>CM021106.1:557090390-557278986 GCA_007115665.2 Sequoiadendron giganteum
TTGTTGCTTTTACAAATCAAATGTACAACTTACAACAACAAATACAGGAGATGACAAAAGGAAACAGCGGAAGGTATGCATTGCAGGACATTTTTCCTTATCCTCTTGACTCAATGATGGACATGATACCTTTTCCTCGACACTGTGAACTCCCCAAGTATGACAAATACATTGGAAATATAGATCTGATCGATCATATCCAGGAATTTAAGACCATAAGCCTAGAGTTTTCTCAAGAGGAAACTTACCAAATGAGATTATTCCCAAGAAGCTTGGGAGGTTCATGTATGGAATGGTTTTCCAAATTAAAACTAGGGAGATAGACTTTTGAAGAACTTGTCAATAGGTTCATGTCCCAGTATTCTTTTAACATCCAACACGATGTCATGATAAAGGATATACATAACATGAAACAAAAAAAAGGGGAGACATTCTTGTCCTTTTTACAAATATGGCGATGACTATTCGCTAGATATCCTCGCTCCATTCCTGAGGAAGAGAAAATGGAGTTGTTCATTGAAAATTTGATGGAGGATATGAGTTATAGACTCGAATTACAATGTCCTCCAATGTTTCAAAAGGTGATAGAAAATTGCCTTAATATTGAAGAAGTTTTGGTCAAAAGAGGGGTTATTAAATATTACAATGACAAATCAATACGCTAACAATGACAAGCCAAAATTTTGGCAAAAGAATAGAAAAATGGGGACCAACAAAACAAAAAATGATTTACAAAATGCCAAACCCATTTTCAACTTGATAGCATCTACTTAAAAAATAAATCAAAACAATGATCAAATCGTCAAGTCAAACATCATTCAAAACAACGAAATCACAAAACCGCAAACATACCAAAAATCATCAAACCAATGTAGATTCATGCCTTTAGGCCAAAAATTGGAATCAATGATGAAGGAATTAGTTGCAAGTGGTCTTATGACTACACGAGAAGGGAGATTCTAGGATCCAAAGGTCAAACCACCATGGTGGAATGACGTAGATTATTGCAATTTCCACAACAATAAAGGCCATAAGACTAATGAATGCATGGAGTTAAAACATAGAGTTCAAGATCTGATCGAAAATAAAAAAGTATATGTAGAGGGACACCAAAACAATAATGATCATATAGCCTTCAAGGACCCTTTACCAAACTATGACAAAGGAGCATCATCTTCTACAAACAACAAAGGTAAAAATATCAATCATGTCTAGATGATACCATGATCCTTTGTCTTACCGAAGTAGAAAATGATAATGCCATTGGTCATCACATGGAAAAACACAAAACCAATGACACTACCCATTTGGATTTTCTCCCAACCATATTAGTCTCTGAAAATCAAATAAACGTTTTAAAAATCAGAGAATGATAGGACTATCAACCAGTAAATGTAATGACAAGGGGACAATCCAAGGTAGTCTTAAAGGGAGTTGTGCCTACAAACACAACTCCACCTCCATCTCATTACAATATTGTCGATCAACTTCAAAACATTCCAGTGCAGATATCAATACTAGAACTCCTCAAACTATCACCATCACATAAGGAGGTTCTAGAACAAGCACTAGTTGCCGCTATGGTACCAAAAAGTCTAGATGTTTGCCAATTCTAGGCTATGGTGGGACATTTGACTACACCACACTATCTATCATTCCTTGAATAGGATGATGTGTCACTTAACCATCCCCATAACACCGCACTCCATATTGAAGTCTTGATCCACAATCATCATGTCAAAAGAGTCTTAATAGATGGGGGAGCTGGATTGAAAATTTGCACTCTAAAGTTAATTCGTCAACTAGGGTATTCAAATGATGCTATTGATGCCTGAAGGAAAATGACAATAAAGGGATATGATGAGGAAGAGAGATCTTCTAAGGGACTAATTGTGTTACCCATTCAAGTGGGACCGATGATGAAACACATAGCATGCTAGGTACTAGAAAAAGAGTTAACATACAAAATACTCTTAGGACGCCCATGGATCCACAAAATGCAGGCAGTAGCTTCCACATATCACCAATGCTTAAAATTCCCAATTAATGGACATGAGGTGACTGTATCAGCCGATTATAATCATCCACAACATTGTGACAAACAATAGGGAAGCATTCACTTCACATTCATCAAATGAAGAAAAATATCCAATAATTATCACCAAGTGGGTAGAGAAAAAGGACAAATCAAAAGATAAAAGTATTGTTAACACTCAATTAATAGACAATCTAGATCCCCAAACTTCTTTATCACATAAATTCCAAGAACAAGTACAGGTGACAAACAAGGGAATGGGGCAATATTCTATTGAGAAAGCTCTTAATATTTCACAATTAATGCCATCTCCAAAGGCATATGGCCAGCCATCAATGATCAAACATCAAACATCATTACCTACCATGGTTCTAGAGGAAATATTTGTGAAATCCGGTACTATAGAAGATGAAATGGAAGACAAAGCTATCCTCAATTGGTTATACAAAGATGGAGAACCATTGACATCAACAAACATCAATATCCACACAGACAAATATGGAAAAGGGAAGGCTATTCTAGAAAGAATGGGTTATGAAGGATAGGGACATATTGGAAAAAGGAAGGAAGGCATTGTAGAACCTATTCAACCTCTTACTCTTCATTCAAAAGATAAGACATGACTGGGATACTCATAAGAACAAAAACAAGAAATGAAAAAGAAGGTTGTTGAAAGAATACTTTAGGTTAGAGATAGCTCCAAAATGGATTCAAATGAATATGAATGGGATCTTTGTTCCTACATATATTACATAGATGTCCAAATAGATGTCATAAAAAAATATACACCTACATGTCAGGAGGGACAAAGCTTTGAGTCTAGACCATTCGTATTAGGATCACAAAATATTGATGACTCAAGTGGGAGTGAACAAACATCGAGTGAACTAGACAATCTTTATGAGGGTACCATAATTGATCTCGACATCCCTAAAAATGAATATGATGGCATAGTTGTCCTACTCCTTACCGAAATTAACCTAAGTCAATCTGATGAGTTCATGCATTTATTCCATCTTGAACTTATTGACTGGGAACCTATTGAACTTATGGATGTACCCATATTTTCAAACGATGATGCCATTGCAAATTTCCTATGTTATGACGAACCTAATACGATTTCTATCAAAAATTCTCATAACAACACGACTCAGTAGGAGGGTGTCAAATCTTCCTGTTGAAAAAGTAAAAACAAGAATAATGGATCTAATGGTGAAAACCACTTTATGGCAGCATTAGATCTTGAAAAAGAAAAAATAAAGAACGCATCTGATGGTGAAAACCTCTTCGAGGCACTGAAATATGCGATATTTGACACTCTTCTGGAACATTATCATGAATGATCATCAGTTCTAGTGGAGCCAACACAGTCTATACATATTGGCACTGAAGAAAGAGCAAAGATTCTACATCTGGTGGAATCTATGGAAAAGCAAGAGAGACCTAAATTTATCAAATTATTTGAAGAAAGAAGCATCAACTTTGCTTGGTCATATTCCGATATGCCAGGTTTGGATCCAAATCTTCTAGTGCATCATTTATCTCTACCTACTAGAATCAAACCGGTAAAGAAAAAATTGAGCAAAATGCATCCCCATATCACATTAATGGTAAAGGTTGAGCTAAAGAATTTATTAGATGTTGGATTCATTAGGTCTATTGATTATGTCAAATGGATATCCAATATTGTACCTATCTCAAAGCCTGACAATAGTATCTGGATATGTACAAATTTTAGGGACCTAAATATTGCATGTCCCAAGGATGACATCCCATTACCTAATATAGACATCATTGTAGACTTAACGACAGGGCATGCCATGTTGTTAATAATGGATGGCTTCTCTAGATACAACCAAATTAAGATAGCTCCAAAAGATGAAGATAAAAATGCATTTACATGTCCATGGGGAAGCTTCTGTTGGAATTTCATGCCATTCGATTTGAAAAATATAGGGGAAACTTATCAAAGAGAAATGACCATAATATTTCATGATATGATGCAAAACTTTATGGAGGACTACGTAGATGATATTTTTGCTAAATCTTGTTCTAGGAAGGGACATCTGAATATCCTGAGAAAAATATTCACAAGGCTAGAGAAGTTCAATGTTAGATTAAACCCTAAGAAATGCGTCTTTGGGGCCACATCAAAAAAACTATTGGGATACATAGTTTCGGAAAAAGGTATCAAAGTAGATCCAGCAAAGTTTAAGGCAATAATGGAAATGCCACCACCCAAAAATATCAGTCAAGTCAAGTCACTATAGGGAAGACCCCAATCAATCAGGAGATTTATCTCCCAACTGGCAGACAAAATTCATACATTCAATCATCTATTGCATAAAAATGTTGTATTCAAATGGGATAATGGGTGTGAAACAATGTTCAACCAAATAAATCAATATCTATTGTAACCGCCTATTATCATGCGGCTTGTAGAAGGAAGACCTTTGATACTATACATTGCAACAACATATATCTCTCTAGGAGCACTATTGGCACAAGGAGATTATGAAGCAAGGGAACACACCATCTACTACATCAGCAAAACTTTAAATGGCTATGAAATAAACTACACTTTCTTTGATAAATCTTGCTTGGAGGTAGTATTTTCTACTCAATACTTGATTATATGCTGACTCACACAATCAAACTCATAGCAAAAACAGACCACTTAAAATATCTACCTAGTAAGGTTGCCTTAACATGTAGACTGGCCAAATGGGTCATGATTTTAAGTGAGTTTGATATTCAATATGTAGAAAGAAAAGCCAACAAGGGTCAAGCAATCACTAAACAATTGGTTGAGGCTCCTTTACCAGATGATCGGCCTATGAAAATGGAGTTTCTAGATGTAGATATTCTAATAGTTACACCACAACAATGGATATTGTATTTTGATGGATCATATACACAACGAGGATCTAGAGCAAGGATCTTGTTCATCAAACCTTAAGGACACACTATCCTAAAATCATATGGATTGATGTTTCAATGTGCCAATAATGTGGCAGAATATGAAGCATTAATCATTGGGGTCAAAGTCACGATTGAATGGAAGATCACAGAATTACAGGTATATGGGGATTCTCAACTAGTCATTTATCAAGTAAATGATGAATATAAGACGAAAGATGAAAATTTGATGCCCTATAAACAACTAATAGATGATCTAAAATAATTCTTTTTCACTATCAAATTCAATCAAATTCCAAGGGAAGAAAACAAAGTGATAGATGTTATGGCGACAATTGCTTCTCTCTTACAACTGTCAGAGAAGTGTGGTCATTATGAGTTTATGGTAGAAAAAGTATTATGTCCTTCTTATAATAGTTCAAAATCCAGTACCATATGCCATTTAGATACCATTGAAACCTTCATCTATGAGAAAACCTATGCTTACCTAAAAGAAAATATCCTCCCTCCTGATCTTTCTAGGAACCAAAAAGGCAACTTCATCCGCCAATCCGCCCGACATATATTAATCATCAACATCCTTTATCGTTGAGGTCTTGATGGTACCTTACTCTAATGTTTGGAACACAATGAATCTAAGAGGACCTTACGTGAGGTTCATGAATGTATTTGTGGCACTCATTCGAGTGGTATAACTCTAGCAAAGAAGCTCCTTTGTTTAGGATATTATTGGCCATGTATGGTGAAAGAATCTTATCAGTTTATTAAAAAAGGCCAATAATGTCAAATTCATAGTAATCTGATCCACACACTAGCTCAAGAATTACATCCATTCACATTAACATGGCCCTTTTTTCAATGGGGACTAGATTTGGTAGGAAAGATAAATCTATCTTCATCCAATGGACACACATTCATAATCATAGCAACATAATACTTTACAAAATGGATAGAAGTAGTTCCTCTTACAACTATCACTGGAAAATAGATCTCATCATTCATATTGAATTACATAATCTATAGATATGGCATACCTCAATATATTATCACTGATAATGGATGACCATTCAAAAACCAATATTTCCAAGAATTATTTGAGAAGTTTCACATCCAACATCATTTCTCAACACTATATTACCCTCAAGGAAATGGCCAAGCAGAGGCTTCTAACAAAACAATTCTGAAAATACTCAAGAAAATGGTTAACAATGTTGGACATGATTGGCATGTTCAACTTAATCCTACACTATGGGCCTACAAAACCAACATTAGAACAACGACACGAGCTACACCATATGCCTTGGTATATGGATCAGAGGCAATACTACCCATTGAAGTAGAGATTCCATCACCTCGTGTATCACTCAAGGGAATCATTTCAGATGAGGACTATAGAGTATCCAGGCTTCAAGAACTGGAACTATTCAATGAGCACCATCAGCAAGCCGTCAATCATCTCACAACTTATCAATAGAGAATATCAAGGAGCTATAATCATAGGGTAAAATCTAGAATCTTTCGGTTTGGCGATTTGGTCCTAAAAGAGAACCCTCAAAATCAGTAGGATAGAGAAATGAAGGGGAAGTTTGAACCTAATTGGCTAGGTCCCTTTGTCATCATATCAGTGTATGGATCAAGAGCCTCTCAACTATCAACATCAGAGGGGGATTTGTTTGATGAACCTATCAACAGTATTCATCTCAAAAATTTCTATACCTGAATTACCTAGTGCACAGGTCAAACTTCTGGAAAATGATTGCCTTGATGAAAACCTAGAAAACAGGCATCTTGGTAATGGAAAATACAAAAATAAAATAAAAAATATACAAAAAATACAAAAAGAAAAATGAGAGAAGAGAAAATAAAGAACAAAAGTGAAATCAAAACATATGGTGAAAACCTAGAAACAAGCATCCTATGTGATTCTAAACCAGCTTTCCCATGTATTTTGACACATATCGGGATCATTAGTCTAGCCTTCATTACCATTTCATATCACATAATCAGTCTTGCCATCATTCCATCCATTATCATATCATTTTGCATGGTCATGTCTCACTCTAGCTTGGAGGAAACATCTAGATCTCACTAGGGGCAATAAAACATCAAGGTTTATGGACAAACAATAGTATGACAAACACAATATGAAAGCATCAATCACCATCAAAAATTTCATCAAAAGTCTGTGTCATATCAGAAAATCAAAAACAAGTCATAAAGGTCAATTTCAAAAAATGGCAAAACCAAAAACACAAGTCTATGCCAGTCAAACTACATGGTCTATGTGTGTATAATGTAGGCAAGGCTAATCTTTGATCAACTCCTGAGACCCCTAGGATAGGTCTTTAGGCTAGTTTTGAATTTCAAAAATTGAAAAATCACAAAAATATCACAAAATCAGGATGGATGATCTAATTTGAATAATGATTGAAACACTCTAAGTAAAAGTTAGATGCATTGTTTTTGATTTATGGTTATCATTTCTTCAAAGTAACTCAATGATGTAACAAAATAGAGAAATAAGGATTAAGAATGATATTTTTATTGTTTACTGTCTCTGCATTAATCATTTAAAATGTATGAATTGTCGGGGGATGTGCTATACAAAGGTATCACTGATGACATTCAAAATTCACACACTAAAATGATTAATCTCTACCTGTTTACACAAGAAATTCTCAGGTCATCTCAGTTCAATCATACCTAGATTCTTGTGTTCACTTTCAATATCAAAAATCTTGAAAGTAGTACTCAGGCCGTCATTGGTCTAACATATACCATTAATGCTTGTACTCACTTTCAACATCCTAAAAGCTCTATGATGATACCCAGCACAAAATTACTATTAAAATGACAATGGTCTACATATAGTTCCATGATAAAATTAGATTTCATTCATAAATTTCCACATCTGCAGAGTAGTTTTTACATAAAGGATTAAAATCAATGATTATCTTGGATTGAGTATACTTGACATAAACAAAAAGATCATCAAAAATATATAGGTGCATTATCTTTTCATTTCCATACATTATAAAGAATTTATCATCTTATTTTCATTTAACATCAAATATAGGTACATTCATCATATCATGTTTTCCACATCATATAAACACTCTAAAAAAAATAAAAATCATATCATTGCATTCATCTGATAAATATGTCATTTCATCCACATTCTAAAATAAATAAATAATATCATTGCATTCATATCATAAATAAATCATGTTCATTGCACCATATCATTTATTAAATTATCATCCATCACAAACTATCATTTTTATCAATACATCATGTTCATTACACCATATCATTTATTACGTTATTATCATGTGCATTTGATCAACTTCAACCCATACATAATTCTCGTCCATGAATTATGTCACAAAATTTACACCATGCATCCATATATCATTCATCGCAAAATCATCATTTTTATTTCATCACATTAAAATAAATGCATTCACCATACATCCATACATTTCATCACATTAAAATAAATGAAAATCATGTCATTATTATCCATATATCATTCATCACAAAAATTATCATTTAGAACATCATACATCCATACATCATATATTCATACATAAGCATTTAAATTAGAATCATCACATAAAATAAAAGCATTCACTATGGAATCATCACATGATATCATCACATAAAATAAATGCATCCATCATAGAATCATAGACCATCATAGGTCAAATAGACATCAACTGCATAATCATATATATCATCAAATTTCAAGTATACAATGAAGTCTAGAATAAGAAGAGATACATTTTTAAAATGGGCCAACTCGAAGTGTACATCATGTTTCAAAAGTATGTCTCATAATCACAAACAACATCTAAGATCTGTTGCTACTAGATGGTGTAGGCATCATAGGACCAGTACCACCACCACCCCTAGATGGACAAGGATCTCTAGGATCTCTCCATGGAGGATGCATCACACCCTTGCTAACTATCTGGGTATGTGTCCTAGCAAATCTTGAAGGGGCATAACTCACTCTATGATCGGTAGGAATTGCATCATGATACTGACCCCTATAGAACTTGGCCTCTCGGCCAACCCACGGAACCTCCCTCATATAATTGGCAATAAAGGTACCATCAGCTACACTTTGTAATGTCTCTGCAATCTCCTGTGCCCTCTCTACAATCTATTTGGCACTGTCCCTCTCAGTTGTCAAGATACCAACCTGTGTCTGAATAGCTTCCAACTGCCCCTAGATCTGTGCCAATGCCTGTGCATGAGCATGTGTCTAGGTCTGCATCTATGTCTAAGTCTACACAAGTAAACCTTGTGCCTACACTAATTGACCCTACAGAGTCTGTACTTACACCTATAGGCTTGCAATCTATCTCTGCTAATCTACAGATGGCATCTCCACAGCTCGACTCTTGCGAGGCCTACTCAAAGACAAACCTACATCGCTTGGCCCAACCCCTCTTCCACCTCCACCACCACCATCCCCATGATCATTGTTGCTATCATCACTGCTATTCTCCTCACTATTCCTCAACTCAATGTCAGATCCACTATCCTCCTCACCCTCAATGACTATGGCAAGATCCTTGGCAGCATCCTCCTCCATAGGTAATGGTGTTGGCTCATCTGGAATAGTGATATGAGGACATGGATGCAAAGTGAAAAATGCAACATACTCCTCTCTCACTGGTGCCTCTACAATATCCCAATGCATATCCCAATTTGATGGCTACAGAGCTCAGTATCCCTCCACTAATGTGTCATAGGACAAGCATAGCCCCCAATCTGTTGTATCACTCCACCACCAGGCATAACGAGCAACCCCCTAAGGCATGCATTGCACAATCACGTACTACCTATATACCCGCCGCAATAAAAATATCTCAAGGACAAAATGGGTCATGTCGATCAATACATTGAATCACACAAATATCCAAGAATTACATCCTCCTCCTCCCACTGCTCACAATCTAGATACGACCACCATATGACACTCTCTAGTCCATCCAAAATATGTCTACAATTCTCTAACTTACCTATCCGAGACTGGGTAAGTTGACCTCTATAACGGAAAAAATATGGTCTACCTACAGGTCTATCACATACCGGCAATGGTCACGCAATGGAAAAATGCTCCCATGCCCAAACCTATAATAAATTCACCCCTGCTAATAAGATGCATCCTCCCAAGTATACCATTGAGTGTAAATCATGATAAAGGTGGGCTAACATACACATCCCCCATGCATATCTGGTCTCGTGTATGACCATGCTCTCCAAAATATGGCCCCAACCCACAGAGAATCCCTTTGACCTACTATCAAGACAAAGGAAGCCTCCAATGAATCCAGCTAGCACTGCTGGTAGAGTAGCATAGGTGTCAACCATCATCCACCACTGAACACTCGGTCCTACAATATGATTATCTTGGAATACTCAATGAAGTGCATCTCTCCCACCAGCCTCATGTGAATCGTAAACTACGATCTCTCCCATAAAAGGTATCCGCAATATCTGCCATAAATCCTCTGGTGTGACTGTCATTTCGCCAGTGGGTAGATGGAAGGAGTTATGATCATTGTGCCACCGCTTGGCCAAGGTAGTAAGGAGACCCCGATTAATCCTAATCTGGGGCATATCGAGTAGTGTAGACAAACCACATCGAGAGTTGATCTGAATCTCATCGGGAATCAAATGTGGAATCAATTCAGTAGTCCATGGAAAATGCTCTCACATTTGGAGGTTATCTAGAGGATCCTATCATCATAAGGGCTTAAAAATTAGTACATTATGTCAAAATTTCCAAGTCAATCTACTATTAGATCTAATCAAACTTTGGTATGAATTTTTGATCCAAATTCATGAACAAACATCAACTAACCTCACCTATCATGAGGTTCATCACAACCACCACCTAACCTCACATATCATGAGGTTACTCCATTATGAAATCATTCCTCACCTATCATGAGGATCATGACAAATGGAATTATTTCTCGCCTATCATGAGAGTAATTCTTATTTATCATTAGAATTAGTCATTAGGGAATTTAGACTATCAAATCATACCAAACCAAAGAATGGACATGAACAAAATGGAAAAAATTAAGGTTAACTATGTTAAAACTGGAAATCTAGCATGGATATGCTAAAACAGGCATCCTAAGCACTAAAAAATCAGATGTGCTAAAACAACCACCCTAAGCGCTAAAAAAGTAGAAGTGCTATTTCAGCAATTTGATATGCTATAACAGGTAACCAAAGAGCTAAATTTCCCAAGGTGCTATTTCATCAGATTGATGCACTACAACAGTCCATCAAAGAGCTATAATAGTATATCAAAGTGCCAAGTTATTACATCAATGCATTAGAACTTTCTAGGCACTATAATCAGACATCAAAGTGCTAAATAAAGCTATCTAAGTGTTGATTCTTGAAAGCGCTAAATAAAGCTATCTAAGCAATGATTCTTCAAAGCACTAAACTATCCTACGGAAGCGCTAAACAAATTAACGAAAACACTAATTCATCAAAGCACTAAAATATATCATAGAAGCACTACACTAGAGTGCAAAGTGCTACAACCCGACATTGATGCGCTAAAACTACAAAAACACGTAAATGCATAAAAATGGCACAAAAATTTAAAGAAAAGGCACAAATTATGAGGTAGATTATGGGTACATACCAGAGGTCCGTAGGCGGCCAACTACTGGTGACGTCGCATGCACTCGAACTGGTGAGTGTGGTAGGGGATTGGAATCTTTCTCTAGGTGGCTCAAATGTCTCTCTCACTAGGTTTTTAAAAGTCAAAAAGTGCAAATGAGTGTGAAAAGGGAAATTTTTCACATTATATAAGTTTTTCAAAAGGATTTTTGAGGGAATTTGTATTATTTAATTAATTTTATTTATGAAATTAATTGAAATTCATCGCTAGGAAAAATTTTCTTCATCAATATCGAGAGATAAATTATTTCTTCATCAAATCATCATCAAATCATCATGAAACTTCTAAATTTTGAAAAAACCAACAAAAACCATACAATCACTAATTTATCTCCCGAGGGGACATATTATATTCAATCATCTAAAAATCAATATCTGGGCGATGTTTGGTGCATACTGATTTATTTTCTTCATCTGGGGCATGTCTCGGGCATATTGAATTTTTTTTCGTCAATACTGGTAGCAACACAAAATTTTCTTTGAAGCAATGCATAAACACATAACTTCAAAGAGGGGAAAAATTTATACACCTAAATTTTTTTTGGATAATCTGATTAATTAAATACAATTTATTTGATTAATTATCCTAAATTCCTCTACTATTGAATGAATAGAAATATTTATTTATATAGTTCACATTTAAATTTTTCTAATTCTTCTATTATCTCATCTTAATTAAATAAAAATATTTAAATACTTTATTTGATTTAATTATCATTTCCCCTATTTTATTCTATCACATCAATCTTAATTAATTTAATAAACATTAAACACTTTATTGATTAATTATCATATTCTCCTATTTTGATTTAATAAACAAATCCTATAGTTTGTTCTATTAAATTATTTATCCCTCTTTGGCTAAATTAAATAAATCAAAATATATAAATTAAAGCATAAAGAATAATCCTCTATATTTCCTCAAAATCAAATTAGATATCCTATGTCTAATTTATGTCAAAAAATGTCAAAATTAATTGATTCAAACTTCACAGGAAGATTTGGAGACAAATTGGAGACAAATTGGAAATCCATCTCTCAATCTTCTTCCATCAATCCTTTCTATTCTCTTTCCTGGTATTTTCATGGGTAGAGAAAATTCCCAAAATCTTCTCAATCTCCTACATCTCTCACCATTCAATCCTCCAAATTGAATCCAAGCCTATACTTAGTTGTCCCTGTGCAAAGTTGTTGCCAAGAAATCTATAAATACAACTTCATTCAACAAAGAAAGGATCCCAGATTGTCAAGTCTGTGCAACCTTACTCTGTAGGAAATCAATCAAGGAATTCAAGCATTCAAGAAATAGCAGCATAGTTTTTATTTCATAATCATGGTTGTATTTAGTTTGTTGCATTTATCTTTTATTTGAATTCATGTCAAGCTTAGTAATCATCATATATGATTAGTTTCCACTATTTAGCATCCTTCTCATTCTTAAGATTGTCATTTTAACAGTCACATTTCTTACACGATTTGAGAACCATAGTGGTTTAATAAATATTTGGAGATAGAGAGCAATATGACACTTTCAAATGAATTTCTAGTTTTAATAGCTTAATTCGTGATTGAATTCTTTGATATAATGTCATATTAAGAAGTGTTTTTAGTTATTTTACTCTTACTTATTTCACACTTACAAAATACATTCAAACTGTCTATATTACGAAAGAATTTGAAGACATTCTTTCTGTTTAGTAAGAATGCATGCTAGAAAACCCTAGGTGTTAAGAAACAAGCAATGCACATAGTGTTGTAAAACCCTGTGCAAGTGAGAAGAGATAGTGTGTTTTCTAACACTACAAATAATGCGAGAATTTTATTTTTTCCAATAAAATAAAGAAAGTGAAATGACATTTGGATTGTACCAAAGATTTTTTCAACAATTTGAAAGTCGACTTGATTAAATTCTTGGAGCATAATGAAATAAAAGTGAAACTCTTCATAAGGAACTAACTAAAATGGGACAGTATGTTTTACACCACTGCAAACAATCTAGAACAATACTGTGCCTTGTCGTTTTCATAATAACTAATGCTTTCCAATTTCATTACATTCTTCGCAACTAATTCTACTATTTGCAAATAATGGTTTCTAATGCCATGTTTTTCTAGCTTTTTTGTGCATTCCAAAATATGATTTTGCAAACCCACCGGTACTAACATGTTTTCCTAGCAATGAGACAGGCCACAAGAGGTCAGAGTTAATGTCTGACTGTCAAGTCTTTCCATTGGTGCCATTTGTTTTTTTGACCTTCTTTTCTATTATGGTGTTTTGTTCCAATCAGATGAAGAAAGTGGAACTAGATTTTTTCTATAGCAAAGTGAAATATGAAACAAAACTCTTACATATTCTACATGGTTTTTGATTTCTGTAAATGTTATTCAGTTATTTCACTCATATTTCCAAAATGGGTTGTCAGTTATTTCATTCAAAAATTGCAAAATTTCATATTTCCTATTGCTCTCTACCAACCTGCAAAACGTCACTATGGAAAATGGTAGTGAAATGGGGCCTTGTCTAGGAATTTTGCTATTTGCAAATAATGGTTTTCAATGCCACGTTTTGGGCTTTTTGTCCACTCTAAAATATGATTTTTAAAACATGATGACTATTATGATGCATGTGACATGCATTTTTGTAGGGAGAATAGCCTCCTCCCAATTGCAAAAGGTAATCACATTGTAACATGGCTTACACATGATAACGTGTTGCCCTTCTTCAGGGATAAAACATGTCTGATTATTACTGGTAGTTGATTTATGCATTCAAATGTCTAATAAAGTTTGCATCAATGTTTCAGATGAAACTCCATGATCCATCATTAGGATGAAAAGAGTATAGGGGGTGATGCTAATGGTCTCTTCTTGATACTGATCTTGGATTACAGAATCTGATCCAAAACATTGATGCAAAAATTCCTATAGAATTGAATCTAGAAATCAACTAGCAATAATCAATATGGATTGTGGAAAATTGATATCATCTATGTCTGATTATGTTATCATTTGAAAGACATATTTTTTCAGGGATAATAGCTTGATTTTACTATATTTTGTAGGGAGATTAACTTCTTCTTTGCAATTGAATGTAACTATTCTCCCTAGAAGAATGCATGTCAGAGGCATCATAACGTACAAAAATACATACATCACATGATGGGACAACGTATTCTGGAAAATAATTAGAGGTTGGAAAACACTGTGTTGTGAGGTCTTTCATTATGTACATTGAAAGTTGAAGGTTTGAGAGCATGGGGTGGAGTTGCAGTTGCGGGATATATAAAAGCATGCAAATTCAATTGAGGGGGGAGTAACGAATTGGGATGTTACATGTGAAGGATTTGTAAATGGTATTTGGTTTGTAGGTTGAATAACACCCAATGTTTTCCAACCTATAATTACACATTGTTGGCCTTGCCATTGTATGAAAGGTTTGACCTATCAATTCCCAATATAAGTGTTAGATAAGACCTATATAAAGACATGAGAACATTTCATGACAACTAGGCATCTTTGGAGCTACTTTGCAATATTCACAAAACAAGCTCTTCTCTCTAGCACACATCACCACCTCTTCCACAATCTCATCCACTTAGGTCCATGATACATAGAAAGTTTTCATTGATGTATGATGGAGAGAAGTGCATATTTTCTAAATGAGAAATGTATTTTTGAAATTTGGCCATTTGTCATGAAATGTTGTTGCACTAGCGGAGGGGGGTGGGCATACAACCCTGTGTGTTTTCCATCCTACAATTTTTTTTGTGCAACTTGTGTTCCAATTTTATAACGATATTGAAATAGGATGTTTGCTGAAAGTAAGGGTTGCTATAAAATATGAAGCTAAACTTCAATACATTGTGTTACTTTTCCATTTTGCAATTTTTTATGTGCCAATTGTGTTCCAAATGTATGACAATATTGCAATGGAATGTTTGTTGCAAGTAAGGGTTGTTATAAAATATGAATTTGAACTTCAATACATTGTATTGTTACACTCTGCATAACATTAACTATTGTCTTTGAACAAAATTTGAGAAGTGAGGGACAACCCTATGTTTTTTCCATCGTGCAACTTTTTTCATGCATATTGTGTTCTAAACATATGATGATATTGAAATGGAATGTTTGCTACAATTAAGAGTTTTTATGAAATATAAAGCTAAACTTCAATACATTATGTTGTTACAATCTACATAACAATAACTATTGTCTTTGAACTACATTTGAGAAGTGAGGGACAAACCTGTGTGTTTTCGAACGGTGTAATCCATGCAAACATTTTATGTGTTCCAATCACATGGAAAAAGAAAATATACCATTTTGAGTCTACCAAATAGTCATTATAAAATTCAAAGTGGACTTCATTTCATTTTGGGAGCATACAAAACAAATACCTTTCATAAGCAAATAACTAATAGGGACCATTGTGTTTTCCACCACTATAACCAATACAAGCATTTTATTTGTTACAATCACATGAAAAATGAAAAAATTTCATCTCCACTCTACCAAATAATTGTTCTAAAATTGAAAGTGTAGTTCACTTCATTTTTGGAGCATGGCAAATAAAAACTTTTGGTAACAAAATGTATACATGCAAAATTTACTCATGCATCTAATCATGCTTCATTCAACATTATTTCCTTTATTAATTAAATAAATCAATTTAATTATTTCACTAATGTTATCTCTTTAATCAAATAAATCACTTTTATCTCCTAAAGTCTCTTAATTTAATTAAATCACATGTATTTAATTAAATGACTAATATTCATTTCCTCTCATTTGATTTATAACAAATCCAAAAATGTAAATCAAATGTCACACCAACTAATCACTAGCTTAATTAATCAAATCCTTGATTAATGTGAAGCCTAACCCATGTCCCATCCTCTACCTTTTCCCACTTGTCCAATAAATCATTTATTTTGATTTATTAAAAGCCCTATTTTTCTCACAAGGCATATTCCCAAGGAATATTCCCTCATTAACTCCCTTTGTTGGAATTTTTTGTCCAAGAAAATTCCGCCCCCCCAAAATCCTTCAACCATATGAATTTAGTGCCATTTTCAAATTTCAAATGGCCACATTGGCAAAAACTTGCACAATCATGGCCCATTCACATTGTTACAAGTGGCTCTTTCCTATTTGCTGGGGATTAGTCCCACATTCTTCAACATTGCCTCCTATCTCTTCAAACTCACCTATAAACTCAAGGCTTCTCTCCTTCAAAGACACAACACAATCTCATGCAAAGTTACTCTCTAAATTTGAGAACTAATTTTTTTCATAATCATAGCGTTATGCTTTCAATCACTTAGCTTATTGAAGGGTTGGGAAAGGGCTACCTTCTACACAAAGAGGTGCACTGATCAACCATAGAATAGGTATCTAATATGCTTTTTGGCTTTTAACTAAGTTAATTTTTTATGTCATTTATCAAGCATGTTGGATTATTCTATGAATATGTTTATTATTCATCTTGTTTAGAATACTAACCATA
This sequence comes from Sequoiadendron giganteum, assembly GCA_007115665.2. Classification (NCBI taxonomy): domain Eukaryota; kingdom Viridiplantae; phylum Streptophyta; class Pinopsida; order Cupressales; family Cupressaceae; genus Sequoiadendron; species Sequoiadendron giganteum. The sequence goes on from CM021106.1 coordinate 557,107,576, forward strand.
CTAAAGCGGGTGTGTATGTTGAAGTTTTTCTAACATTATGTAGATTTTGACATCGTACAAATGGCACTAGAAGGAGGGAATGAAATGAAGTATTTGATGGTTTATCATTGTTGCTATGATCTTTTTAGTTTTTGAATCAACTATCTTTGGTATGTAGACATTACTTTCATTAGTCTTCTGTTTAAAATTTTGGTATTTTTCTTTTTGCTGAAAAATATAAAAGTAATTTGTTCATGTGTAAAAGGCCATTATAGGAAACCATTTTAGATTGAACATTTTAAAGAAGAGTGGAACACTTTTCATCAGCAAAAAAAATTCCTATCTTCTTATGCCACTCCTTGTTTCTTATGCTACCTTTAAACTGATTGCTTGCAAATTAAAATGCTTTGAATGGATGTAATCACCCCAACTCCTATGCAATCTTTCTGCTTTTTTTTTTTTTGCATTCATTTTATATTATCTGAAGAAAGGATACAGATATGAATGGAGAGGGACACTAACAAAGGTTGAGAATTTGACTTTAGACCATCTAATATCATTTTCTTTAAATAATTTTGTACGCCTTTTTCAATAAATCTATTTTGCACAGGTTCTGCAATCACTCTATTTCCTTGTCTATGCACTCAATATCTAAAGCCATTCAATATTCATAATAATCTGACATATCTTTCGGGTCTATCAACTTATGTAGGAATTTAAGTTATTAAGGTACTAATGTTAGGTGTTTAAGTCATGAAATTAGAATCCCATTATCCACAAATTATGGTTGTAGTCAACTGGTAACCCATCAGTTATACTTTTTTGTGTATTGCTCACAACCATTCATTTTTGTTTCCAATAGTTTTTCCTAATATTATATAATTGTTAGCTTTAACCAAACGAAGTTATTTAAAAGTCTATGGAAAAATCTATTATGCCTATGTTGAAAGGGCGCATTGTGAGCCATGAATCTTTTTTTTTCAATTGAAAGATCACATAAAACTAGTGCTATTGTGCATTTAAAATGCATTGAAATTTTATGCTATGAAAAATTTTCCAACATCGACGTACACGTCTCTGTCACGATTTTATAAGGAGAATGTATGGAGTGAATTCTTATGATTTTCAGTAGATTCAATGCATGGAAATTGTTATAAATGAAGATCACGTGCATGCAAATGGATACCTGTCACATGCAAAAGACATTCAGAACAAACAAGAATTTTTGTAAACCTCAAAGTGTAAAATGCATTATTGAGAATCTATGTTATTACAAAGAGATCAATCCTTATGAAGGAGATCAAGAAACCCTAGTGTGCACACTTAATAATTAATAAATAATTATTGATTCGCCTAAGTTTAGCTTGAGCAACTAAAGGAATAAGTGACTTAATTAATTAACCAGTATGATATAATTAATTAAGCATAATAACGTATTACTCTAACACCCACCCTTAAGATGAACTTAGGAAGAAGTTAAAACACTGGAAGAAGATGCATGCAAGCAAAGATGGGTCCCGAAAACTAGGCCTGATCAGGTACCCATTTACAAATGCAAAAAAGAGGTAGAGAAGGAAAACCTAGTGGGAAAAACCCCCCTACAATGATATGACATGTTGCAAAGAAGCACTGGAAGAACACTATAGAGTAACACTAGAACTGAAATCTGGCAAGCAAGGAAAGATACTTCTGTCTACTACTGAAACTGGATGAGAGTCACTGATTGAATCAAGGAATCATGATAAAAGCAACAGTAGACCTGATGCCTCGAAACACATGAAAACTCCAAACGGGAACAACCGTGGAATCTATGAAGCAGTAGTCGATTACTGAATGATGTATTACTAAAAAATGAAGTGCAAAGATGCAAGGTGCACTCTCCCAACTGTCAAAACATCCAAGTAATCTCTGAAACACCCATCGAGAAAAATATGGAATAATGATAAACTTGGGATAGATACAAAAAAACATACATGAACAACAGCATAGAGCTCCTCAATACCTTTCCAATGCCGCAAAGATAGCGAAAATCGGAGATCGTGGTAAAGAGTTATGAGCTCAGAAGCATAAAATAGACATCTGACTTCAAACAAAAATAAATGTTGTAAAATAAACTACACAATAGGATAGTGCTCGGAACCAGCTTTTCGATGATATCGCATTTACCTGATTTTGATACCGTATGCCCAAGTTATGCCAAAAACAAAAAAAACTACTCTTTTAGGGAAAATTAGGGTTAGGAGGGGGCAAAGAGGCCGTACGACCGATGATGTCATCTTGATGTCAGCACTTCACAGGAAACAATTTGATGGCCATCTAGCTGTTGCCGCAAAAATTTATCTCACTTGCAGAAAAAATTTCGGCCCCTGGTTACCCATGTGACTGAGGCAGGGGCTAGAGTGGGTCGGGGGTCGAGCACGGAGCTCTCGGTCCCCCATATGACCCTAGTGGGGCCGTTTGGGCCCGTGGGTGCTGAAGGGTCCGGTAGCCAATTGGTGGAGGAAGTCAGCGGCGGTGGCGGGTCGGTGGCCACTCGGTGGCCGTTGGGTGGCGGAATCCTGCAACACTAGAGGTGTTCGTACAGAACCCGAGAAAACACCTTTTTTCTTTTTTTTTTCAATTTTCATGCCTCAAAATGCGTGTTGATGAGGCCGTACGACCTCCCTAAATGTTTTGTCCCTTCGAGACCAAATTCACCAAAATGAATGATTTGAAAGGTGTTTCTAAGGTTTTGGGGTACTATGAACGTGATGGCGATGTCCATTTGAGTCCACAGTGTCCCAAAAAATCAGCTACCCCCAAATCTTGCAAAAAAGATCTCTGGAAACCCTTGTATTTGAAACTCACTGAGAGGCCATATCTTCAGATCATGAACAAACAATAGCAGGTCTAGAGCTCTGATACCATGTTAGAAACCAAGATCACCTACATGCAATTTATACTTGTCACATGCAAAAGACATTTAGAACAACTAAGAAGTTTTGTAAGCCTCAAACTATAAAATGCATTATTGAGAATCTCTGTTATTACAAAGAGATCAATCCTTATGAAGGAGATCAAGAAACCCTTAAAGAGAAACCCTAAATGAATCCCTAGTGTGCACACTTAATAATTAATAAATAATTATTAATGTGCCTAAGTTTAGCTTAAGCAACTAAAGGAATAAGTGACTTAATTAATTAACTAGTATGATATAATTAATTAAGCATAATAATTTATTAATCTAACAGAAATAAGTTAAACAAAAGGTTTGGGCCACAAATAAGTTTTGACATCTACTCATACCTTTTTAGATGTGTGCAATTCATCAATTCTTGTTGTTTTAGATCTATGCAATTCATCAATTCTTGGGGCCAAAAATCAATACAAGCGCTTTGTGTTAGGTGTGGTAAAAAATTACAGTTTGGTTATTTGATTAGATTTCAAATATTATTTTATTGTATTTAACATGAAAATAAATACCTGCGAAATAATTAGTAGGTAGGTATGGCATTAATTTGATAGACATAGCGATGAGATTTATATTTGATATATTAAGGGAAAAAAAAAAAAAAAAAATGAACTCACATGGTCAGATAGTATAAATTTTTCATGAGAGAATTATCCAGTTTGTTTCGAATAAGCATCTTCCTCACCTTCACTAAATTTTTAGATAAATCTGAGGGTCCATCAATAGGGTATGTTTCATTAACTGGGCAACAGAATTTTGTGAGTTGTGTAGGAACAAATGGAATTTCAATTGAAATATTTCCTTTCAACCAATTAGGTGTCAACATATGTTGATTTTGTTTACATCACATCAAATTTATTCATAAATGAGATCAACAAATATCTAGAGTTGGCTTGGTCCAATAGAAAAAATCATTCGTATTTTCTCAATGTGTACCTTCTCCTTAGGTATATTGGGTTGAATCTGAAGTAGTATGAAGCGCCAGACATGGATGTAAATAGAGGTCAAGTGTTAGGTTCATGTAGGATCTATTTTAGCGGCAAGATGAAGTGACCCTTAGTGGTGAAATTAGCTCTTAAGTACAAATGTCTTTTTAATCCCTCTCAGAATTTGTAGCCTCTTCGTATGCTGATTTTGACTTCAATATTATAGTGGTCCTTTTTCTTTTTATTTTTTTTTCTTTTTCTTTGTTCACTGGACCAAATTTGCAAGATTTTGTGTTTGTGAACTATCTAAGTGCTGAAATCCTTGCAGTGAAAACTAAATGCAATCAAAGTCTCAAAAAAAAAAAAGGAAAAATGAGCAGCTATGAAATAAGAGGACCAGTGCAATAATATATTTTGATAGGTCTTATGTTGTAGATGGGTCTTTAATGCTAGGTTGACTAATGTAGTTGCCTAAAAATATTTAAAATCTTTGTTGCCTATCCTTTTGAATGCTTGCTAACCACTATATAAATGTTTTTGATAGGGTTTAAATGATGTTATATGGAAGCTTATCATATTGTGAATTTTATCAAGGAAATCACCATATGTTATTCTCTTTTGATGGTTGATTTGGTCTTTACTTTGGTCCCCTATCAAAATGGATTTATGCATTCAAAAGAAGAGTTTGGTGGCTTTGTATATTAGAAATATAAGATTTTGAAAGCAATCGTTCCTTTATGAAACTTAGGGTAAATTAAAAATCTATTGACTTTTATTAGTGAGTTAAATTCATCATAAAGAGCGCATGTGCTTTGTCAATACAATTTTATTTTATTGATCTCTTTAAAAGGTTTCTTCAAATGATTGACATGTCTTGTCTATACTTTTATTGTTTTACAATACATGCATAAATCTTATTTGTGATGTTCATAGGAAAAAGGTCAAGGTTGGCATTGAAATCAAGCATCAGAATTAAACAAGGGTGAAATAATTGGAGTTGAAAAACTTGAAGATGAAGACTTGAAAAGAAAAGTGTTTTTTAATGCTTGTTGTTATAATTTGAGGTTCCAATTCCTTATTTTTTTTTCTATTTTAAAGCAACTCACTTTTCAATTTAGGTTTAAAATCAATCATTGATTTGATCTTTTCAAAGTTGGATTAAAAATGAACATTAGAAACCTATTAAAATTTCAATTTGGGTTCTGAAAATTGAACAAGGGAACTTTCACATCTCGCTTTCATGCTTTAAAATGAATCAAAATCACTGTTTTAATGGTCTAAAATGAACAAGTGTTTTTCATGTTTTTCAATCTTTTTCACAAATTAATATCATTTAAAAGGTGTATGTGCTTCTCTCGGGCTTCATAGTGATCTTGAGAATCAAAATAATTTTGGTGATATTAAATTGTTTAGAAGATTGCCTTCACAGTTTGATTTGGGGATTAAAATTGAACAAAACATTTTGTGAGTGTGAGTAAACCTATTGCATGTATTCTCCCTTTGTTTCTAAATGAAGTTTGATCGAACTATGAATATGTTTTCTCACTTTTTTTTATCTTAGAGGCCCTGCCTTGTGGGAAAAAATACTCACCCAAGGGAACAACCCAACCGGTAAAACACTAAGGACAAGTGTATTTCCAGCCATGATATAAAAGTGGGTACTGGAACAAAAGCCAATATCACATAGTTGGCTCTAATGAGAAGGACCACAATGGTCTCTCACCACATCCATGAATGGAAAGTCTTGAAATATAACCCCTTGTTTAGCAAAGGCCAAAATCCTATCTATTTATTGGTGTAAAAGTTCATGTCCTTTGAAGCTTCCCCACATACACATGTGATTATATTGTAGAGATGAAAAGTATTCCATGGGAGATTCATAGGTACTGATGCTTGGCTGACCTAAGAAGCGAGTACACTGTAAGTGGGAGCCTATGTGGTCAAGCATCTAATCATCCAAACTGAATATGCATAACTAGATTTATCCAAGTGGGAACCCAACAAATATTTTCTTTGCAACCTAGGGTTGTGCATGTCATTGAAATCAAAACACTTTGTTTGTATCTAAAACATTAGGAAACAAACATTCACAAATAAATTCAAAATATCAAACCCTTTGGAGGAAACAAATACCCTTGATAGATCTAAGTGCTCTTGCTTACCCTAGCGATTCTATCCTTAGAGGTTTCTAAGTACTTGAGTTTAATCATCATTTGTTTTCACTAAAGTCAACTTAGGGGACTGTGCTCTTGAAAGCTTGATTTTGACATAATGGACCTTGTGGAATGAAAAGCAATTAAGACATAGACATTTGGTTTGAAACTTTAATAAAAGAACTCTTTGTGGTAAAAAGAACTCACTAAAGCAAAGATAAAGACAATTGATCCCACACATATAATCTCTGAAATGATTTCCCGCAAGATAAAAATCTAGAAACCCAAGTTCAAAAGTCTTAGTCCAAAATCTTGTGAGGAGCGTCTTGAAAGACTTCTCAATGTTAGAGAAAGATTGGTTTATAAATTTTATAAGAAAGCTTCAAGAAATAACGCTGACTTGTATGAGTTCTATTATCAACAAAATCCTGAGATTTTCGAAAGGTTTTCTTTTGTCACATAGGAATTCAAGTGTGTTCTTCAAAACTGAGGTCTTGTAAGAAGAAGTGTTATCTAGGTCAAGTCTAGGATAAAAAATCAATCACTTTCATCCACCTCTCAACCATCAAAATCAGTCAGAAATCACCTCACCAACAACTCTTGGAAACATTGAAAACATCATTTATGCTAAACTTCTAGAAAAAATTAAATCACTTTGTTTGAATTAACACACATAGTGAAACCATCATCTTGTGCATGAGTTTACTCTAGGATAACACAAATTCCTAGGGTTTATAAGTTCATTATCATCTTATTTGGCTTAACACACTTAGCCAAATTATCAAATCCATAATCACCTTGTTTGACTTAAAACACTTAGTCAAACTACCTTCTTGTATGAGTTTACTCTAGGATAGCACAACTTCCTAAAGCTTACAAGTGCATTATCATTTTTTTTACTTAACCTACTTAGTCAAACTATCAATCCTTCACGATCAATCAAATCAAGCCCTAAAACTTTAGTATTTCCTTGAAAGGTTCTTTAAGAGTTCCATTCATCTATATCACTCATCTTTCATTTATCTCATTCCCATCATGACTTTGATTATCCTAGTTCTTTGCTTATTCGAACCTAAGGTTTAGACCAATCTAAGGGATTAGAGGTTCATCTCTTACATTCCTAAAAATTGATCATCATTTTATGGTTCAAACTCGCTCTCAAGACAAGAAGAATATGGATCAAAACAAAGAAACATCCATTTCAAGTGATCTAAGTCAAACCGAAACAAAATTCAAGCCAACGATAAAAATTGATCTCCCAATCAATCCTCCTCAAGTAACTCAAAATTCTGAGGAGGAAGGTCATATGGAGGACACAATCAGAACTGCTAGAAATGGTGCAAAACCCTAAAAGCCACCGAATTGCCAGTGCCATGTTGAGGTTGTACCCATCCCAATACATGCTAGAGCTAGCCAAAGAAGGGGCTAAACTCCCTTCTGACTTTGACATAAGCACTATTGTGGAGAGGTCTCTTAGTATCATGTCTTCACCCGCATCCACACTTCCACTTCAAAATGTCACTCAAGACAACCCCCAAATAATATCATCTATCGCTTCAACCCCATCGGTTGTTAACAAGGGAAGTGCCATATTCTACGAATTCCAAAAATATCACCTTGTGAAGAACCAAGAGTTGAATGCAAGCACCACATCAGATTAATCTATCCCAGTCAATCCATTGCACCCTTACATCCTATTGACATTTCATGATCATATGAATTCATCCTCATTTCATGCAACACTAGATTATCCTCTCAACATGAAAATTCTCTCCATATCTCACAAGGAGAAGGTGAATTGTTTGGAGCAAGAGGAATCTTGGATCCATCATCATCATTTCAAGGGATTGCACCACCTGTCTTTCCACCATTTCCACCCTTACTGCTCACATCTACATCATCACTCAGATTGGATCTTCCTCCTCATCCTGCCATAAACTATTCAAATTAGAACACCTTATCAAATCCATCAGCTGTGTCATCTACATCACAACAAAGAATGACAACCATCCAAGCAACTGTAACAATCAATGTGTCTACTATTCCTCAAAACATGGTTTCTCAGGGACCAAGCACCTTGATTGCACCATTTGTAGATCAAACCCCAATCATTAACATGACTATTCTGCTCATCATAATGGTCGGAATTCTTCTTAACCCACTACCATTACCACCAAGGCACAATGTGACCAATTCATTCACCATGACATTGTGAGCTACTCAACAAAAAGCACTTAAAAATCAACAAGTTGCACAATTAGCTGTGCAATAGGCATAGTAGGCTGCACAAGCCCAAGCCTTGTTACAACAACAACAAGCTAAACAAGCTACCCAAGCTGCTCAATATGCACAAGATACACAAGCCGCACATGTCGCTCAGATTGCGCAGGAAATCCAACAAGCACATGCTCAAGCACAAGCCCAATTCCAAGCTTAGCAAGTGCAAATGCAAGCATGGTACCAAGCACAATTACAAGCACAATAAGAAGCATATAAGAAAAGCTTGCAAGACTATCAATTACAGTAGCAATACAATCAACAACAAGCATTTTTGGCACAACAAAAAGTGTTGTTGGTGCAGCAACAACACGATCAACAACAAGCATAGGCTTCAATATTTTCAGAGAATCCACTCATATCAAAGTTTCTAGATGAATCCATCTTTAATCTTAGCATAGCCAATCACTGGAAACTCTACTTCGATGGCTCATATACACAACACGGATCAGTATCAAGTGTTTTCTTCATCACCCCATAGGGGGATTGTATACCTAGATCCTACAAATTCGTATTCCCCTGCACTAACAACATTGTAGAGTATGAGGCTCTAACCATAGGTCTAAAGATTGTAGCATAGTGGTGGGTCATGGCACTGAAGGTCTATGGGGATTCATAGCTTATTATCAACAAATTCAATGGTGAGTACCAAACTAAGGATGACAAGTTGACACCATACAATAAGTTAGCAGAGAGCCTCAAAGAATCATTCATTGATATCAACTTTGAAAAGATACCAAGGGCTAACAATAGAGCATTTGACACCATGGAAACAATTGGATCCTTACTGGATATCCCTTGCAATGCCCAAAACCATGAATTCTTGGGAGAGAAACTTCTAGTACCCGCATTCAAGGTACGAGAGTCAGAATATGTGTGCGAACTCATTGGTCCCAGTGATCCTTGGTATCATGACATTTACACCTAATTAAGAATAGGAGCCCTCCCAGCTAACATAATCCCAAACCTCAAGTGAGCAATTGTCAAAAGGTCCTGACATTTTGTCATCTTAGGAGAAACCCTCAATCGTAGGATAATTGATGGAACCCTATTGTGTTTCTTAAATCTTGAGGAATTCCTAACTGCACTAACTGAGGTACACAATGGCACTTACGGTTAGCACTCAAGTGGTATGACCTTGGCTAAGAAGTTGCTAAAAACTGGGTACTACTAGCCAATAATGGAAAGAGAGGCACATGAATTTTTCAGAAAGTGTTTATAGTGCCAGCAACATGGAGACCTTATTCATACACCAACTCAGGGACTTCATCCTATTGTTACACCATGGCCCTTCTCGTATTTGGGGCTTGATCTCATAGGAAAAATCACAACCACCTCATCCAATGGCCAAAAATTCACCATCACTGCCATGGAGTACTTTACCAAGTGGGTTGAAGCAATTCCCATGACCTACATAACTGGAAAGTAGATATCAAGGTTCATCCTAAACTGTCTAATTTTCTGATACGATGTCCCCCAAGCTATTATCTCTTATAATGGGACACCATTCAAGAATCAGGATGTCCGTGATCTATGCCATAAATTTAAAATCTAGCATCACTTTTCTACACCATACTATCCCCAAGGCAATGGCCAAGTAGAAGCCACAAATAAAACTATCTTGAAAATCCTTAACAAAATAGTCAATGACTCTAGTCGTGACTCAAATTTTTAGCTAAATCTTGCCTTATGGGCCTACTACACCAACATCCACATGCCAATAGGTTCCACCCCATTCTCCTTGGTCCACAGATCAGAAACCATCCTCCCAATCGAGATCGAGCTCCCATCATTAAGGATATGACTATAGAACCTCATTATAGATGAGGAATATCAGGTTTCAAGGTTAAAAGAACTGGAGCTATTAGATGAATGATGCATGGATGCCCTCAACCATCTATAGGTCTATCAGAACTGTCTAAAGTGAAACTACAATAAGAAGATCAAGAGAATGACCTTCCAAGTCAGTGAACTTGTGCTAAAATAAAATCAAAAGAACATGCCTAATCCAAAAAGCAAAAGAAAATTTGATCCCAACTAGTTCGGACCTTTCATCATCACAAAAGCTATAAATCATGGGCATATCAGCTATCAACACCAAAAGGAGAGCCTCTGTAGGAGCCCTTGAATAGCTCCCATCTCAAAAAGTTTTATTCCTAAAAAACTTGCAAGGTATAAAACCAAAAAATACAAAAAATCAAAAAAAGTCCTAAAAAAATTGTTACCCTGATGAAAAACTAGCAAATAGGCATTTTGGTGACAACCAAAAAATACAAAAAACAAGAAAAAGGATTGAAAATAGTAAAGAAAAAAATTGTCCTCTAGTGAAAACCACTTTGGTGGCACTTTGGACAAGTACCTTGGTGAAAACTTGGAAAACAAGTGCCAAGCATAAATAAAGAAGTCTCTATCCACCAAGATCTACATGGCTCTCTCTTCCATTATATCCCATTACATTTCATTAATCTTTCATCCACCCATTCATTTGCATCCATACCATAGCTTTCTCTCGTGTTCATATCATGCTCCACCATAGTACTACTTGACACATTCCTAAGATCAGTTTGTCTTTCCTTTATCAAAGTAGTCTATCACATCATGCTAGGGGCATGTTCATGTACCTATATTGGGTTGGATTCATGTGTATTTTCTTGATCTTCCTAAATTCTCAAAAATAAAAAATAAAATCAAAAAATCCAAAAAACATAAAAAAATTCATCAAGAAAGAAAAAAATAGGGGTTGTATCAATCTGTCATGGTTGCCAAAATACGTCATATCTAAGTTCAAATGCAGGCAAGTTTTATCTTTGATCATCCCCTGAGACACCCTAGGTCAATCCTTTAAGTACCCGTCACAATCTGGTAATCCGTTTTCCCATCTTTCTCACCATTAAGTCGAGTTTGTTGTTAGTCGAACTATGTGGTCTTTGCATGTATAATGTAGGAAAGGATAATCTATGGATCAGCTTCCAAGACCCCTAGGATAGGTTTTTAAGTTAGTCTCTTCATCATAAATCTTGAAAATCCAAAAAAAACCAAAAATCAAAAAATCAAAACAACCTCAAAACATTTCAAAATTCCAGAAACATTCAAAAATCTGAAAAACCCAAAATGGTGCATCTGGCTCATCTTACTTTCACCTTTGATTTTCTCATTCCTAACTAATCAATCATCACCTTCATTCTTTTGTGAGTCGGTCAGAATAAAGTCTAACAGGTTTCAAAGTGAACACCTAATCACCATAAGTCTCAAGTCTAGGTCACTAAGCAAGCAAGTTGATCAACTCAGAGTATCAATAGCTTATCATCCAATCAATCTCATCAAAACCCTGATCACAACATGTCCTATGATTTATCCTTCCCATGATGGACATAAACATTAGGTATCTAGCAGTAGTTTATCCTTGGCTAGCAGTATGAAGAACATTAGCTTGTTTGTTTACTTTATCTTGGTCTTTTTGACTTATCTTATTTTGTGCTCATTCCAAGGACCTCTCGATGATGCCTAAACAAAACAAGTTTAGATAGAAAGTAACGGGTCAATGGTCATTATATTTTTTATCTATTGTGCTTATGGGATAATCTTGTAAAATAACTTATTCATGTGTGCTTTGTTTGGTTTGTAGGGATGGTGTTTTAGGTATCTTGTTGACCACATAGGAAGACTTTCTTTTCTATGTTTTGGTCCAAGATTTTTAGAATGTCTAAAATACATCCTAAGTAAGGTTTTGTATGCTAAGTGTGAACGGTTATACTCCTATCTGATTGTCAAGTCAAATTCCATCACACTAGGTACAATGCCATCCTGGTTCTTTATATCTTGATGCATCATTCCTATGTGTGTTATCAAACATAAAGTAATTGGCTCTTTTAAAATCCTAACTCCTTGTAAGCAAATCATCATCATTAGCATTATCACAACTTGTTGGATCTCTTTTCTTCTATCTTCTTTCCATACTAACATGGTATCATGATAGTCAATCAGAACATTGCTAATGCATCCACACAGCATCCAAAAATCATCAACATAAATGCATATCATATTGTATCACATAACCATCTTAAGTTATGAAGAATAATATAGATTTTTTATTCTAATAATATTAAGAAATCATTGCATTACATTCATACATTACACGAATCATTAAGGGCATAATAGAAATCATTAGCATCCATTATCATTACATAATCAGTCACATATCATTTGTCATTTTCATATCAATACATAATCAGTAGCATACAGTGCATCCATACAATCATCATCAAAACACATAGAAAAATACAAAAAGAAATGCATCCATAATCATAATGTAGAAACATACATAATATTGCATAAGCATGGGATATTTCATAAAAATTTCATGGCAGATAGGAAATAAAAATGCATCCATATACCATACATCATGGAACATCTCATATCGGGACCATATCATATATATATCATCAAAATAATACAACTATCATGATACAAAATCAGATCAAGTGTATCCATCAGAGTACAAGATACAATAGGGGCAATAATCAGATCACATGAATCAAAAAATGGAAAACTGCCTATGATCAAAGGGCTAGCCATACTAGTTGTGCCCCTCACATTCTTTCTTGTCACCATGATCATCTAGTGGCCTCATCCCTACCTATTGAGAGAAATCTGGCACCCGGCCTACTACTAGAACTCTTTTCCTATAGTGTTGCCAATAGTACTCGGCCTCTCTCACCACCTCCAGGTATGCTCTCAAGGATATTGTCTGGCCCTGGGTGGATGAGGTTGTACTCTCTAGTTGTCACCTTTGACCGATCTCCTGATCCCTCTTAGATCGAGTTTTGTCCCTCTCAGGAGTAACTGTAAAAATATAATGCCAAGCCTGATCTGTCTCCACTGTCAATATTTGAATTTGACCCTACAACTACTGGATCAGTGCATCTCTCTAATCAGGCTTCCCTAGTGGCTATTGTTGACGGACCGCTTTGTCCTCATCTCTGGGTTGATCATCTTGTATCCCTACCCATGATGGTACCTAGTCTCACGGTGGTTCCTGGTCGCGCAGTGGTGTCGGAGCTCATGGTGGTGCCTGGTCTCATAGTGGTGTTTTATGTGGAGGAGGGCCAACTCCTCCCCTGTCCCCATCACCATCTTTGTCACCATCACCTTTGCCTCCCTATCCTTTGCCCCTGCCGGTTGATCTACCTCTTGGCCTCCACCACGGGAGAACAATGTCTGGAACTTTCAATCGAAGGGGAGGCCTAAACTAGGCTCTATAAGCCTATGTAACCCCTACATCTGTCAGCCCCTAATTATATTGCCATGGCCTGGCCACTAGCTACCTAAATGAGGCTACTACCTCTTGTGCTGGAACAAGCTAGCCCCATGTTGTCTCTCATGATGAACGGGTGAAGATTGCCACATACTGGTCATCTAGCCTATCTTGGACCTCACCAAACTATCAGGCCACCCTATCTGGAAGGTACCGCTCTATCATAGTGTTCTCGCGGCCCTGCATCCACCTGTTCTCATGAGCAAAGAATAACAGCTCATGATTGTTGTACCATGAGCCTATACTCATCCAGGGCCTCCAAACAAACTCACACATCTCATCAAGTGCTCATCACCAATGTGCAATGCCACCTATGACTATGTGGGTGAATTGAATCTAGGCTCCCCCATACCACCAAATGACAAGATCATCAATATCTAGAATGATTAGTGTAACAACTGGGTGGAGCACTCGAATCTGCTTCCATGCCCTTATGATAGAAAAGTAACTCTGGCCCTAAGGGCCTTGCTGTCAAGGTATGTAAACTCATGAAAATCCCTATATAAGGAAGCCAACATCACTAGCCCCCAAGCAAAGGACTCCCTGCGGACCACCATCTGCTCCCATGCTAGTCCCTAGCCTAGACTGAAGTATCAGCCTCGTTGATCAAGTGCCACAAGACCTGAAATGATAGATGCAATGATCAACCTGTGGGTGGGAATTGTACCCCGGTATCTCTCCAATTCAATCAGAGTTAGGGAAAAAAATAGGATAATCATGGAAAAAACAAGCCCTTAAGTGGCAAAAAATTCAGAAAAATCAGAGCTAGGCAATTTGACATAAAAATTTGAATAAGTTATCTATATTATTTGAAAAATATGTAAGAATAGAATTTGTATAAAATTGAATGTAGTTTCTAAATTACTACGTTTATTTACAAAAAAATAAAATCTATTTGGTGAAATTTGAAATTTCAATACAGTGGTACTTAAATTTCAGGGAAAAATAAGAAGTAGGTGTCTGTCTGACCACCCTAACCACATTAAAATGATAATATTTTTTTATAATATTTTAGATATAAGTAGAGGACTTATGTCCCAATGTGATGCATATTTTTTTGTAATTTTTTTCCAATTAAATAATTAGTTATAATTTTTTTATGACAGATTTTAAAACATATAAAGACTCGTATGTCTGACCACCTTATCTTAGTCAAAATTTCATAAAATTCAATTTTTTATTTTTTAATATTATATTATGTGAAGCATAGAATGTGACACATATTTTTTGTTCAATAAATATGATACCGTTTGAAAGCTATAGATTTCTTTTGAATCAACCTAAAAATCAAGACTTTAGTCATAATTCAATAGAAAATGAATAATAATTATTTGTTAAATTCAAAGTAAAGCATAATTTATATTGGTGGAAAGCTGAGAATATCCTTTGAAAACCCTTTTCATTTCATCAATTTTGGGTAAAAAAAAAATTTGTCAGCCACATACCCATCATCTTGCCACCTTTTGGCCCATCATGATCCTGCACATACCCAAATACTTATTATTCATTTTCTATTTGAATTATGACTAAAATCTTGATTGACAGGCTGATTGAAAAAAATCTATAGCTTTCAAATGGTATCACATTTTTAGAATGTGAAACACGTGTCACATTATATGCTTTGTATAATATAGGATTAAAAAAATAAATTAAATTTCATGAAGTTTTGACAAAGTTAAGGTGGTCAGACATATGAGTTTTTATATTTTTTAAAAGTTGTAATAAAAAAATCATAATTAATTATTTACTTGGAAAAAAATTAAAAAAAAATATGCATCACTTCGATACATGAGTCCTCTACTTATATCTAAAATCTTAATAAAAAATATTATCATTTTATTGTGGTTAGGGTGGTCAAGCAGACACCTACTTCTTATTTTTCTCCTGAAATTTAAGTACTACTGCATTGAAATTTCAAAATTTCACCAAATATATATATATATTTTTTTAAAACCTAGTAGTTATGAGACTACATTCAATTTTCTATGGATTCTATAGTTACATATTTTTTAAATAATATAGATAACTTACTCAAATTTTTATGTCAAATTTCCTAACTCTGATTTTTTTGAATTTTTTGCCACTTAATGGCCTATTTTTTCCATGATGATCCTGCACATATCCATAAGGAAAAAGGTTTGAAGGGATACATCTAGTGAGAGAGAGAGAGAGAGAGAGAGGGTTAGGGGAGATAAAGATAATTAAAGGGGGAAGGAGCTGTAGAGAGAGAGAAGTAGAGAGGGAATTAGGGAGGGAGGGAGAGAAGAAGGATAGAGAGGTGTAGAGAGAGTGTTAGGGAGTGATGGATGGAGAGGTAGGTATAGAGGTATTAGGGAGATAGAAAGTAGAGAGGGAAGGAGAGGGTGAGGTATGGATGGAGAGAGTGGGAGGTGAGAGAGAGAGTAATAGAGAGAGATTTTTAGGTTGTGATGGATGGACAACTAGGTAGAGTGGGAGAGGGGAGATATAGATAAGTAAAGAGGGAGGGAGAGAGGGAGGGAGATGTAGTGAGTTAGAGAGAGGTGAGATAGAGATAAACAGAGACTAGTGGAAGGAGAGGTAGGTAGAGAGAGGGAGAGAGGAGAGATAGAGATAAGTAGAGAGGGAATGATGGAGGGAGGGAGAGAAAGGTGAGATAGAGAGGCATAGAGAGAGAGTGGTAAGGTTTGATGGATGTAGAGGTAGGTACAAAGAGGGATTGGGAGAGAAAGAGTAGATAGGGAAGAAGAGAGGGAGATAGAAGTATGGAGGGAGAGAGAGATAGAGGTGAGAGACAGGTGAGGTAGAGAGAAATAGAGAGTGGTAGGGAGTGACGGAGGGAGAGGTAGGTAGGTAGAGAGAGAGAAAGAGGGAAGGAGGGAGGGAGGGAGAGAGAAGTGGAAAAGGAGAGAGAGAGAGAGAGAGATAGAGATAGAGAGACAAAGAGACATAAAGAGACAGAGAGAGATTTCTTGAGATCAAGGGAGAGAGAGTCGGATAAAGGGATAAAGATAGTGAGAGAGAGGTCTAAAATGTAAGGGATAAAAATGAGTGAGATAGAGAGATAAATAATACAACTTGCTGATTACTAAAATTTGACCTCCTGATTACTGAAATTTGACTATGTCTGAAATTTGTGAGATCTTCCAAAAACTAGAAGAGAGAGAGGGGAGAGGGATGAAGGGAGAGAGAGAGGGAGTAAATAGATAGAGAGTAGAGAGAAGGAGAGAGTGAGAGAGAAAGATGATAAAACTTGTTGACTACTAAAATTTGACTGTCTAAAATTTTAAGATCTTCCAAAAACTAAAATTTGCATTATAACTCATAGAGATCTAAAACCACTCTCAAACATTCTACATATATACATGAAATAGAACTTAAAGTATAAGAAATTAAATGTCCAGATGTAAATTTCAACTTATTTCATGTATATAGTTTCCTCAAAGATAATGAGAAGAAAGAAAAAAAAGGGAATACAAAAAAATTTGATGTAGATCAAAACATGAGCACATCATAACCCAAAGTCTTGGAGGGTATTCCCAATGACCAGAGACTTTTTTTGCAAATTCTACAATATTTCACATAATCAGGTTCGTGCTCACCATTAGGATTGCATGTGGTTCAATATCAAACAAATCAAACAACTAGGTAATGTTAGGTTCTCTCTTAGCCATCCAATGATCTAATTTTTTTCACTTTCTGACAATGTTAAGCCTTTCATCCATAATTTCTTTTGTTTGTATCTCTCTTTTTTGGAAAAAATAAATGTTTGGTGTTTTTTTCATTATAAATTAACCATTCATCGATATTTCAAATAAATTACATATTTAGAAACTAGAGACCATTCTACAATTTTATTTAAGAAAAATAAACAATAGTTTCCAAAATTTGTAGGGGTAGCACAGCCATAATTCTATTTTTTAGGAAGTTTCCACTTTAAAAATTAGTAAAAATTCAAGCATTCATTAAAAAAATATCAAAAAAATTGTGCATCAACTACATACTGTTAGCTTACTTCTAACCATTTTGATTTTAAAAATACCAAAAATAAATTCACCATACGAGAGTTGTACAAGAGTTGCTATGTTATGTTTTTCTGACAAAAACAAAAACCAATTTTTATATGTCCCTTTTTTGAACCCCTTAATATCAACCATTTTCAAAATAAATTGGTAGTTAAGAAATAAAACTCAAAGCACTTTGATCCTTGTTTTTGTTCCATCTCAAAATATTGAGTGTAACTATCCTCAATTTTACATCCAAGGTCAGTATTTCCTAATTTAAAAAAAAAAGGTGGCCACTTAAGCCCCCTTTTTGGGACCCATCTTTTTGTACTTACCCTCTCTATCTTCCTCAATAGAAGATACTTTAGGACTATAAGAAAGTTAGGAAGAGATCTCATTACCTTTTTTACCACAACTAATTCTTCTAGGTCTTCACAAAGTCCTATAATTGCATTGACCACTTCATCAACCCAAAGCAAATATCTTGCAACATCTTCATCCTCTAAAATTTTTAGGTTCACACATTTTCCTTTGTAGATCTATAAATTTTCTTGTTTTACTTGTATGTCTCCTTCATAGATTACACTAAGCTTATTCCAAACCTCCTTTGATGACTGCAATGTATTAGTTTTATAAGATCAGAGTTTTCTAGCCCACTCAAGAGAGTATTTTTAGCCTATCCATTATTTTCATAGGCCCTAATCTCTATCGAATTAGTTGGAGGAGTAGTACAAAAAATATAACCATCCTTGACTAATTTTAAAACACCAAACACTAAAGAGGATAGATAGGATTCCATCGTAAATCACTAGAAAAAAATGTGTTCCATCAACCCTAGGTGTCTTGTGAGACTATTCTTGTGCCCTCCGGATCCCCCTCGAGCTGTTAGAATTCTTCTAAGGAAGTAGGACCTAATGCCAATTTTTAAAAATACACCAAAATATTGAGGGGGGTGAAACAATATTCTATGAGATCTTGTAGGTTTCATAACAAAAGAAACATTAAATTATTCTACATAAGTAAGAACATGAAAATTAGAACCAATGCACAACACAATACAAGACAACACCAGATGTACGTGGAAAACCATAAAGGGGAAAAAAATGGTGAGAAATGATGCTAGGAGCTGCTATCCTAATTGAGCGTTACAAATGAATAAAAATTACTGCTATCCTAATTGAGCGTTACAAATGAATAAAAATTCCAACTTTGTTTTAGGGATACAACCCAAGGAAGCTACTACTCCCATAAATAGGTTTTAGGGTCACTACCAAAGAAGCTACAGATCCCTATAGACTTTTTTTAGGACTACAACCCAAGGAAGCTACAACTCCCTAATTTGAGAACAAACTCATGAATGATTATAGAATGATAGTACTTCCACTATTTTAAACTGACAATTATGCTCAACCCTTTTGATGAATGAAATTATCCTTTGTCACTTTCAAAAATGTGATAAAAATACATGGAGGAAATCAAATTACTTCCACAATACTAAAGGATTCCAACCTCCTTCCTTCCCTTAAAACTCAACCTAGGCTTATTTCCAATCTCTCACCTAGTCTCTCTAGTAGGTCTACAGACCTATTTTTCCCACCTTAACTCTTAGAATAACTTAACAACCTCTACAATAAACCACCATTTTAAAAACCCATTTAAGCCTTATTCAACATATATCAAACCCTCATAAGATTATTCTGGGTCAAATTTCACAAACAAGCAAACTACGTTGTCCTCAAGGCCAATTAGGGCAAATTAACAAAGAAACCCCCTTAGAAACAATCCATAAAGCCAAAAATTCAATGGGGCAGCACTCACCAGGTAAAAAGACCCCTAATTTTTGAACTTTTCCTTAGTAAATTAATTAATTTTTATTATGTCAGACACAATTCATAATAAACCATGACCTATATCAACTAGATTTATAATTTAACATGATATTACATTAATTACATTCACATGTTAGCCTACAACAACAATATTATTACATTTTCAAGTCAGACAAAGCTAGAAAGACAATATGAAATGTGTACAAAGAAAGACCCCAAAGACTCCATGCAACACTAGAAAGAGGAACATTCCTTACATATTCCAGAAAAATGTTAACATAGTCCTAAACACTCTTTTTACCTCCAGACTTCAATCAGCATTGACTGCATGCTTCACAAATTCAAATTAGGATGGCCTTAAGAAGATGACATGAAACTTGTAGTGTGTCAGCCATTACACTATTGTTAGTACACAGGAATGATAATGAATTACTTGTGCTTCTCCTATATGAGTTGGAATGACCCATACAACACCTTCAAAAACTCCTTAAACTTCACACAATCTTGAGTTGGTGGCACACACCCTCAATATACCTTAGTCAACCAAGCAAAACCATAACCCAGTAGAACAACCAGTCTAGACCACAACTAATTTCAGAGAAGCTAGAGAAAAACTTGTGGAGAAACAAAAAACAGCTCATGATATTCAGGAACATTCTCATACATTCATTTCATAACTTCATGTAGTAGCAAGTTGGTGCAAACCAATAGATAATGAAACTAGTCACCGAACAACACAATCCTATACTCTGTTATCTTTAACTTTCTTTACAGAAGATTTAGTGACATTAAACTTTGGATATAATACTTTCATAGCATGCTAAAAATATCTTCTAAAATGCATAACCATATCTATAATTTTGATGGAATATAGAGCCAAAATTTTCACCTTTGAAAATACTAACACATGATCAACATAATTTTCAAACTGTCACTCACAGAAACACCATTTTGGAACCCAAATCAATTGAAATTTGGACCACACATGTCCTAACACATCATGAAGCTATCTCCCAAAATGCAAGATCAAAGAATCACCAATTGAGAAATGCAGAGAATTTCTCAAACTCTGGCAACCAAACAACCAGACTGCAACTCTCTTTTGACATGAATGAGAACCAAATTATAACAGTCCCATTCTCCTCTATCTTTATTCGATTTAAATTAACTATTAAATTATTTTGGTGTTAGGACCTTTTATCCTTTGGTTAAAGAATAATATCTTCATTTTTATATTTTGTGTCTAGGAGGCATGATATTTCACCTTTTATCAATAAGAAATCATTTCTTTCATAATCCCAAAATTCCTAAACTTTTTAAGTATTTGGAATAGTAATAATTTTTTTCTTCAATCATGAACAATCAAAGTTTTTGGGGTCATTAGAAACTCCTTTATTAGAGATTCCTAGTTCATTAAGCATATATTCCTAAAATACTATAGGTATTTAAATAGGTACTAGGAACCTCCAACAAGTTTATCGCCATGCCTAAATCCCTATGAGAAAATAAATTATTAATACTTTGATACAATCTAGGAACTAATTCTTCCTAGTTCCTATGGAATCCTTGACAACAAGAACCATAATGCAAGGGATCAATGTGAAGAATAATTCAAAAGTATTCTTAGGAACTAGGAACCCATGATTCCTAGTTTTCATTCAACCCTTGAAAAATTAACCCAATCCTAATAATAAAGGTAAGTTAAAATCAAAGGTTCTATAGGAACCAATAACCAGTGGTTCCTCATTCCTATAGAATCCCCAAGAAAGGAGGAAACGATGAATGAAAATTTAAAGTATGAGGTTCAATAGGAACTAGGAACCATTGGCTTGAAGTTCCCATGGAACCCTTAAGAAAGGTAGCGAAGGGTTCTCAAATAAGAAAGAAGTGGAAAGAGTAATGAAACATCAGAGCTTCTCATGGTTCTCGAAACCGTGTGACCCTCTTATAGGTTCCAAATTCTAGTATAAGCCCTCACATATGAATAGATAAGGGGAAAGAGGTACAATGGGAAAATAAAAATAAATCATAGAGGTTCCTAGTTAGTTGGGAACCCCTAGCAAGATAGGTTTAAGAAGAAAGAAAATGAGGAACCCAAAAAAGAAGAGAAGTGTTACTTGATATTTTCCTTGTTTGTAGGAACCATAAGAACCCTCAAAATTTTATAGTTCCTAATGGGTCCATTTAATCCAAAGGAAGTAAATAAGGGTCAAGGTATGAAAAGGGCTCTAAAATTAAGAGAGAAAACAAAAGAGGCATCAGTTACCTTGGTTCCTATTACCTATTTCAGCTACTAGCTCAAATAGGTAGATTTTTTTATGTTTTCAAAGAGAAAAAAAAGGTACATTCTACTCTACTATGTTATATCCATGTGCATAAATAAATTATAAAAAGAATACATTACTACAATTATATTATTCAAATGCATACACTAGAGAAGAGAGTGAAACATTTTTCGCAAAATGTAGTCTTTATTGATAATATAAATGTATGGTGTCCCACAAAAGCCGTGGGACTAACTATTTGACTACAAATGCATGAAAAAACTATAGATTTATAGATATAAGAAAATAAATAATGCACATATAGAGAGAAGGGGCCCGTCATTTCCTAAATTATGAATCCCAGTTGTCTTGTTCTACACCATCTTCAGCCCCTCCTGCTTATTCAACCTCTAGTTGATGCTTTGCTTTCTACTCCTAGGTTCCCTGCATGTGTGAGAAGAGATTGGTTAGAGAAATGAAGGATCACCAATCAATACATATGCAAACATCCATAGACATATATTCTGATCCTCGTAGGCATTAATATAACTTGCATACCATAGATATCCAAGAAAAAAAGGATTTATCAAAACATCTATAATATGGTTTCTTTTATCTAACATGTTTGGTCATTATGCATGTAGAGGTGAAATCTTTGTTTATGTTTTGTTTCATCTGGTTATAGCATGTGGAGTGAAATGGGCTCCCACAAGGGTTGAGCCCAACATGCTACCCTATGGTTTCATTAGAGAGGGATAGTCACATTTCGTATCACCAATGTAATCCTTGAAAACGAGTTTCATTCACCATGGTGATATTGGTTAGGAATAAATACCTTATTAATAAGAGTTTTCTCTTATTAATATGGTCAATCCTACTCAATAAGAACATAGTACAAAACTAGTCTGCAAAGATTGCATGATGTTTTTTACAGTTTGAAGTTCATGAGTATAGGGTTATCATGTTTTTGAGACAACAGGAGCTATCAAGTCCTATCAGGAGGTAGTCATGATTATCATAAAAGAAAAAGGAATGTTACAATAATAGTGTTATGGCATCAATGCCAAAAATATAATCAGGGTCCAAGCATGAATATTGTCCAAAGGTGAGGTGTTTTGAAGATAGGTTTTTGAAGATACACCACACAATCTCAGATTGCATTTTCAAATATAATGTAGTCATCATAATGACTACCATCAAAAGGAGTTAAACAAGAAAAAATAAAAAAGGGTCAAGAGAGATAGTATGAAGAGATATGTAAATGCTTAAAACCATGCACATTCCCTTGAAGAACAAGGACAACAAGCATTCAAGGTGAGAATAGTTGATAAGTTACAATGTCAAAGGTAGAAGTTAGTATAAATGATAGTTACTATGAACAACAAAGGACTAGAAACTATAAAAGAAAAACTTTCTCAGATAAAGAGATAGTTCAAATTTCCATTGTATTGGTCACTGTTAACACAAAGGTTTTGAAGTCTAAGAAGATGTGTCATAGTGCCAATGTAGATAATGAAGAGAAGAACACAATGGAGTAATATTTTGATGTCAATGACAAATTGGTAGTGAGATAAGGAAGAAAAAATCTAAGATAAGGTTAATATGGGCAACTTAGAAGTTCATTGTAATCCATTAAGCAATTGGACAAAGAAAGATTAACAGTAGATCACAGAGTTGTCAAAGGACAATGGTGAGAGATATATGTTCAAAGGTCACTACTTTAGACTGATAGTCACAAATCACTTGAAGGAGGTACCATAGTCATAAGATAGAAGATGTTTATATAAAGAGAAGATATCAATCCTATACAATAATAGCATGTCAAGATGAATGTCGCATATAATATGATAGTCGCGCCATAAAAAATATTACTACATTCATCAAATAAGCATGACAGTGGACTTGTAGAACATAGTGATAGTCATTTGAAGATGAGATGGATGATATTATAAAATAAAGTGACAGTCATAAAATTATAGGCATCCCATGAATAACACAATAGAGGAGGGTACATTCATGAGATACCATAAAAAATAGTAATATTCATTATATTTTTGTCACAATTGAGGAACATAGTCGATTGAGATAGCTCTTGTTTTTGTTGTCAACTCTTCCATGAGGTCTCATTCATATTGTGATCTTGCATGATCTTATCACAACAAAGGTGATTATCATAGTGAAAAAAAATATACTTATATTTTCCAAAATCAACTAGTAGGAAATGTGGAGGTCGCGTCCTTGAAGAAAGAGATTCATAATGAAAAGATGGAGAAATGGGCATAAATCCATTCCTAGTGATAGGGTTTTCTTCCATTCCCTTAGGGAGAAATGCAAGAGAAATAAAAACCTATGGTATGTATGGCCATGGCCATAAAAGTAAACAATACTCTGTGTTTGCAAACAAAAGGTAACATACAAAGGAAAATTGATTTTCTATTAAAATGCTATCAGAAGCATAGAAATCAAGCACGAAACAAGAGTTTAATTCATAGATAATGAAAAAATATGAAAGATTATGCATACAAATGGCATACCCAGGCTCAGTTTTGAAAGTTTTCTAGCTAAAACTGCCCTGAAATTTGCAGAGGACCTCCAGTTGAAACCCTCTATTATCGGCCTGAACTCTCTTAGAATTTCAGAAGTGGAATGAAATGAATTTGCTATGTTTTGGCATGGTTTTGTTTCTTATGGTTTCTAGAAAGCCCTAAAAGTGTTGATAGCATAAAGGCATTTTTTTTCCTTTTACTTAAAAATATGCATTATAAACTAATACCCCTAGTCATTTCACTAAGGTATTTTTCCTTTGCGTTATATTTTACCATGAACTAATACCTTGCATTAAAAATGCCTTGTGTTCATTCTTTTTCTTTGTAGAGACTTGATCAAATATTCCCTTTTCATGTATTTCTAAAACATGGTCTAGACTCTTCTTTATTTTGCATCAAATTGTAAAATGTAAAACATTTATCTAAGTGATACCATTATAAATCACTTAGTTCTATGTTACTATAATGCAAAATAAATAAGTGTTTATGCTTTGACGAGATATAGTTGAGAGTTTATGATCATGCAAGCATATAGGGAGGTTGGAGGAGGTTATCCAATAAGTGCCAAAGATATAGGGGGTGTTTTTTGACTGAGTTATGTCTTTTGGAGCAAATTGGAGCATTTTTGGGGTTCCTTTATGATGGAATTGGTCAAACTTGACCTTTTCAACATTTTGGAGCTCTTTTGGGGAGGTTTTGGTTCCTATGTTTAGGCTTTTTGGAGGCATCCAACCCACAGGAGTTTCTAGATCCTTTTTTGGTGGATTTTTGGAGGGAGTTTTGGGATATATTCACTTGGTTGACTCATTTACAGTTAGTTATGATTATGATCTTGTATCTACTTTGTGACTTTTTAAAGTCCTCGGAAGAAAATATTGTATATCTTCTAACTCAGTTTGACATGTTTACCAATTTTTTACCTTGGAGATCAATAAGAAAGTTTTTTTCTTTCTTAATTTTTTGTGCTCTATTGTGTGTCTCTTGGTGGCTAATTCAATTATCTTGTGAAATTACTTCATTCCTTGTAGTTGATTTTCATTGGTGGCACCTTTGTGTAGAAAGTGTATGTATTTTACAGGTTATGAGTTGTGTTGGAATGCAAATAGTCCAAGCTATGAGAATTTCCTTTCCTTCTAGGATTATGCATTATGTCCTTCTTATGAAATAATAATGCAAATGCATATGGAATTAAGTTGTGAAAGTTAAAATATATTGTTGATCAACCTATGTATGTAGATGTGTTTGCAAGTCTTAGTATTTTGGTGCCATCGCCTTTTCTAAAAAAGATTTTAGTTTTTAGTTTATGTTACTTTCTTACCCTTTTCTCTAGAAAAGCTTTAGTTTAGATTAGTTTTGGTGACACCATAGGATCCAGCCTTCTCTAGAGGTCCACTCCAAGTTTAGGTGACCCATATCCTAGGAGTGTTCCCATGTTACTCCAAAATGCTAAGTTTTTCAACTTAGCAAGGGCACTGTTTTGAGAGCTAACAGTTCTAATATCCATGAGAACTACCTAGAGGTTCTCGATTCTTAGGGAACCTCCAACTAAAGGAAGAAGGGGTAAAATCCATAGTCTATCGAAGAGCTAAAGATTTGAATAAAAGGAATCCTTTAATTAGGAGAAAAAAGAAGAATGACAATGAAATGCAATATTGAAGCTAAATATATTTGCATCATCAACAATGATACTAGTAAAAATATGTTGTGAATATTAATGATATTTAATAGTTTTTTATCATTAATAATTTCAAATAAGAATCATATAAGAGAGTGTTAGGTACTATCATGGTCAAATGGGAATAATAGAACATTGGAAAAGGAGAAAGCATATCATGAATGATGTAATACATAAGAACACAATAAATCAAGGGATAAAGTGGTTTCAAGTTCAATTGGGTTAAATTTAGAGATATTTACACTCCTTGATGTAAGATAAGATCATAGTAACACTTGGTCTATAGATTTACATGGAATTTAAAATATTCCTTATTTTCATGTAACAAGTAGTTTTAGAGAAACTAAAGACCACTTAGAATATTTGTAGCAACGAATATTATCTTTAAACATTTTTAGGAGAATTTTTAAGTTCTTAAAGTTTTTGAATACAACTAACCTCTTCCCCCTCACCATGATTGAGGTTTTAAAGGAGAAAAAGAGTGAATATATGGTCTAATCCTAAGATTCTTGGACCAATATCAAGTAGTTGAAATATTTATATCTCCTCAAATATTATACCTTCTATATATTCCCTTAGAAGTGGTCTTATAATTTCTATACATTTATGGCATTAATACAAGTAAAGGGGTTATCTTTTTTACATAATTGTTATAGAGACCTTGTATTTGCTACACATAAACACTATTGATTAATAAAACAATCATTTTTAGCATTCATAATAATTTTGTGTTTGTATTGTTCAATTTAATAGGAAATAAACTTATGAAAGTTCATTTTTCATGTAATTTCTTATCATTTCAAAATATATGGAAATATTAAAGTATTTTTTATGAACTTATCAATAGTTTAAGATCATATTTATTCATGTAAATTCATACAAAAGTATTCCACATAACTTTGGTGCATCACCATACATATTTTTATTTTTTATTTTAAAACTCTTACTCTTTTCTCTTATGAAAATAAAACAATTTATAATTAGTTTTTATTCTTAGGAAAGGTTAGTAGAAAGGGAACCAACCCTTAATCTAGAGGTTTGGATTAAAAAAAAAATGTCACACCTTGAAGCAATTTCAATATTTCACTATATTTTTGAATGGGATTCAATAAGGGTGCATGTTCAAACTGATAATAGTAACCTCATTAAAAAAGAAAACATAGTTACCTATACCTTCAAAAATTTATTGTAAGATCATTTGTAAAAAATAATTACACTCCCAGCTACAATTAATTAATCCATACTTGAAAACGCATTACACAAGAATGCATAGTCACCTCCACCTTCCAAAATATGTTATATGAGCATTCATAATAAATAATAACAATTATCATATTCTTCATGAATTATTTACCACTTTTTATAGTACATGATCATCTAATCCTATTACTTACACTAGAAACATGAGTTCACCTATCTCACAACAAAAACCATCATCTAAGCTTATTAATCATATAATCCAACCCATCTTAACAAACCACAATATTCTCCACCTCAAATATCATTCACATCCATGACATAACCAATTCAATTTTTACTACCATTATCCATAACTTGACCAACAGTTTTCTAGCTAACTATGATTCCATCTCATACCTCATCATAACAAACCATCCCATGTGACTTTTTAACATAAATATTTAAACCCACTTATCAAAAACCATCATTACAATAAAAACCATAAAATTTATCACCCCTAAACACATGCCAATTAATCCATCGACACAAGACATCCTAATAATATTGCATATCATCTATATTTCAATACATGTATCAAAAACCACCATTTACAAAATACAATAGTATATACAAACAACATTTTATTTCATATATCAACAACCATTATATTGTCAAAAATAGATAGACAATGTCATCTATATGAAATCTAAATCCTAGGAATCCATTCACTCAACATTCCATCAATAAATGAAGGAAACACTCAAGTGGATACAAATTGGGACATTGAATCAAAAGAAAATATATGAATTTGAAGAACTATGCCCCTACCCCTTAAATAAGTTAATAACAATAGTACATTTCACTTGGAATTTGAAAGTCCCAAAACTAGACAAACGTATGGGAAAGGAAGCACACATGACCATGTAAAATAATTTTTCATAGAATGTTAGGAAGTGGCCTATATCAACATATACCTTATGAGATATTTTCCACAATGTGTAGAAAAAAAAACACTCAATTGTCTTACACACCTACCTCATGGGTCCATTAAACTTTTTACACAATTAGCTAAAATATATGTAAACCATTTCTCATATAACATAGAACATAAAATTTCAATGCTTGATCTTTGTAATTCCAAATAATAAAATGGTGATAGCTTCAATTCATTTCTCCCATGATGAAAAATGATTTCTAGTTTGTTCCCTTGGCCCTTATTATAAAAATTGTTTGTTAATATTTTCATAAAAAACCTTACTCTAAAGACGACCTTTCACTTACAAGTCCATTTTGTTTTAGTATTTGATAATATTATTGACATAGGTATCACCAATGATAAATATCTTATCACCAAGGGTGTGGTCAAAATATATAATAAATATAAAGACAATGATACCCAAACCAATAGAAAATCATAATTTTGAACTAAAAAATAGGAACAATATAAGTGATGGGGTGAGTGGTTCTAAATTTTCTCGAACTACATAAACAACCCCAAATCAAAAAAACCATCATGTAAAAATTTCCAACAATAGACTTGTATTTCTATACCACAAGGATAACTAAAATCCCCTACCCATCCAAGATGAAAATATAATACTTTAAGATAATCTATATGAATAGTTTTTTTGGTGTAAATAGTGAAACATAGAAAAATAGGGCATGGGGGTGTCCCTAAGTGAATTGATAACAAAGGGGGTATAATGCACCTATTTTCCTAGTTTCATTCAAAATATGTGCGATAAAGAATAGATATCAAAACTAACATAAATAATTATCAAAATGAAGATAAGGAAAGGTGTGAAAGTTGTGTACCTATCACCAAATATGCTTTTTTAGACCTCTCTAAGGACTCATTCGCCCTATGGGAAATGGGAAACTCTTTCTCGGTTCTCTTTTGCTATGTCTACACTCCTAGATTCCAATTTTTCATTATCGAAAAGATGGAAATAAATATTCTAGAAGGGTTTATGTGATTTGAAAAATTTTCTTGCAACTTTGAAAACTTTGCAATTTTCTTCATTTTTTTCTCTGCAATGGATCTTCAACCTAAAATCTGCAATCACACATCAAAGGTAGAAAATTTTTTGTTTCTTAGGGAATGAGGTTTTCCTTGGTCAAAATAAATTTTGGTAATTAAACCTTGAAATGAATAAAATAATGAATGAATGATGAATGAAAAATAATATGAAACAACTCACCAAACCTTATTTGAAACCTTGGAGCACAAATCTTCAAACTTACATGAAGTGGCCTCAATTAATGTAGATATTTATCATGAAACAATGCCTTTGATATGCTTGATTTTTTATTGAACACTAAATGCATGTATGAGCTCAAGTAACATGCATGATGCAAAAAATATTTGATATGATGAATGAATCATGATTGTTGTAATAATCTTCAATAATTTCCCCTTGAATGCCTTAAAAATTGTTCTAAAATGCTCTCTTGTTCATAATTTTTCTACTAGGATGCTTGTATTAAAACTCTATGATGAACATAGTGAAATGACCTTGTATTTATACATATCTTATGACTAATTACTAAAATTCAAATATCACCAGCCGACATTGAATTATAGATTTGAAATCATTAAAATACCACCAAAAACATATTCCAAGGGGGGTTCCTAGGTCTAAGTGAGGACCCATTTTCCATAGGGTGAATGGGTGCTAGGCTACTTACCTAGGACACACATCGGGTAATGTTAAAATTTATGTAAAAATAGTGTCCTAGGACTAAGTGGGGACCCATTCACCCTATGGTGAATGGGTCCTAGGTCACTTAGCTAGGACACACATCTTCCAAAGTTAAGTGTTGTGAAATAGAATTTATGAATTTCAAGTTTTATCCCTTAAAATTTTCTTTTAATTAGGCTTAGATTTGAATTAAAGGGGAAAATTATGGAAAATTAACCTCAATCAATTAATAAAGCCCTAGATTAGTGTGAAAGTTTAAAGGTACACCTTACAACACCAAAAATAAGGAAAAACTAAGTCTATTTTATTAAAAGGGCCCTAAACTTAATGAGAATATGAAAAACATATTACAACACTAAATTAAGGCATAATTAGGTTCATTTCAATATTAATTATTTTGAAATTAAGTGTGAAAATGGATAATTTTTCCTACACTACATTTTTCCCCCACTTTCATGAGAGTATGACCCCATGTCAACCTCACACTAAAGTAGACATTCAAGACACATATGTATGCAAAAATGAAAAAGATACACAATCATACATCAAAGACTAGGAATATCAAGCCTAGATGGTCTAACATGATGTGGAACACATCTAAGCCATTAGTTTTGATTTTACATGATTACTTTGGGCTAGTGAAACCTCTAGCTATCCATTAGGTGAGTATCTCAAAAAGGGTGGAAAATGAGAGAATCATATTAGGCTCCCATACCATGTCAAAGCTATCCTCCTAAAAAATTCAATAAGGCACTACAATGCTAGGAAAGGATCCATAGGAAAGTAAGGTGTGTTAGGCTAGGTGGCCTTGAATTTAGAGTTCAAGCTTCATAGGGATTAACAAGCTATGTTATGCTAAATACCTATGAACAAGGCAAGGCTCCACAAGAAAGCAAGGTGTGTTATGCTAGGTGGCCTTGAATTTAAGGTTTCGAGCTTCATAAGGCTAGCAATTTGTGTTATGCTAACACTTATGAATAATAATGCTAGTAAAAGGTTTTTATTAAAAGGGAATTTGATTATTTTGTGTAAGGTCTTCTTCTTAGGGAACAGTGTTCCTAATGTCTCCAAGAGAGGAAAAGATAAGAACTTAAAAGATTTTTAACTTAGGGAATGTAGTGCATCACATCACCACTAAGAGGAAAGTTGTAGGCTAAAAAATATTGCACTCTTGGAGGACATCAAACTAGTGACACCACCAAGAAAAGGATGCATCATAAGAAAAAAGAAAATCACACCATGAAACTGTTGGCCTTGTCATTGCACCAAAATATCGAGCTATCAATGCCTACTACAAGTGTCACTTAAGATCCACGGGAGGCAGTTAAACAATGTCGTGAACCTGAAGGGAGATTTTGGTAGTTAGTCCAACAATCCCCCCCTTAGTGTCACTCGAGGGGTTCGAACCCATGAACGACTCTAATACTAATCGTTGGCCTTGTCATTGGACCAAAATATTGACCTATCAATACCCAATACAAGCGTCAATTAAGATCCACGGGAAGCAATTAAACCATGTCACAAACCCGAAGGGAGATTCTAGCAATTAGTCCAATAGAAACATGAAAAATGTTGAGAGATATTATCAATGTATGCCACCACTTTAAAGCAGTTACTAACACCATTATGAGAAATTTCTTTAAAGTAGCCAATGTTTAATCCTAATACATGAGAGCTTACTCAGAAATCCCTATGCCAAGTCATATGTTTCCAAAGTAAAGCTACACCATGAAAAATGAAGGGGAGCGGTTTCCCCCAAAAATACACAAGAGATCTATGGATTCAAGGTCATTATATCTTTGCTACAATGTTTTTGTACATCTTGAAAATGTAATCATTCCCCAAATACTCATAGAACTAGAAGAATGACATACAAAGAATGAAAACAAAGAAAACTCCTTTCGCGTCAACATGGAAGATACCTAAATTTCTCAATGCCTCATGTCATCCCCAAAAGGAAAAAACAAGACAAAGAAAAATAGAGGTATAATGTTTATGAAATAGAGAAGAATGCAGGTATATATAGAGAAATGCACA
Organism: Sequoiadendron giganteum; assembly: GCA_007115665.2. Taxonomy (NCBI): domain Eukaryota; kingdom Viridiplantae; phylum Streptophyta; class Pinopsida; order Cupressales; family Cupressaceae; genus Sequoiadendron; species Sequoiadendron giganteum. The sequence goes on from CM021106.1 coordinate 557,139,390, forward strand.
AAAATAGAGATACATTAAACAAAATAGTACAGGGGATCACATTATGCACATGCAATCACATAAAGAAATAGGAAAAAGAAAATAAAGAAAAATACTAGTAAGGCACATGTCAGTCAACCTATAGCAGGTCATCAACATCCCAATCTTGATCGGTATATACAAAAGGTAGACAACTAGCCAAAGGGACAATGCTAAGTGTTGAACTAGGACACACACAAAGTTCAACACTATTATTAATAGAATTTTAATTTATGCTCATAGAAGAGGAGAAAAATGAATTCAACTTACTATGCACTTGTTCATCAATCTTTGCAATTTCAATTTCATCATCTAGATTAATCACAATAGGAGGTCGAATGATAATATCTCTTGAAGGTTCTTGTTTAAGTTTCGGTGAGGGTGAAGAGATCATTCCTTGTAGGAGATAATTTTGGATTTTTATTTTCTATGTTTCTCTTTTCTTCTTTAGTTTGTAACATACGAGCAATAGCACGAATTCTACGCCTACACTCTCTAGCATTTCAATTTCTTTGTAATTTGTTGTCAATTTATGATTGTTTAGGAATGGGTTTGTCAACCATAGGTTGCTTTTCTTCCCTTAGGGAAAAAATTTAAGGAACCTTAAGAGGTTTCTCAACCAATTTCTCTTTGGCTTTGTAAACTTTTTTGATTTTAGGCAACACGAATTTTTTTTGGTTGTCTCATGGTCTCTTATATGAAATGGTAGGCTGCTTTTAGATGTTTGGAAGGGCTTGTGGTTCAATCATGGTTTCGTCAAGGATAGATGGATCAATAATGGGTTGAGGTATATTTATAAGGGATAATTCTTCTATGCATTTTTCCTTTAACTTTTGATATGATCTGAAAAATTAGTCCTCATGAGATCTAATAGGTTCAATAGGCTCAAGCCAAAATAAATCCAATGAAAATTTTCCACGAGAAAACATAGGATTAAAGCCACTATGGTGCATAGTAAAGATTTGGTTTCTCAAGGGAAAATTTAGATATTTATGCACAATTGATAGGATAAAATTTATGGAGTTAAGCATGGATAGCCTAACTTCACATGAAATTTGTTTGACAATGGGATGATTGTGAATGAGACATTTAATGTTTTGCTCCAGATTTTAGAGGGAAATTTATCGAGCCCATCATAGGACAAGCAAAACCATTATGCATTTTGATCCATATTTTTGGTTTGTCATATGTTTCTTGATAAAGTTCATGCAAAAATAGAAATTCTTCAGTTATCATGTTCTCTACACAAAGGGAATTAATTAATATCCCATTAGTAGGCTTATCATTGATTCTTCCAGCTATGTAAAGAGGACCATCGGGTCCATGTTTGAGTATGTCTTTTTGTGAGAAATAAATATCAAGGGGAATTTTGGTTGTGTTCTTACAAGGTTTAGCTTAAATAAATTCTAGTACATCTGCTTCATCCATATTTTCATCTTTTGTGGTCTCATCATTCATGTCAACATTCATCACATCAGTCTTTGTTTCACTAGCTTTGACAAATGAAATAGTGTGTTTTAGCATGGGATTTGTAAAGATTTGTAAGTTTCGGTTAGGAGGAGCTAAAGACTTATCACCTTTATCATTCACATGCCACTAATTAGAAGATGATTAGAATCAATGAGGTCTTGCACAAGATGTTTAAGATGCTTAAAATATTATATATCATGTCCATTTTGTTGGTGGTAAAGGCAATAAGCATTTGATCTATGGTTTGAGTGTAATGGTTTATTAGGATCAGGATCTCTTACAGGAAGTAAGGAAATCATATTCTTGTCCACGAGCTATAGCATGATATTATGAAGGGTGTCGAGAAGAGGGGTAAATTTTCTATTCCTATCCCCAAAGGGAAAAGGATTTGTTGTCTTTATAGCAGCCACTTGGTTATCAACTTGTTGATTTGGTTGAGGGGAATTAAGTTGTAAAAATACCCTATTCTATTTCTTGAATGGTTGTAACTATTTTGAGGTGCAGATTTAGACGTTTTAGGACAGCTAGGTGGATTTTTCACATCATGACTACTAATTGAATTTTGATAGTCACAAAAGGCTATACATAACTATGTGAAGGATGGAAATCTCGTCATCTCGAGAATTTTTGGAATTTTTTCTTGCAAGTTGAAAAGAAACATTCTTTGAAGGTTGACATCAAGAATCTTAATGTTTACTTGTCAATAATGAACTTGATATCATGCTATGAAACTAGTGACTTTCTCATCATCCTTTTGTATAAATTTCATTAGGTCAACTAAATTCGTTTTGGGACCCATATGAATTTTGAAGTGGTTGTAAAACACATCAATAAGTTCATTGAATGAACAAATTGAATTATTTGGTAAGGATAAAAACCACTCTAAACTGGTATCCTTCAAGGACCTAGGAAATAGTTTAGCCAAGAGCTTATCTTCAGAATTAAATCACTACATAGTGTTGTATAAGTGGAAACATGGCTATTGTGATCTCCTTTCCCACCATATTTCTCAAATCTAGGAACCTCTATACCTTGTGGCATTGGTGTTCTCATTGTCTCCAAGGATAACATATTGGTTTTGATGTATTGTGAAGGTTGGTCATTGTTGTTTTGATTTAGGGGTGCGATTTGATGTTGAGGGGATATTATGTTTTGCAAAAGTGTGTTAATGATGGGATCATTGTTGATATTATGAGATGGAGGTAAATAAGGTGGAGTTGTGTATGTTTGCGGAGGGAAAGTGAATTGAAGGTTTGTAAGGGGAGATGGTTGAGGAGATATGATATTTGAATACATAAAACTAGAATGATTCCTAGCCAAAATACCTAAGGAAGTATTGACATTTCTAGTAGGTTGCATGGTTGTGGTAACATAAGTACTAGTGTATGTAGGAATGAATATAGGGATCGTGGAAGGAGGAGTTGAAGTTCCAAATTGGCTTTGAGTATACCCCAAAGCTTGAGCACAACTAGTCATGGTAGACATGTTATCATTGATAAGATGACCTAGAATTCGCATAACCTCCATTGCCTTGTCGGTTTCAATCATTCTTCTTAGGTTATCTAAAGTAGAAATGAAACAATATCTAGGTTTTCATTATGCACAAAGTCTTGAAACCTTTCTAGGCCTTCATCCATTATTTTTATTTTTTCTTGTGGGACATGAACAACATCATGCACATTGGTTGTAGGTAAGGAAATCATTGGAAATGAGGTATGCATGCTATGATCCATAGGGGGTTGATTATCAATACTATTAGAAAGAGAAATAGAAAACCCAAGATTGAAAACGAATGGTGTATGCCAAGATGACATGAGTCTCGAAGTACATCTCATAATAGTATTTATAATAGGACACCAAGTTGTAAAGATCATACATGTTTTACAAACTCAATGCCAACCCAAAATGGAAAGAGGGTAAAGTGCAATGTAATGAACTAGAATGCAATGCAATTTTTAGATTCTAAACAGGGTAATTTTTTTATTACACTATGTAAAAATTTGAAAATGAATTCTTGTAAATGAAAATTTGAAATCACACAATGCACCAACTTTACCAAATTAAGCTAGATATGATTAAAATGATGAAACAAAAGTTTTGCAAACAATAACACAAATTTGAAAGAAGGAAACAAAAATTCAGAAATGAATATTTTAATGCCCATAAAATTAGATTATGACCTGATCAAGGACTCATTCGCCCTAGGGAAAATGGGTCCTTGATGAGGGATTTGAAACATTTTTTTAGAGATTTTTGGGTTTTTTTCAATCCTTTTCAGATTCTGGTTTGTTGCAACAAGTTTCAATTTTATTTTCCATGAATTTAATGTCAAATGCAAGTGCAAAATTTGAGAAAATGACACCCTAGAAAGCCTACTTTGATATGCAATTTTTGTTTCAGTTTTCAAATGCAATTGAATGATATGTAATATGATATGCAATATGGATGAATTTTTAGGTATTTTTCATATTTAAATAATGCAAAATATGCAATCCTAAAACCTTAAATGAAATGCAAGGAAAAGACACCGTAAATGAGACCTAATTCAATGAAAAAAAATGAAAAAAATGCAAGATCTAAATCTAGGATGAAAAAGGACTCCAAAATAAAAAATATGAAGTGATGAAACTCTAATTCAAAAGGTTGGGTTCACCATAATGAAACCTATAAAAATAGGTGTGTGTGGGTTTCCCAAAGTAAATTCATAACAAATGGGGTATGATGCACCTATTTTCCTAGTTTCATTCAAAATGTGTGCTATAAAGAATAGATATAAAAACTAACAGAACTAACTGTCAAAATCTAGATCTAGATTGGTGAAAAAGATATTTACCTATCACTAAAGAAGATTATTCAGACCTCATTGAGGACTCATTCACCCTATGGCAAATGGGTCCTGACTAGGGCTCTTGGAAAATGCTTTATGGGTTCTCTTTTGCTAGGTCTGCACTCCTAGATTCCAGTTGTTCACTGTTAGAAAGCTAAAAATAAATCTTGTAGAAGATTTTCCATGATAATTTTTCTTCAAAATTTGACAAATTTATAACTTTCTTTAAATTTTCTCTCTAATGGATCTTCAACCTAAAATTTGCGATGACACATCAAAGGGATAAAAATGTTGTTTTTTTAGGGAATGGGGGTTTGCCTTGGTAAAACCCTATTTTGGTAATTAAGCCTTTAAATGAATAAAATCATGAAGGAATGATGAATGAACAATAATATGAAAAAAATAACCAAACCTTATTTGAAACCTTAGAGTACAAATATGCAAACTTGCATGAAGTGGCCTCAATAAATGTAGATCTTGCTCAGGAAACTTGATGTGAAACAATGCCTTTGATATGCTTGATTTTATTTGGAACACTACATAAACATATGAGCTCAAACAAAATGCATGATGCAAAAATCTTTGATATTATGAATGAATATTGATTGCTGCAATAATCTTTAATAATCTATCCTTGAATGCCTTAGAAATTTCTCTTCAATGCTCTCTTGATCATAAGTTTTCTATTTGGATTCTTGCATAAGAAAGCTAGGATGAACTTAGTGAAATGACCTTGTATTTATAAATATCTTAAGATTAATTCCCAAAATTCAAATATCACAAGACGACATTGAGTTATATATTTGAAACCATTAAAATACCACCAAAAATATATTCCAAGGGGGTTCCTAGGTCTAAGTGAGGACCCTTTCACAATAGGGTGAATGGGTCCTAGGCCACTTACTTAGGACAATCATTGGGAAAAGTTAAAAATTATGTGAAAATAGGGTCCTAGGACTAAGTGAAGACCCATTCTCCCTATGGTGAATGGTTTCTAGGTCACTTACCTAGGACACACATCTTACAAAGTTAAGTCTTGTGAAATGGCATTTATGAATGTCGGGTTTTATCCCTCTGAATTTGCATTTGATTAGGCTTGGATTTGAATTAAAGGGGCCAATTAAGGCAAGTTAACCTCAATCAATTAATAAATTACACCTTACAACACCAAAAACAAGGCACAATTAAGTCCATTTTATTAAAAGTTCCCTCAACTTAATATGAATATGAAAAACATATTACAACACTAAATTAAGGCATAATTAGGTTAATTTCAATATTAATCATTTCCAAATTAAGTGTGAGAAAGGGATACTTTTTCCTACACTACAAATAAGTACATTTCCTATCTAGTTACTTAGTGGGGCCCTATTTGCATATTAATTCAACTTAGGCCCTTAGCTATTTAAATCTTAGATAAGATTTTACCTTTTTGTCTTTTATTAAATATTTTTCTCCTTGGATCATTTAATGTTGAGTGATGCCATTTAGTTATGACTCACTCATTTAATGTTGGTACTACATCACACCTTGTCTATATAAGTAAGGTCATTGCACACTTTATATATACTTCATCATCATATTTCATAGATCTTAATATCAAGAAATATAATATTATTGCATACTCTCTTGTAGAAGATTGTAATTATTTTTGTAGGTAATCTTGGGCTACAACTAAAATTCAACTTCTACATGGTATGAAATCAATACTTGCAAATTTCTCAAATTTGAGGATTGAGATATTTCTAGTGAGATATCTTGATGAATTTTAGTAAGGTTGATTATGCTCTTCCCTTGGACCCGATGGTGATTTGGGGAATAAGAAAAACTTGAAAAAAATACTTGATGAGGGAAAAATGTGCCATTTTTTTACCTCTTATTTGTGTCAAACCTTGTTATCTTTCCTAGTGTCTCCTATCATTCCTGTCACTTTTCATTAATGAACAAAAGGTATTTTATGAAATAAAAGGAAAGGTTAAAACTAGTGAAAATACTGATTTTGTTGATTGTTGCTAACTATCTTTTTTATTTTGGTAATAGGAATTGTTTAATGGTTGACATCCCACATGACAAACATCGGTGGAGGAAAGACTAAACTGTTGAAGTCATATTGTCATTTTGGCTTTACTTGTTGAAGATTAGCAATTATGTTCTACGTTGTTATGTTGTTCTTGGAAAAATTTCATAAGACTTTAAAACTATTTTTGGTTATCTTTTAAAGGTTGCTGGCTAAAATCCACAAACAACAAAAAACATTTATTCGATTACATCTGAAAGACTATTAGATGAATAGGTAGCTACAATATGTATTTATATGTGTGTACGCTGAAACTGGATATAGATATACATAATTAAAAACATAACCATGGTGATTCCTATCTATATTTTTTTATGTTATTTTGGATGAATGAAAGCGATAGTGGAATAATTATGTGAGCACGAGCTTTATCATTCAATAACTAGTGAACGTAGGGCCCACTTCCTCGATTGTTGATGATTGTTGCATTAATATTGTGTGTGTGGTAATTAATGTTTTGAATTTATAAGTTATTCGATTATTTCATTACAATATTGTTTGTTTAAATCCTTTGTCTGTGTGATTTGTTTCCACAAAGGTATTAATCGGTATTGAATTGTTAATTCTTATCATTGCAATCTATTTTTATCTATTCAATATTTGTCTACTGGTATATGTAATTCATTAAGCATTTGTTATAGAGTAATTCAATATCAATTAATGAAACTGTTTTGAGTTAAGAATTTGAGTAATCGAGTAGAATTGAAGGTTTATTTTCAGTAGTCTGACTTTGATTTTGTTCACATTATTTTCAGATATATTTCCATTCTATTATAGATAATTTACTACTATTATGTTGTGTGCCAGTAACCTATTTGTTGTGCAGAACTATTTCTTCACAAGTTCCTATCACAATTGTGATAGGAAGTCTCCCAATCAAAATTTTGTCTATAAGAAAATTATATTAGGTTGCATCCATCAACGCTTGGTTTATTAAGTGTAGCTCTTCAGCATATTTCCACAGCATATTTTGAAAGTATACGCTCCCATATTAACACTTTAGGATGAGCTGAAGAAACCATTTCCAAAAGGTTGCATCAAATCCAATTTAAAGAGTAATTTAGAAACCATAGTTTTATCCGATCAATACCAGTTGTGGAGGGTTCCATTTTTTTTTTTTTCATTATAGGTGAATTTCAAAGCATTTTGGAGGTAATCTAGGCTCACCATTGAGTCCAAGGCATCTAAAAGAGTCAAGATTGGCTTTTGTTTTCCCAAAATTTGACATTTTTTGGCAAATTTATGAGCGTTTCAAGTTAGGAGGTAGTTTCCAGATCTAGGAGGTAACTAAGTTTTTGAAGAACTTTGGGCCAAAATTGACCCTACCATTGCATCCAAAATGCTTAAAAATCCCAAGAATGCCTATAAAATTATCAAAATCCAAGACTTTTCCCTAGGCTCTTAGAGGGTTTTCACTATCCCTATCATGATTTTCATTGTATAATTCGTACATTCCATACAAAGTCATACTATGCAGATGGAAAAGTATAGTCAACAATATAAGGCATATTTTGTGGAATATACTACGAGCATAGTGTCAACATCATTTTCATAATAATCATGTTAGATTGACGAAGTAAATTAAATTGTTTTAGTGCCTAGTTCTAACATGGCCCAACTTGTTGTCATTTACCTCCAAGTAGAAGGCTAACTCCTTGATGGAATGTGAAGCCTCCACTGTCCTCTGGTGGTAGGGCACCACCTTACCACCACCCTTGGAAGGTTCTTTTTTTATTTTAAAATTTTATGTCGTACAGTCATATTGGAGACTAGTCCCTAGGCCCCGAGGGTAAATATTTTATGCCTAGTTAGTCTACCAGTGCCCAAATTGGGCCTTTCTTTCTCTAGGGCATTAATTTTTGCCTAGGTATTCAAATTTTGTAAACATAATATCGACCAAAATTTTGTTCCATGTAGTTCATAGTGGTGTGGGTAATTTTTTCAAATTTTGTGCCAAGTACATTTTATTGCCAATTGAAGTGTCTTTTCCCCTTTGGACCTCTAAACTCATAAAATTTTGTCAATTTATCCAAATTTTTGGATTCCAATGGAAATTAGAACATTTTCAAGAGCTCTATCATTTGGTTGATGAATTTTTTCTAGATTCATCCCCAAGTATAAATTATTTGGATTTAACAGATTTGACATATTCATTGATTACTTCGACATCATGTCTTGGGGAGAACTTCTATTTGTGGGGCCTTGATTTTCAATTATATTTTCATATTTGGGTGGTATCATATCATCTTCTATCATATATTTATCTATTTGTCTCTCTTTTCACTTGTGGTTCTAATGGTTGAATCAAGATTTGGGGTTCTAACTCATAATTATCACACATGGAAGGAAAGAATGAGGAAAATAATTTGGTTCGGGGGATTTTGGTCAATATTGGATGATGAACAACTTGATTTTTCCAAATAATATGAAATATTTACTCATAGGAACAAATTTATTAAGGCTATGGGTTTGATTGATATGCATTTTTTTGATAGTTTACTCTTCCATAGTTAGGAGTGTACTACTCAATAAATTTGAGATAAGTATAGAGAATTATTTCATTCAGTTAGTGAGATTTGTACTATGAAATTAGAGGCATAATTGGCATCACATTCTATAGATTATTTTAACACCATTGAGAACTATTTGGTAATATTTAAATGATTAAGGTCACAATTGGTTGGTTGTGGTAAAGATAAAATTGATAAGGAATGCATATTATTGATTTTGTTTAAGTTGAAAGGTTCATTTCCATACTTATATACTTCCTTTCATGCTAAAATGGATGGATTAGGTGATTCATTTCTTGTGCCTTCATTTGAGATATTTTATGATAGTTTGACTAGGGAACAAGCTAAAATTAGTCAACACAATACACAATCTTAGAATTAGGCTATGATTGCATCATCACCTAAAGGTAAAGGAAAGAATAACTCAAAACCTAAGATGAAATATAATGATACACCTATCTCTCCTAGAGAGGATAAAAATAAGGAGAAACACAAGTGTGATTATTGTATCATACCTTTACATGGTGAACAAACTTTATATAAGAAAGAATTAGATGAGGTGAGGAAAATCAGACTAAAAGAAGATAGTATTTATTTTCCTTCGAAGTCTACTAGTTCACCTTCTTCTTCTTCTTCACAACCTTCATCTTCTACACACATAGGTACCATGAGAAATTTTCATGAGACTAATAAGGTAAAGGATAATAAGATGAAAGGTCTATCTCTTGTTGTAATGCATGTTGAATAGTCTAGAAATTCTATTCTTTACTTTGGAGCTTCATATCATATGTCAAGAAAACCTAATATATTTACATCCTTGAAGCATACTTCAATCATGAAGGTCTTGATGGCTAATGGTGTTTATTTTGATATATTTGGTAAAGGAGTTGTTGATGTTCCCAATGTTAGTTTTTATGATGTTCTTTAAATTCCTTATATTTAGTATAATATTTATTTAGTATATTAGATAGCATAAACTAGTAAATCCATTGAGTTCAATCCAAATTTAGTTTGTATTCATGATTTTCATTCTAGACAACTTGTTGCAGTGGGTAGGGTTGATCATGAGGCAAAGATATACAACTTTTATCATTCTATTCTTGATGGTGAATTTTTTAAGGATCACTCTCCTAAATCAAGTGTGAGTAGTTGTTGAGATGGATATTTTGGTAGCTAGATAAACCTCAATATTTATCAACCATTTGATGAGGTTCTATTATCTCTTGCTTCTTCAGATTTGAGTGTTGACTTGGTTTCCAGGACTTCATATCAGCAAGATATATTTTGTTTTCTATATTTTCCCTTACAAGATGGTTTCATAGTAGGTATATTAGATTTGGAGGATATTTTTGAGGGAGTAAATCTCCTCTTTGATCATACATCATTGGAGGTTTCTGTAGAGTTTCCACATTCTTTTTTTTCTTTAATTAGAGTCACACCTAATTTTATTGAGACATCTTTGAAGACCCTTGTTGCATCTTCAGAGATACACTTCTTGAGGCTTCTTCCCTCTTTCTTTTTCACAGAGATGAATTTTCTTCAACATCAATCATTGGATCTCTTTCTTCCCAAGGGGATATATGTTTGTCAGTATTAAATTATCTTTTGTCTTTAGACTAGCTCCAATGGTTGTGGAGCTACTTCATTATGGGGGCTATGTGGTCTCTTTCTTTTCCTCTTATGTGGGACATTTCTAATGTTTCTATGTGATGGATTTTTTACTTGGGGGTATCATGTTGTCCTCCATCTTTCATCACGTGATTGTATTTCATCTCTATTTTGGGGACCAGTTTTGTCCCACTACGTTTTCTCCTTTTCTCCATTTTTGAGAGATTGCATTTGCATTTGTACATGAGTACCTAACATGGCCTCATAATTGAGACCCATATTTATTTAATTTTCATAATTACTCCCTAATTTTTACATAAGGATGTGTTGGTTAAATAGTTAAATTTCATATATAGTTACTTGGTGGGGTCCTATTTACATATTAATTCCACTTAGATCATAATCTATTTAATGCTTAGATAAGTTATCTTTTTAGTTTTATTAAATATTAGTGTCGTAGGGTCATTTAATGTTGAGTCATGTCATTTAATTATGGCACAATATTTTAATGTTGGTACTACATCACACCTTTTCTATATAAGCAAGGTCATTGTACACTTTGTATATACCTCATCATCATATTTCATAGATATTAACATCAAGAGAAATCATATTATTGCATACTCTCTTGTAGAATGTTGTAATTATTTTTGCAATTAATCCTAGGCTAAAGCTAAATTTCAGCTCCTACAAGTATTTCAAAAAATTATTGATGAAAACATGGTCACATGTCCATATACACAAACCTTTGACAAAAAAAAATCAAACCCACATGGTATAGAGAAAACTAATTTTGTAAATACCACTATGTTAAAGTTCATACCTTTTTCTAAATGTATGCAACATAAAAACTATTTCCAAGATATCATTGATCATTGTAAACTTATAATGGAAGGTTCCTCATCCTTAGAATCCATTTCTAAAGTATGAGAAAAATAAATCCACAATCTCAAATAAAGTACCATCACAAAATACCCAAATGAATAATTTCAATACCAAATCTACCTCATATGACTAGATAGTTAGTCATATTCATGAATCTTATCCATAATCAGACACTATCAAAATTAAAATCAATAATTATACATCATGACTACAAGGCGTGGTCATGTTACTATTTGAGGAACATCCTTATCCTCTCAAAAAACCACCCAACATGACTTCTTTGGGCATCTTGAGAATATTTTATCATAGATATCCATCTTGGAGCTTATTAGGTAATCACCTCTTTATAAGGATGTGTTGGAAAATGTTTCAAGGGATCCATGAGTCTTTAGTGATATCAAACTTGATAAATTGAAAGCCCTAGTAGGTCATTTTTCTTCTTGTATCAATTTGTATTTACCCTAAATGAAATTCCTTCTATTGAATCATCAATGACCAAAGCCCTTAATAAAGAGGTTATTATCAATAATCATTAAAAATTGATGCCTTATAGATGACACATCTAGCTTGAATATATTACATACAATCTTATCTAATAATTGGGGTATTTTGATGGTGATATGGAACCTAAGAAAATAACTATCAAATCTAATGATGATTTAGAGAGACAATCATAAGGCATCATTTAGCTTTCAATTGAAGTGTTTCATATGCTAGAGAAAATTTGGTTTCATGTGTTTGAACGTGAAGTTGCATACAACATCCTTCTTGGTCACCAATGGATCCAGATTATGTAGGTATTCCATTCCATCTATCATTAATAGATCAATTTCCCACACAAAATTACATAGAAATTATAGTTCTTATCAATGATAATCCCTTTGAATAAGTTATGGATTATTATTAGTAGGTCCTTATGAAAAATACCATCGTTCTCCTGGTGTAAATTTTTCCATTCCTTCTCCACCATTATAGTTTTTATACTGTGTTGATATTAACATTTTGGAATTAATACCATCCACCAATATTACCTCCCAAATCAAATTCAAGATGACAGATAATATATGTGGTGAATATGCAGTACATAATAGCTCATATTTGTGATGCTTCTCTATTTATCCATGATTCTACAATAAAAAATAGAAACATATATACAAAAATATCTTGAGGTCATCGAGTGTGGTAAGATAATTTGATTTATGTTCCTTAGTCTAATTTTTTTTTTTAAATCACAAATAGAAAAAAAAAGTCTAAATCCATTAGTGAAAACCTCTTGACGGTGCTATTAGATAGAAAAAAGAAAAGAAAAAGAAAATGATTATTCTAATTATTGAAACCTCTTCAACAATCTTAGTAGAAGAGCCAAAAGAGGTCAAATTGGGTACAAATATTGATCCAAAATAATCTATATTGTAACTAGTATTTCAACATAAGAACAAGTACTCAAAATTAATAACTAAGGACCAAGTTCCACAACTACAATTGGATCCTTTATAGAAGTTCCATTAAATAGTAACACCATTTATTATTATTTCAAAACCTTTTGGTCCAAATAATTCTTGGTATTATGACATACACAATTACCTTTCTAATCAAACCTTACCATCCAACTTATCTTGTGTAGAATTGAAAAATGTACCCCTTTACATTTTCACACTTATTTGGGCCCTCCTAATTAATATGAGCTTAATTAGGCCTTAATTAGCCCTTTTATTAATTTACAAGCCTAATGAATTACATTTGTCAAAGGGGAAACCCGACATTAATTAATGCCTAAGCATAACACTTTACCTTGAGAAATGTGTGTTCCAAGAATAGGGACCAAGGATCCATTCACCCATGGGTGAATGAGTCCTCCCTAGACTTTTGGACCTAATTTTTTATTTATTTTGGTTGTATTTGAATGTCTCCAAATCTATAATTTAATATCAGCTTGTGATGTTTGAATTTCAAGAAATTAAGGATATATACCTTTAAATATAAGGTCATTTCACTAATTTTCACCTAGAATTTCTGAAAAGAAGAAACCTAGCATTGTGATGAGAGAAAAATTATAAAAAAATTTGGTGATCAAGAGAATTCAAGAGTAGATATATCAGAGATTTATTTCAGCAATCAAGATATATTCATCATGTCAAAGTATTCTTGCATCATGCATGTTTTTGGAGCTAACATTGTGATGTAAGTTTCAAGATCAATTCAAGCATTCAAAGCATCAATTTAGAGTGTCAAGATCCACATACAACTAAAATATTTCATGCAAGTTGTCAACCTCCTAATATCTCCATTATCAAGGTTTCATTCAAGCATTTGTTGAGTGGTAACATAGCTTTGTTCATTCGTCATTCCCTCTTTCATTTCATTATTATAGTTTATGTTTTGATTACCAAAATAGGGTTTAACCAAGGAAAATCCCCATTCACCAAAAATAAACATTTTTATCTCTTGTTTGTGTGATTGTAGATTTAGGTTAAAGAAGGATTGAAGACCTTTTCAAGAGAAAGATTTGTAAAAATTTCAAATTTTTCAAAGTTGTCAAAGTTGTTGGGGATAAAGAGTCGGTTATGTCATCATAGATCAACATCTAAGACAACAATGCCTTAGTGATTTCATTTAAATCACAAAAAAGACATAAACAACTATTTGATAAAGCGGAAGCAGGCACAATTGATCCCCCATTGATCCTTTTAGAGAAGTAAATGAAAAACTTATAATAGATTCAACACAAGCATAGATTCAGTTTGTAGAATCAAACAACCATGAAAGACAAAACTATGAACACATAGATTTACGTGGGGAAAACCCTTTCAGTTTAAAAACCCCACCCTCCAAAACACTCAGCTCACATGTATTATTTAGTAACTAAAACAGTTACAATACAAAACCAGAGCTATGCTCTTTAGGAGAATACATCTTGTTCATCTGGAGAATACAGGCAACAAAAAATAGAATATTTAGACAGTTACAATGTCCTCATGACATATTATGTATATTCCCTTCAACTCCTCACAAATTACTGTCACAACTAGCCTCATGGCCAACCCATCTTCTTGGCCTCCACAGGTTCACATCCTTCCAAATCTAAGAGTCTAAGTGTTCACGGTAAAATACTGCTCGAACACTCTCTACCTCTCACTGTAAACGCTCATTATATTCAATCTTACTACACATGAGATTACATATAATCTCACACTATGTGCTTACCTGTTCAGCCCATCCTTTCTAGCAACGGTCATCAGAATAATAAATTATCCACCTACAAGCTTTCCATTTCTATAACGTGCACCACTTAATCTGCAAGCATCAAGCCATGCAACATTAAATCTAGTCTTAGACATGTCCATCAACCTTGCTATACTAATGCAACTCAATCACACATCAGAAAATAACCATTCGGCCAATGAGATCTCAAACAAATTGACACGTGTCACCAAAAAATTCATTCACTGCCTCTGACACTTAGTTAGACTAGTCCAACTCGGTCAACCAAGTTCTGATCTCATCCGAGCTCTTATCGTGCAACCGTCGAGCCCCTTTGTATGAGTTTCAATACAACGAAGAGCTTGCCCGAGCTCACCCACGTCTTCCTCATGCTACCTCTTCCTTAGTTGACTCGCCTTGCGGTATGGCAGTGAGCCATCCAAGCTCGCACCTTGACTCCACCGCACTACCGCTGGCCCAATCCAAGTTTCCTCACGATATGGTAGTGACAAATGATGAGCTTATAGAAGATAATTCCCCTTCATAAATAGAGGAGGTGACACAAAAATATGCAAAAGCAAAGAAAAATGTTGAAGAAAAGACATACGAATGAGGAATCAACAAAGGAAGATACATCCACTCCTCCTCCGGTACTTGAATTAAATATCAATCCTCCAGTTAATACAAAGAACCCTTGAAAGGAAGAGAATAAGGATGACAGTGAAGAAAATACTAATGCGAAGAAGGAAGAAGAGAAAGAAAAGGAAGATGAAGATAAAAATGAGGATGGATTTGGAGATGCAAAATAAGAAGAGGAAAATACAATAAAATATGGAATGAATGTGGAAGAGGACTTAAAGGGAAAAACTATGGAAATTACAAAGGATTCTAGTGAAACCTCTAACTCCTTTGGATATTCCTTGAAGAATCTACTCATCATGTAGCTTAAATTCAATCCTATTGTGTCATCACAGTTTCTACAACTACCAATGAAATAGGGAAATGTAGAAGGAGATCATAGAAACACACCAAAAGAGTGGAGAGTGAATGGATGAAATATTCAAAGCGTTACAGGAAGTTATACATGGAGAAAACATAGACACAACTCTCTTTGGTATGGAAAACATAAAATATTTCAATTGATTCATTTAAATAATATGCATCTCAACTTAGAGGTGAAGTAAAAAAATAAGTAAAAAAGATAGTAAATGATAAAAATACAATGGAGATCATAGAGAAGTTTTCAATTGCACATAAAACATTTTTAGGAATGGTAAAGGATGCAAGAATTTGTGTGGATGAGGCTAAGGCTCTATTTTAATATTTTATGAAGTGACCCAGTGCCACATAAAGCATAAGGAATGAGATGGACTCTATTGAGTCCCAAATAAATAAAGCCTCCAATGCCTATCATCCAGAACTTAATCTAGTTGGTAATACAAGGAGTGTAATTGAGGATTTGCATAAGAATTTCTTCCAGCTATAAGCACAAAGGAAAATTTTCATTTTATATTTTAGAGAGATAAGGGATCTAGTGAATGAAAAACTTATACCTGTATCTAGTGCCCTTTTGAGTGCTACTAAGGCTACCCAAATGAATTTGGTACCTAGCACTCTAGAAGAAGGAAAATAAATATTGAAGGAGTTTGAAATGTAGTGAAAATGGATTGGGCTAGAATTGAAGACATGGACAAAAGGAAAACAAGAAGGGAAAGCTTATTTTCAAAAGTTACAAGAGACAACTTCCTCCTATTAACACATTTCTTAAGTACTCTTTATGATTTTCAGTTTATAGTTTCAATATTCTTTGTATATATGAAAAGTATATAGAGTGTTATTTTTTTGGCAAGAGACACTACACATGTCATCTGGTAATGTCATTGATGTCAACCCTATTCATTGATTCGATCCGCACTTTAGTAGTTTCTTATACCGAAAGCTAGATCGAAGAAATGTATTATTTGTCGAAGCTAGAATAGGTATCCAACAAAGTTGTGTTTTTTTATTCATAGACAGTTATTTGTTATAATTTTGAGTTATGGATCTTAGGGAAAATATTATGATGTATGAACTATGTTATCCTTGAATCATAGAGCCTCGTATTGATTCGTGTACAAGTTATAAGATCCAGTTGATTGTTTTTTGTTTAACAATGCAAGAAGGCCGACTAAATGCATATAGCGTGTTGTGGATCTTCAAGGGGTAATTGTTTTAAGTTTTTTATGTTTGAGACATGTTTTTTTGGGTCCTCACTATGTTGTGAAAAACTTCAGTTGGTGCACATTAAAAATTATCTATAGATTGAGTCAAAGGTTTGTAAATATTTTATGTTTTATTGAAGTTGACATGTGGTTGATTAAATCTTTAGTTGTGGATATATATAAGTGATCATTTATATAATTTGGATGTATGTGAGAAGTGTTTTGATGTGTGTTGTTAAATTTAGAAGGATTGTAGAGCGATTATGCATAGTTTCACTTGCACATAAAAGGATTTGTGATGTGAATTAAAGAAGACAGAGTAGAAGAGCAGAATCGGACAAAAGGTCAAGAATGTGATTGATGTGCTTGACCAGAACTGTAATAAGGAATTATTATATGCTATTCTTTTAGTTAAAATCTTCTAGATGTAATCCAAATTTTTTTTAAGACAATGAGTCTTCATTTTGTATTTCAGCAGTGAGCTCTAGGCAGTGTACCTAAATGAATGTGCATTCCCATTTGTAAACAGTTATATTTGAGTATACTCTTATTGTGGATTGGCCTTCCAATGTGGTTTTTCCCTTAACAAGGCTTCCACGTAAAAATCCTTGTGTTATGGTGTTGTGGTTGATTTATTTGTGTTCTTGCATGGGTATGTGCAGGATCATGATGGGCCAAAAAGTGGTGATATGTAAGTGATATGATGGCCCATGTGGTTGATGACTTTTTTTAAAGCCAAAATTGATGAAATGAAAAGGGTTTTTAAAGGAGATTCTCAACTTTCCACCAATATAAATTATTCTTTACTTTTAATTTAATAAATAATTATTATTCATTTTCTATTTGAATTACGACTAAAGTCTTGATTGATAGGCTAATTGAAAAACATCTATAACTTTCAAACGGTATCATATTTTTTGAATTCAAAAAATGTTTCACATTCTATGGTTCACTTACTATAGGATTTAAAAAAAAAAATGAATTTCATGAAGTTTTGACCAGGTTAAGGTGGTCAGACATACGATTTTTTATATTTTTTAAAAGTTTAAATAAAAAATTCATAATTAATTATTTACTTGGAAAAAAATTACAAAAAAATATGCATTAGATTGGGACATGAGTCCTCTACTTATATCTAAAATCTTATAAAAAAATATTATCATTTTATTGTGGTTAGGGTGGTCAGACATACACCTAATTCTTGTTTTTTCCTTGAAATTTAAGTATTACTGCATTGAAATTTCAAATTTTCACCAAATAGATTTTTTAACCTTTTAAATAAACCTAGTAGTTTAGAAACTAAATTCAATTTTCTATAGATTCTATTCTGACATATTTTTTAAATAATATAGATAACTTATTCAATTTTTTTTGTCAAGTTGCCTAACTCTGATTTTCTAAGTTTTCATTGCCACTTAAGGGCATGTTTTTTCCATGATAATCCTGCACATACCCACATCTTTCTTTCGGTTCAATGTTGTAAGTGGTTTAAAGATCAAATTAATAAATTTAGATTTTGCAGAACATTGATTCACCCACCCTCTCAATCTTCCTTGATTCCAACAATTGGTATCAGAGCCTAGTTCCTCAAAAGAAGCTTAAGAGCTTGGCGAAGATCCGAGAAATTGATTCAATGGAATCTAGCATTCTTCATCAAAAACTTATGGTGATACTAGATGATCTTGATTAGTCTAAATCTAGAGTTTGAGAATTGTAAGAAAGCCTCTCGAATGTTGAGAAATTCATTGTCATTGAAAGATCAAATCAATAAGTCCAGGGAAAAGAGAAAGGAACTCTATGATCATATCAAGTAGAAAGATAGTAAAAGCATTGAAGATGAACACCTGAGTCAAGCCTTGAAGGAAAAGACAAAATAATGTGAAAAGCTCACTAGAGAATTTTTTTTCTTGAAGCATGAGATGGAATCTATTATGATGAGGATGACCAAGGAGATTAAAGATAGAAAGAAGAATGAATTTTTGGCAACACAAGCATAGACAACTGAGAGGGGGGGGGGGGGTGAATCAGTTGTCACAAAAATTATGCAAATTTAAAATTATTCTCATATTTCATAATTAAGCATGAAAGCATAAACCATCAACACATTAGAAACACATGCATAACACCAATATTTTTATGTGGAAAACCCTATTAGGGGAAAAACCATGGTGGAGGTTAATCCACAAGTTTATACTCTATTAAAAGTATAGAAAATAGAGAATGCTCTTGCATTCAGGCACACTTCCTAGAGCTCACTGGTCAAATACAAAAAAGGCTTACTGCCCAAGGAATACCCACTGTCTTACAATCACATTCAAATTAAATCCATCTGAAATATCTTGAACTGAGAAAATAGCATCTGCTAATGCCTGATTATAGTTTCAGTTAAGCACATGAACACTTTCATAGTTTCCTTCTGCCTTTGAATGATCTGAACTTTATTCACACATAGCACTTGCACTTTGCATCACACACACATATCACATACCTCACATACCTCAAATGATGTAAACAATTGGTCTTATATATCTGTATCTAAGGATCTCACCAAATACATGTCGACCCGACAAAATATAGAATGTGTACAAAATTTTGGCCCAAATCAATAAGAAATTATCAATGTGAATCAACCAAATTCAGCTAAAATATAGTAGAGACCCAAAAAATTATGTCTTGAACATAAAACACCTCAAAACATTTTCCTTGAAGATCCACAACATGCTACAATCACCCTGTCGGCCATGAACATGAAAAACATGAACACGCAAGAGAAAATCTTCAATCGCGAGCACACCGATCAATGCAAACCAACAAAATGGATATAACATGATCTAGAAACATCCAATAGCATCATGAATCACCATAGGAGAATTCACAACAAATCAGATTACCAGAATCGGAGTATCTTCTTTCAAGAAAACCAGCTATAGAAACAAAACAACTGTTAGAACATAGAAACTCATAACTTGATCAACTCTTCATGCTACAGACATGGAAAATTGACCAATACACTTGATCCTGATTACTAACGTCATTTATTCCTGAATCATACTCTCAGCTTATCATCACTTTTCATCTCTTAATTAGATAAATCATTATTTATTTAATTAGGTATTTCTCCCTTGTTGATTAAATTAATCAAATTAATTTAATTAATTATTTTTCTCTGTTCATTTAAATAATTCATTTTATTTAAATCTTTAAAGTCCTCTTATTAAATTGAATAAATTAAACCTTATTTGATTTAATCTAACATTATCCCCTTTAGTTAAATAAAATCAATAAATTTATTTAATTAAACCCTTCCTCTCAATTTGGATTTAAATCAATGCATAAATTTAAGTCTAAGTTGTCACATCTCCTAAAATTCCTCATTAAATTAATTAAACTTTGATTAATTTAATCTTAATCTATGTCACATTCTCTAGAGAATATAATTTTCACAATAAATCTATTATTTTGATTTATTAAATTGCCTATTTTCTCTCAAAATGGAATAAGGGAGGAATATTCCTTCAAATTTGAATTCAAATCCCAGCGGATTTGTCCTTCCAACAAAGAATTCACTCCTCTTACATGTCCTTGTGCATTGAGCCAAGTGGCATTTATTTCATTCTTTTTTCCCCCTCACATTTCATTTGCTCAATTTCAAATTCCGCCTAATATAATTTATTGGAACTTTGATCAAAATGTGCACAACCTTCAACCATTCACATTTTGACAAGTCGCACTTGGCCATTGGGTGTTGAATGATCCCACATTTCTCCATTTCACTCATTCTTCCAAATTGGAAATCTATAAGTGAGAATCTTCCTCTCATTCTTCATCCACAATCTAGAGAAAAGTTACTCTCTCCACATTGAGAGCTAGCTTTATCCATTTCATATCAGGTGTTCATCATTTTCATGATTTCATAGCAAGGTTATGCCAAAATTTCATCAAGGAGCTTCAATCATCCACAAACTATCACAAAGCTTACAAAGGAGTTGGGAAAGGGCCAATTTTAACACATCAATTGGCACCAAATCCCCCATGGGATCAAGAGTTTGCATTGCCTAATTAGGGTTTCATTTAACTTTTCATATTGGTTCTTCATTTTTCCTATTATTAAGCATAAAAAATGGATTTCATGGGGAATCCTTGTTTTATCTTGCATATGAACTTACTAATGTGTTTGTTTCTTGTATTTGTGTAGGTATAGGATTGGGGTTCACATTTTGGCACTAGAAGGAGGGCTGAGTTGGAGAAATTCATCACCTTTTTCCAAAATTTTGTGGTTTTTTTATATTTTTTTTGTGCTTACAGGAAATTGCACCGCTCATAGTCCGACAATGCCATATTGCACCACACAATACTCTAAACTCCGCCACATCTATCTTCTCACCTAGAAATTTCAAATTTCCAAACTACATTGTCGATCTCCAAACTCCAAACTGTGTCGCAAGATAAAAATAGAGCCGCATCTCTCAGTCAAAATGTGGTGCTATATTGTGCCGTTGTATTTCTAAACTCCACCGCATTTGCTGATTACACCGCTAGAGGATAGTAAAAAGTTCAAATTTGATTTTTTTAACATATGCCTTTTTGTTTTTAGCTTTTTGAGTTATTAACCTATTTGTTGTCTCTGTATCTTTTGGTTTTAATCATTTTTCAAGTTAGGGAAAGAAGGAAATAAAAATGGAGGGTTACATAATGACATCATTCTTATCTTATGCTAAGTGTTTTTGAACACTATAGTTTTGTTTTAACACTTTTAGAGAATTCTCAATATCTTTTAAGAAATTTGTCATCTTTTTATGCTCTAGGGAACACTAGATTTCCTTTTGGGCTCTAAAAAGAACAATACATTTTTTTTTTCAAATTTTAGAAACAAAGGGATTAAAAATAACCTTAGAAATAATTTACTAGATTTGGTTTAAGGTCTAAGAATTGAACAAGGAAAATCCCACATTTGATTTAGTGCTATAAAACGAATTCACTTTTTCTTTGAGAACTTAAAATTAACAAGTGTTGCTTTTGTTTTGTAATTGTTTACTCAAAGTAATACCATGAAAATGACCTATGTGCTTCTCTCATGCCTCATGGTGATCTTAAGTTGAGTAAAATAATTACCTCCACATTTCATTTTTTGGGATAAAAATTGAACAAAAAGTCTTGCGAGTGTGGTTAAGCCTAATGCATGTGTTCTCCCTTTGTTTCTAAATGAAGGTTGATCGAACTACGGATATGTTTTCTCCTTTTTTTTTATCATAGAGGGCCTGCCTTGTGGGAAAAATTACTCACCCAAGGGAATGACCCAACCGGTAACAAACTAAGGACAAGTGTATTTCCAGTCGAGGTATAAAAGTGGGTACTGGAACAAAAGTCAGTATCACGCAGTTGACTCTGATGAGAAGGGCAACAATGGTCTCTCACTGCATGGTTCAACTCCTACAAATTGAAATTCAAAATTAAAACCCTTGTTTAGCAAAGGCCTAACTATTTTTTTGGTGTAAAAGGTCATGTCCTTTAAAGCCACCCCACGTATACATGCAGTTCTATTGAAGAGATGAAAAATATGTCATGGGAGTTTCATGGGTATTGATGCTTGGCTGACCTGAGAAGTGTGTGCAATGAAGGGGAGCCAGTGTGGTCAAGCATCTAATCATCCGCACTGAATATGCATAGTTTGATTTATCGAACGGGGAACCCAACAAAATATTGTCTCTTCATCATAGGGTTCTACATGTTCTTGGAATCAAAAAATACATTGATTGGGCCTCAAAACATTTGAAAATGAACATTCACAAAAAGCTTCAAAATTTCAAACCCTTTGGAGGAAAAAAAACATCCTTTGACGAATCTAAGTGCTCTTTCTTGCCCTAGGGATTAAATCCTTAGAGGTTTATAAGTACTCAGGTTTAATCATCATTTGTTTTCACTAAAGTCAACCTAGGAAACTATGGTCTTGAAACCTTTATTTTCACATAATAGACATTGTGGAATGAAAAGGAATTGAGGCATAGACATTTAGTTTGAAATCATAATCAAGAAATTGTTTTTGATAAAATGAACTCGTTAAGAAAAGATAAGTATAATTGGATCTCACACATGTGTTCTCTCAAATGATTTCCCATAAAATCAAAATCCAAAAACCAAGGTTCAAGAAGATTAGCCCAAAATCTCATGTGGAGCATCTTGAAATGCTTCTTGAAGTTAGATAAATATTGGTATATAATTTCTACAATAAAGCTTCAAAGAACAATCCAAGTTTGTATGAGTTCTATTATCAACAGAATCCAACTCTTTTTCAAAGGTTTTCTTTTCTCACATAGGAATTATGGCATGTTCTTCAATTCTGAGGTCTTGTAAGAAAGATTTTTGTCTAGGTCAAGTCTAGGATCAAAGTCATCACTCTCATCCATCCTTCAATCATCAAAATCAAATCTCATCTCGCCAACAAACTCTTGAGAACTTTGGAACATCATTCATGCTAAACTAAAAGGAAAAATCAACATCACCTTGTTTGACTTAATACACTTAGTCAAAATTATCAATCCTCTTGAATCAATTTGCCTCTAGGATAACACAACTTCCTAAGGTTTACAAGTTTATTATCACTTTGGTTGAGTTAACACACTTAGTCAATTCATTCTCTTATACAATTTTTCTCTAGGATAACACAAGATCCTAGGGTTTACAAGTTCATCATCATCTTGTTTGGCTTAACACACTTAGTCAGACTATCCTTAATCAAAACAAAATCAATTCAAGCCTTAAAAATTTTAGCATCTCCCCGCCAAGGTTCTCCAAGAGTTTCATTCATCCGCATCACCCATTTTCCATTAATCTCATCCCCATCATCAGTTTTGATTCTTAGACTTTCCTAGTTCTGCTTCCTTTGTGCCTAAGGTTAAGATTAAACGATCTCTATTTTATGGTTCAAACAAGATCACAACACAAGAAGAACATGGAAATAACTAAGGAAACATCAACTTCAATTGACCTAAGTCAAATGGCTCCCTAGAAGAATCTAGTGGAATCAAGAAATCCTCCAAAAAACTACTCTCTACCATCATAAAACCTTGAAGAGGAGGCTCATGTAGAGGACATCACCGATGATTCCTTGGGAATGATGCAAGACTAAATAACTGAAATGGTTCACAATCTCAAAAATCATAGAATCATCAATGTCATGTTGAAACTTAATCCCTCTCTATATATACATGCGTTAACAAAAGAAGGGGCTAAAAGCCCTTTCGACTTTGACATAAGTACCAATATGGAAAGGCCTCTTATGATCATACTCCTAGCGTCACTTCCAAATGTCACTCAAGATATTCCCCAAATCATATCAACAATCACTTCAACCCCACCAATTGTTAACAAGGGAAGTGCCATATTTTGCAAATTATAAAAGCATCTCCTTGTAAACAAATAAGATATAAACATCAATACCACACCAAATAAATCCATCTTGGTGAATTCATTACACCCGCATGTTCCACTTACCTTCCATAATTAGGTGAAGTCATCCTCATTTCAGGCAACGCCAACTTATTCACAAAACATGCAAACTTCTCTCCCCATGATTTCGCAAGGAGAGGGTGGGTTGTTCGGGATAGAGGGAGTCATTAATCCTTTTGCATCATCATTTTTCCAAAGGAACACACCATCATTCCCTCCATTACCTCTGACATCTGTATCACCTTTTGGGTTGGGACTTCCCCCCCTATGCACCACTAATCTACCAAACCAAAGCAATCAGAGCATCATATCAAACCCTCTCATTCTACCATCAACATCGCAACAAATGACAACCATCCAAGCTACCCCAATGGTCAACACATCCACCATTCCCTAAGTTACGCAAATCATGGTTTCCTAGGGACCAAGTATCTCAAGTACGCCATCCACAACTCAAATCCCAATCACCAACATGACCATTTTGATCACCACAATAGCTACCACCATTCCCAATCCACCGTCGATTCCACCAAAAGTCAACATGACTAACTCATTCATCAGCATGATTCAGGCAGTTCAATAATCCACCCATCAAAGGGTACTTCAACAAAACCAACAAGTTGCACAACTTTCTGCTTAGCAAGCACAAGCATAATTATCCGCCCAACAAGCAGCACAAGCCACACAAGCCCAAAAAGCACAAGCTATGCAAGCAACACAAGAAGCCCAACAAGCGTAGGCTCAGGCTCAAGGCTAGCAACAAGCTCAACAAGCGCAAGCACAATACTGTGCACATCTACAAGAAATCCACCAACAAGCCCTGCAAGAGTTTTAGGCACAATAGCAAGCTAAACAAAAAGCTTTGTTAGTGCAAAAAAAGCTAGACCAACAACAAGCTTTGTTGGCACAACAACAGCTAGACCAACAACAAGCTTTGTGGGAACAATAGCAGTAGGACCAACAAAAAGCATTGTTGGCACAAATGCAGGCATATCAGCAGGCCTCAAAAACATAGTAGAGCTTGTAGAAAACCCCAATCAATACCCCACCTATCAATCAAACACAACAAGCACCTCAAAATGCATTCACCCCACCTCTTGATCTGCAAAATGATGTTGCAACAAAAATCAAACTTCTCTCACAACAAGTGTTGGACCTCCAATCAAGAAAAACAACTAGAACACCAGGAAATTTGTGCCCTTATCCTTTTGATAGAGGTCTTACAATGGTACCATTCCTGAAGGGATTTGAAATCCCCAATTTTGATAAATATAATGAGATGGGAAACCCTAAAAAATCATGTCAGGGAGTTTCAACTGCATTGCATGGAAGTTGCATATGATGAGACATATCTAATGCTACTATTTCCTTAGAGTCTAGCTAGTCCTACCATGGAATGGTTCTCTTGCCTAACCATAGGCATCAAAACATTCTAGGAAATAGTAGATGCATTCCTTAAAAACTATGCATTCAACATGGGTACCGATGTTAGGCTGGAGGAACTATAAGCATAAAAAAAAATAAAAGGAGAGTTATTCGCCTCCTTCTTGCAAAGATGGTGATCCAAGGCCAATTAGAGCAAGTGGACCATGCTAGAAGAACAACAATTTTTCACAATCATAGCCAATTTAGATGAAAACTTAGCATTCTATCTAAAAATTCAATGCATTACAACATATGATCAATTGATCCCAAAGGCGCTCAATATTGAAAGAGCCCTTACTATGTGAGGGGGCGCATCTAAATTTCCCACACAATAGGATAACTTCCCATCCACCAGTTATAATGATAAACCTCACACATGGTAAAGGAACAAAAATGTCACAAACGAAAGAGTAGTTGATGCTAAGGTTGTCATAATTGCTCCCAAGCAAAATATTCAAACCCATCATCAACCACAGAATCACAACCACAACAATGTGCAAACCAATAGAGTAGAACAACAAAAATCTCTTCCAAACAATCAAATCATTATCCTGAACAATCAAGGAGGACCATCTTGCCGAAACAAGTATCCTCCCAAGCTAAAGTTCATGACCCTTGGGGAGTCAATCGAATCTATAATGAATAAACTAATTAAAGAGAAACTTATCAAAATTTCCAAATATACACGAATACAATTCCTAATCATATTCAAGGAAATAATCAAGAAAACAATCAAGGAAATAACCAAGGGAACAATAAAGGGAAACAAAAGTATGTCAGTGCAAACCTTGCATATGAAGACATTGTCGCATGCATAGATGAAATGGTTGCTATCATTAGAATCAAAGGGGCCAATGCTGATTGTGGAGTCACCACACACAACGACAAGGTTACTATTTCAGGGTCATCACAACCATCTAAGATCCTCATTTAAAATCCAAAAGTTGTTCCCTATGATTATAACATCATTAACCAGCTAAAAATAACCCCTGCTCAGATCTCCATCATGGAGTTATTGAAAATTTCTTCCACCCATAGGAAAATCCTTGATGAAGCATTAGTTGCATCCACTATCTTTGCTAAGCTTGATAGGGAACAATTCCAGGATATGGTTGCTAACATCATCACCCCAAATCTCCTCACCTTCTCTAATCAATATTTTCCAACCTAGCCATCTCACCACTGTGCACTTCAGCTTCAAGTGTTGGTTCACAAGAAAAAGGTCAAAAGGGTCTAAGTGGATTGAGGGGCAAGCCTCAATATTTGTTCAGTTAAACTCATAAAGAACTTGGTAATCTCAGAAGACTCCATTGACAAAAAAGAAGGCATTACCATCAGATCATATGATGATCAGGAAAGAGTGTCTCAAGGCACTATCAAGATTCCAATCCAAGTAGGGCCAACTACTATGGAAACCACATGTCAAGTCCTCCACCTTGATTTTCCCTAGAATATCCTCCTAGGATGCCCATGGATCCATGAAATGAAGGAAATCGCCTCAAAATTTCATCAATGTATGAAATTTTCATATCAGAATGAGGAGGTCACAATCCATGGTGACCCTAAACCTTTCACCTAATGCAAAAACTTTGAAGCCAAGTTCTACAAAATTCCCCAGGTGCCAAAAAATGATGAGGAACCATCCACTCCCTATATAGATCCATCTAACCTCACCTCCACTTTTGTGACAAAGAAACCATCCATCCTTGATATATCTGACATAAAGCTCATGATCTAGGACAATGGGTGTGGAGACTATAGAATGAAGATAAATTATTTTGTTGTAGGAGAATTACCGCAATGTCCTAGGTCACATGGGAAACCCCAACTAGTTGCAACACCTGTCCACACTTTTGGGTAGACCCTTCTAGACTCCGCCAATGGGGGGATCTTAGTCAGGAAAATTTAGACAAAAGTGACATTTCAAGTTCACTTTTCTAGGATGAAAGACCCACACCCACCCTACCCATGGATGAAGCTAGCAGAGGATTGCAAATTATGCTTGGTATGGGCTACAATAGTAATGAAATCCTTAGAAGGAACAATGATGGATGACTAGAACCCATCATCGTAGAAAGATGAATGAGAAGTCTTGGCCTTGGATGTACACCTCCGAGTATAACCATACATGGCAGATGTACCCCTAATAGGGAAATCAAGTATCCTCCTTAGTTATCAAGAAACACCCTTCAATTATCTGTATCAATAGGTCTCCCGCTAGATAATTTCACCTTCGACATAACTGATTTCTATAGTAATATTGATGATGATACCATAACCGGCCTACCCACCCTTTTTGAAGACTCATCCTTACTCATGATCAGTGCCTCACCCATTGAGTCAGACTGCCAAACTCATAAAATAAATATAGTTTACCCCCAACTCATCGACTATGACCAATGAGGACCACCGGTTCTAGACACATTCAAAAATGATGAGGCATTCTCATAATTCATGGGACTAAGGGATACAATACCATGCAGAGATCATAATTTTGGATTCAACATCACACTAGACACATAGGCCTATTATGGGGAGATGATTGAGTCCTTCAGTCGCAAAAGAAAAAGAATGAGAATAAGCTCAGGGTCATTGAGTGAAAACCACATTGTGGCACTCTCTAACCATAGAATAATAAAAATAAATGATGCATCCAATAGTGAAAACCTCTTCGAGGCACCAGAGGATGAAGGATTCAATATCCCCCCTACTATACTTCATCAAGATAAATTAGTAGTCCTAGTAGAACGGTGTTGGGAACATAAGCAACACCACACATCACCTTCTATGTTGAATCACTCCTCATAGAAGAACAAGAACTCTTAGTGGAATTCCTAAGAGAAAGAAAGGTGAAATTTACATAGACCTATGTTGACATGTGAGGTCTTGATCGAGAAATTTTGGTTCATCATTTAGCTATCTACCTAGGGGTAAAGCCAATAAGACAAAAGTTGAGAAAAATGTAGCTTGAGATAACCTTGCTAGTCAAGGTGGAATTACATAAACTCTTGGATTCTAGTTTAATATGCACAATTGATTATCCGAAATGGGTTTCCAATATTGTGCCAGTTTCAAAGCCAAATGGGGGTATATGTATCTGCACTAATTTTAGAGACCTAAACAAAGCGTGTCCTAAGGATGACTTTCCACTACCCAACATAGATATGTAGTGGACATGATGGTGGAACACGAGATTCTATCATTGATGGATGGCTTCTTAGGGTACAACTAGATTATGATAGAAAAAGAGGACCACCATAAGACAACATTTGCATGTCCATGGGGCACCTACTGCTAGAACATGATGCCATTTGGGCTAAAGAATGTGGGAGCAACATATCAAAGGGCCATGACACTAATTTTTCACAACATTATTCAGAAAACTATTGGAAGATTATGTGGATGATATATTGGCCAAGTGAAGGAAAATACAAGATCACATAGTATTTGTAAGTTCTATCTTTGATAGATTGGAGAAATACAAGGTTAGAATTAACCCCAAGAAATGCATCTTTGGGGTACAATCAGGAAAACTCTTGGGACATATAGTATCAATGAGAGGATTAGAAGTGGATCCCGCCAAGGTCAAGGAAATACTCGACATGGAAGCACCCATGACACTAAAATAGCTCAGAGGCCTACAAGGTAGGCTCCAATCCATCCATAAATTCATAGCACAGTTGGCAGATAAAAAAAATCCATATTCACATCTACTTCACAAGGGAGTAACATACAAGTGGGATGACAAGTGTGACCAGACATTTATCAAAACCAAAGAATATCTACTTACACCACCAGTGTTAATACCACCCATTCTAGGAAAACCATTGATTTTATACATATCGACAACAACAACATCTCTTAGTGCACTCCTAGCTCATCACAATAAAAATGGAAGAGAAAGAGAAATATACTACAGTAGTAGGACAATGGTAGGGCATGAGCTCAACTACACACCAATAGAAAACACTTTCCTAGCAATTGTGTTTGTAGTCCAAAAGTTCAGATACTACATGTTGGCTCATCAAATCAAGCTAATTTCAAAGATAGATCCACTAAAGTACCTACTCTCTAAGGCCACTCTCACAGGATAGATAGCTGGGTGGATCATGATATTGACAAAACATTATATTGAATATATAGAGTGCAAGGCTATCAAGGGGTAGGCGATTGTAGACCAACTGGAAGAGGCTCCAATCTATTCAGAGAATCCACTCAAATTAGTGTTTCCAAATGAATCCATCTTTAATCTCAACATAGACGATCACTGGAAAATCTACTTCAATGCCTCATACACACAACATGGATTAGAAGTCGATGTTTTCTTTATCACCCCACAAGGGGATTGTATACCTAGATCCTACAAATTTCAATTCCCCTACACTAACAACATTGTAGAGTATGAGGCTTTAACAATAGGTATCAAGATTGTAGCACAGTGGCAGGACGTGGTACTAAAGGTTTATGGGGATTCATAGCTTATTATCAACCAAGTCAATGGCAAGTACCAAACTAAGGATGACAAGTTGAAACCATACACGAAGTTAGTAGAGATCCAAAAAGAATAATTCATTGATATCACCTTTGAGCAGATACCAAGGGCTAACAAACATAGTAGATGATCTAGTGCCAATAATTGGATCCTTATTGGATATCCCTCCCAATGTCCCAAAACATGAATTCTGGGTACAACTTCTTGTACCCGCATTCGAGGTACCAGAGTCAGAATATGTGTGCAAAATCATTGGTCCTGGTGATCCCTAGTATCACTAAATCTACACCTACTTGAGAATAGGGATACTCCTAGCTGACATAACCCCAAACCTTAAATAATCCTTTGTCAAAAGGTCCTTACATTTTGTTATCCTAGGAGAAACCCTCTATCGTTGGAGCATTGAGGGAACCCTTTTGCATTGCTTAAATCCTGAGGAAGCCCTAACTACTATGACTAAGGTTCACAATGGCATTTGTGGTTCACACTCAAGTGGTATAACTTTGGCTAAGAAACTGTTGAGGACCGGGTACTACTAGCCAACAATGGAAAAAGAGGCACATGGCCTTGTTAGAAAGTGTTTTTAATGCTAGCAACATGGGGACCTCATCCATGCACTAGCTTAGGAACTTCATCCTATTATTACACCATCGCCCTTCTCACAGTGGGGGCTCGATCGCATAGGAAAAATCACACCCACCTCATCCAATAGCCACAAATTCATCATCACCACCACAAAGTACTTTACCAAGTGGGTTGAAGAAATTCCCATCACCTAGACACTAGAAAGCAGATATCAAGGTTCATCCTGAACTGTCTCATTTTTCGATACTGTGTCCCCCAAGCTATTATCTCTGATAATGGGATAGATTTCAAGAATCAATATGTCCATGATCTATGCCATAAATTAAAAATCCAGCATCGCTTTTCCACTCCATACTACCTGCAAGGCAATGGCCAAGCAGAAGCTACCAATAATACTATTTTGAAAATTCTTAAGAAAAAATTCAATGACTTTGGTCATGACTAGAATCTATAGATAAATCCCACCTCATGGGCCTACCACACTAGTATCTGCATGCCAATAGGTGCCACCCCATTCTCCCTAGACTACGGATCATATGCCATCCTCCCAATCGAGATTGAGTTCCCATCATTAAGGATATCATTGCAAAACCTCATTTTAGATGAGGAATATCAGGTTTCAAGGTTAAATGAGATGGAACTATGAGATGGATGAAACGTGGATAGCCTCAACCATCTATAGGTGTATCATAACTGCCTCAAGGACAACTACAATAATAAGATCACGAGACACACCTTCCAAGTCGGTGAACTTGTGCTAAAATAAAATCAGAAGAACATGCCAAATCGAAAAAGAAAAGGAAATTTTTATCCCAATTGGTTGGGACATTTCATCATCACCGCAAGATATAAATCAGGTGTATATTACCTATCAACACTAGAAGGCGAGCCTCTACAAGAGCCCCTGAATAACTCCCATCTCAAAAAGTTTTATGCCTAAAAACTTGCAAGGTATAAAACCAAAAAATACAAAAAAATAGAAGATTTCCTAAAAAAATGGTCACCTTTATTAAAACCTAGCAAACAGGCATCTTGGTGACAACAAAAAAATACAAAAATACAAAAATCAAAAAAATGAGAAAAAAGGATTGAAAATAGTAAAGAAAAAAATCATCCTCTAGTGAAAACCACTTCGGTGGTGCTTTGGACAAGTACCTTGGTGAAAACCTGGCAAATAGGTGTCAAGCATAAATAAAGCACTCTCCATCCACTAGGATCTTCATGGCTTGTTTCATAGAGTTACTTATCCATTAAATTCCATCCATTGTTCCATTATCCATTCATGTGTGTATCATAGGTTGATCTTGTGCTTGTATCATGTTCCACCATAGTACTACTTGGTATATTCCCAAGGTCAGTTTGTCCTACCTGTATCGAAGTAGTCTATTGCATTATGTTGGGGGAATGTTCCTAGACTTGCATCGAATCAGATTCATGTATATTCTTGTGATCTTCCTTAAAAATCAAAAAATCAAAAAATCAAAACATTCAAAAAATAAAAAATCTAAAAACATCCAAATCATATCAAAATCCAAAACATGTCAAAAATCTAAAAAATTAAAAAACCAAGTCAATGGAGTAATCATTAGTCTGAACTACATCACCTCCGAGCTTGAACATATTCAAGGTTGATCTTTGATCATCCCCCGAGACATTTTAGGTTAGGCATCTGTCGCAATCTGGAAATCCGTTTGCCCATCTATGTCATCATTGAATCAAGTTTGTTGTCAGTCAAGCTACGTGGTCTCTACGCGTATAACGTAGGAAAATATAATCTATGGATTAGCTCCCGAGACCCCTAAGATACATATTTAAGTTAGTCTCTTTGTCATAAATATTGAAAATACCAAAAACATTTCTAAAACATTGAAAAAAAAAAAAAAAATAGCCTCAAAACATTTTCAAAACATCAAAAACATCCAAATATTTGAAAAACCCCAAAATGGTGCACCTATCTCATCTCGCTTGCACCTGCAATAATCATCATTCGTAATAAATCTATCGTCATCTTCATCCTTTGGTGAGTCATTTTTAAGAAAGTCTAGCAGGCTCAAAAGTGAACACCCTAATCGCAAGAAGTCTCAAGTCTAAGTTAGTAAGAAAGCAAGTTGATCGACTCAGAGTATCAATAGCTTATCATGGAATCAGTCTCACCAAAACCTTGAACACAACATTTCCTAGGAATATGACCTTCTTGCGATGGACATCAATATCAAATAACCCAGTAGTTTAGTCTTGGCTAGTGGTATGAAGAACATTAGCTTGTTTGTTCACTTTATCTTAGTATTTTGTAGCTTATCTTATTTTTTTCCCATTCCAAGGACCTCTAGAGGATGCCTAAATAAAAAACACGTTTAGAGAGAAAGGAATGCGGCAATGATCATTATCTTTATTATCTGCTATGCTTGTTCGATATTTTTGTAAAATAACTTGGTCATGCATGATTTATTTAGTTTGTAGGGAAGGTATTGTAAACATCTTGTTGACCACATAGGAAGGCTTTCCTTTGTATGTTTTGGCCCGAGATGTTTGGAATATTTGAACTGCATCCTCAATAAGGTTCCATATGCCAACTATGAAAAAGAAGACTCCTATCTGATTGTTGAGTTAAAGTCCATCACACTAGGTACAATGACATCCTAGTCCTGTATACCTTGATTCATCATACCTATGTGTGTTATCAAACATAAAGTAATAGGAATTTGAAAATCATCATCATTAGCATAATCATGACTTGTTGGATCTCTTTTCTGCTATCTTCTTTCCACACTAACATGGCACCATGATAGTTAATCAGAAAATCACTAATGCATCCTCCCTGCATCCACAAATCGTCAACATAAATGCGTATCATATAGATCATATTGTATCACATCATCTCACATAACCATTTTAAGTTATGAACAATAATATAGATTTTTTATTCTAAGCATCTTAAGAAATCATTGCATTACATTCATAAATTACACGAATCATTAAGGGAATAATAGAAATCATTAGCATCCATTTTCATTACATAATCAGTCACATATCATTTTTGATTTGCATATCAATACATAATCATTAGCATACATTGCATCCATATGATCGTCATCAAAACGCATAGAGTAGTACAAAAAGAAATGCATCCATAATCATCATGTAGAAATATACATCATATTGCATAAGCATAGAGAATTTCATAAACATCTCATTGAACATAGGAAATAAAAATGCATCCATACACCATACATCATAGAACATCTCATAAGTAGGACCATCTCATATATATATCATCAAAATAATACAACTGTCATGATACAAAAATTGGATGAAGTGTATACATTAGAGTACATAGTACAATAGGGGCAATAATCAAAGTCCATGAATCAAAAAATGGAAAATTGTCTATGATTGAAGGGATAGCCTTACTGGCTATGCCCCTCACCCTTTGGCTTATCATCATGATCCTTTGGCGGCCTCATCCCTGTCTATTGAGAGAAGTCTAGCACCCGGCCTACTGTTGGAACTGTCTTCCTATAGTGTTGCCAATAGTACTCGGCCTCTCTCACCACCTCTCAATATGCTCTCAAATATATTGTCTTGACCTAGGCGGATGAGGCTATACTCTTCAGCTGTCACATTTGGCCAACCTCTGAATCCCTCTTAGTAATAATTGTCAATATCTACTACCGAGCCTAATTTCTCTCCACTATCAATGTCTTAATTTGACCCTGCAATTGTTGGATCAGTACATCCATATGGTCTAGTTGTATGGGTAGCTACTGTTGTGGTGCCTAGTCCCATGTCGGTGCCTAGTCTCATGGTTGTTCCTGGTCTCACGATGGTGTCAGTTCTTGTGGTGGTGCCTGGTCTCATTGTTGTGTCTGATGTTGAGGAGGGCCACCTCCTTCCCTGTTCCCATCACCATCTCTATCACCATCACCTCTACCTCCCTGTCCTCTACCCCTAATAACTGATCTACCTCTTGACCTCCACCATGGGAGAATTGTGCCTAGAAATTTCAATTGAATGGGAGGCCTGAACCAAGCTCTATAGGCCTATGTAACCCCTACATATATTGGCTCTTGATCATATGGCCATGGCTTGGCCACTAGCTGTCTAAATGAGACTACTACCTGCCAAGCTAGAATGGGCTAGCCCCATGCTATCTCTCATGATGAACAGGTGGATATTTCCACATATTGGTCATCTGGCCTATCCTAAACCTCACCAAACTATTGGGCCACCCTATCTAGAAGGTACCACTCTATCATAGTGTGCTCGCAACCCTGCATCCACCGGTCCTGGTGAGCAAAGAATATCTTCTTGTGATCATTGTACCATGGGCCTATACCCATCTAAGGCCTCCAAAATAACTCTCGCATCTCATCAAGAGCTCATCGCCAATGTGCAATGCCACCTGTGTCAATGTGGGTAAAGCAAATATGTGCCCCACTATACCACAAGACAATGGGGTCATCAATATCTAGGACAATCTGTGTGACAACTGGATAGAGCATTGGAATCTGATCTCATGCCTAGATGTTTAGTAAGGTGACTCTGGCCCTGAGGGCCTTGCTTTCAAGGTATGCAAAATCATGCAAATCCATGTATAAGGAATCCAACATCACTGGACCTCAAGCAAAGCACTCCCTACGGATGACCATCCGCTCCCATGCTAGTCCCCAAATTGGAATGAGGTATCAGCCCCTCCGATCTGGTGCCACAAGACCTGAAATGATAACTGCAATGATCAACCTGTAGGTGGGCACTATACCCCGGTATCTCTACATCGAAAAAATGGATCTCCTCAAGACCCATCGCATCATAACAAGCATCCCTACTGGCATCTAGATCATAAATCACTTTGGCTCCATGGATAGGTAGTTGAAGGATACGCTAGACCTCCTTGAGTGTGATGATGGCCTCATCGGTAGGAAGTTGCAAAGAGGAGGTCTCACTATGCAACTGCTTGGCCAAAACTGTCATCATATCCAAGTGAGTACGAATGGGAGGAATGTACACAATGAACCAAAGGCTAAGAATACCAAGCTTCTCCTCAAGGAATATGTGCATACCTTGTAATCTCTTAAGCATTGGCCATCTTTGCTCCCTCAAATGAAGTATATCGAGGTCGTCTTGCACAAGAGAAACCATTGCATGAAGTCTCGTAAAAAAATCTACCTCTCGAGTCAGCTTGTCACATTTGACACAACAAATGTTGCACTGTTTGCAAATGTGGCTCAATTTGAAAAGTTCCAAATTGCACAAGTATGGTGGATTTTTAAAAATTCTAAACTCCAAAGTGCATTGCATGGTCCAATTTGCGTATGCAGTTGACTTTGTGCCAAAACCCTAGTTTCAAACTGCACCGTATGATCAAATTTTCATATGTGATTGAGTTTGACAAGAAACCCTAATATCCTAACTAGCCTGTGGTGATGCTATTCTCATATGCGGTGTAGTTTGATGTCACATGGTGCCGATCGATCATTTTCAATGGTGCTATATAGCACTACTTTACCTAAAGTTGAACTAAACCCTATTAAATGTATGTAAAATGATAAAATCAAAAGTTAGGATAGGGGTACATACCACAGGTCTTGGGCCGACTGGCTGCTAGTGCACTCGTACCCTCTCCAACACGTTCCTAAGAAGATATCATTGTGCCATCTCAATTAGAACTCAAAGCTTAGAGTGTAGAAAGCTGTAAAGGCTAAGTGTGCAAATGAATTGAAAGTGACATCTCAAGGTCTATTTAAGCCTACAAATTAGGTTTTTGTGACCTAATTTGACCATCCAGGTAGGGTTTTGGTCCCTCGATCCCATTTTTGTCCAACTGAGGGCAATGTTCCATCTTTTGTGGCATTTTATGCATTTTTTGGCATCCTAGAGCATTTTTGGACCTGTAAGGCACCTTGTCCTCTTTTTTTTGTGAGATCATCCAAAAATCAAAAGTTTCAGCCAATCTCTCGAGGGGGCAATATACCAGCATAATCCATTTGTTGGGGCAAGAGTGGGGCTTTCAAAAAAAAAAAATCGAGAAATTTTGAACTTTGATCACAACAGTTTATTCTTTGAACCAACACAACAAGTGCATTTCTTCAAAGAGGGGCAAAATTTAAACATGGAAAATTGACCAACGCACTTGATCTCAATTACTAACACCATTTCTTCTGGAGTCATACTCTCAGCTTATCATCACTTATCATCTCTTAATTAGATAAATCATTATTTATTTAATTAGGTCTTTCTCCCTTATTGATTAAATTAATCAATTTAATTTAATTAATCCTCTGTCTCTGTTCATTTTATTTAAATCTCTAAAGTCCTCTTATTAAATTCAATAAATTAAACCTTATTTGATTTAATCTAACATTATCCCCTTTAGTCAAATAAAATGAAAACATTTATTTAATTAAACCCTTCCTCTCAATTCAAATTTAAATCAGCTCATAAATTTAAGTCTAAGTTGTCACATCTCCTAAAATTCCTCATTAAATTAATTAAACTTTGATTAATTTAATCTTAATCTATGTCACATTCTCTAGAGAATTCAACTCACACAATAAATCAATTAATTTGTTTTATTAAATTTCCTAGTTTCTCTCAACATGGAATAACAGAGGAATATTCCTTCAAATTTGAATTCAAACCCAAGTGGATTTGTCCTTCTGACAAAGCATTCACTCTTACATGTCCTTGTGCATTGAGTCAAGTGGCATTTATTTCACTATTTTTTCCCTCTCACATATCATTTCCTCAATTTCAAATTCCACCCAATATCATTTATTGGCACTTTGATCAAAATGTGCACAACCTTCTACCATTCACATCTTGACAAGTGGCACTTGGCCATTGGGTGTTGAATGATCCGACATTGCTCAATTTCACTCATTCTTCCAACTTGGAAATCTATAAATGAGAGACTCTACCTCTCATTCTTCATCCACAATCTAGAGAAAAGTTACTCTCTCCACATTGAGAGCTAGCTTTATCCATTTCATATCAAGTGTTCATCATTTTCATGATTTCATAGCAAGGTTATGCCAAAATTTCATCAAGGAGCTTCAATCATCCACAAATTATCACAAAGCTTACGAAGGAGTTGGGAAAGGGCCAATTTTGACACATGAATTGGAACCAAATCTCCCATTGGATCAAGATTTTGTATTGTTTAATTAGGATTTCATTTATCTTTTCATGTTGGTTCTTCGTTTTTCCTATTATTAAGCATAACAAATGGATTTCATGGGGAATCCTTGTTTTATCTTGCATATTGACTTACTAATGTGTTTGTTTTTTGTATTTGCGTAGGTAAAGGATTGGGGTTCACACATGTGAACCTCTAAAACTTTCGGTGGATAAACTAGATAGGCTTGAAAATAAGCCCTTTAATCCACAACTTCTCACCATCAATATTCTACACTTTCCATCATAGTGATCTTCACTACTGCACAAAAAACTTGCAACATATTTTATTACAATTTTCTCAATATCCTTAATATATAGAGTCTTTAAGACATCAATGCTAATAGTGCTAACATCAATGACAACCAAATATCAGAAACATCTAACATGAAGAGAATCTTGCTCAATCCTTGAAAGATAAATTTGAAGAATGCAACCGAATCAATGATGGATTCATTAAGTTGGCGCTTGAATTGGAGCAATCTAGAAACAACGAAGAAGAGCTTGAAAGATAGATTACTAACCTTAGAGATGAACTTGCTATTGCAAATTAATACAAGGAGAAGTTCAAGATTAGCTCAACTAAGCTTGATGAACTGATTAAAAGTCAGAGGACTGGAAGTAACATGCAAGCTCTTGGATATGAGGAAGGAGAAAGCTTCGGATCTAGAAAAAGGAGATTTAGGTAATGAAATCAAATGAACAAAGCTAGAAGGTATACAATAAGACAACCTAATTCTCAAATATTCAATGGCTACTATTTTTTTTTCAATAAATTTGGTCATATGGCTACTCAATGTAGAAGAAAAATCAATCCAAGTGGTCCATCATTCTTCGATCAATGTTTCAATTGCAATAAGTATGGTCATAAGTCAGTTGAATGCAAAAATATGTCAAACAAATTTTTCAATAGAGATGTCAGATGTTATACATGCAATAGATTTGGCCATATTGCTAACCAATGCATATCAAGAGAAAATAAATGGAATAACTAGTCTTAACAAAGAAATGTTGTGTGCTATAACTGTAATGAAACCAACCATGTTGCTAGATTTTGTAAAAGCAGAAAGGGTCCAGAAAATAAAAAGAAAAACATGCATAAGGATGAAAATGGAAAAGGGAAAGTTATTACAGATGAAATAAAGAAGAAAATGAATGACATACATAGGTGAAGAAGAGTCCTTCTATTGTAGGAAATGAGCCAGCATCATAATTTAGTACTAGAAATTCCTTTGGGAAATAGTTTAAGGCCTTTGGCCTAGGGGGAGTTCTCAAGAAAATATTTTAACCCCCTTGTCAATAGTTGATACCAGAATGTGATAGATAGAATTGATTTCATTAGTGATGTTCAAATGTTTTGGGATCTCTTATGGAGGAGATTTGTGCAAAATTGAAGGTCCATAGAATAATTTTCTTTCATAGTCTATGAAAATAGGGTATCCATATGACCTAGGGAAAAAGTATTTATTGTGAATAAAAAGTTAGGTGTGTGAATAATAAAAATTTATTTCTATCTCTCATTTTTCACATTGCATTCTAAGAAGAAAAAGTTTGGAGAGCTCTGTAGGAAATTTTTTGTGAAGATTCAAATTTGAAGGAAATTCGACAATCAAACCCTAATCCGATGAAAGGTATTTGTCTGTGAACTCGTGAACTTGAAAATTTTGGAAATGGCTGCTCCATTGGTTGTTTATATTAAGGATAGGTCCTTTCCAAAATTCAAATGGCACCCATTCAAATCCATCAAGACAAAACCATTAGGCGCATTTTATTTCATTTTGTATGGTGTTTTGCATATCAAAGATATTAGGACACACAGTCATGCAAATGCTGAAGAATTACAAAGCTCCCAGTTGTTGAATTTGTACAAATCACATTGTGGGAGAAGATTTCTGTGTAAAACCTAAATTCAAGACTTTGGAGGAGAAAAAGCTCACTCAAACTATGAATTTTCTCATGTTTGATGAAACATAATGGGTTTGATATATATTGAGTCGAGTGCATGTTGGGTTTATGTGGTTAAGTCAGCCTTTCAATATTACAAAGGAAGCTATAAGGATTTTTACTAATTTGAATTCAACCAATGGGTTGTTGACACTGAAATACGTGAAAAACCAAACAATCACAAATGCAACCGATTCCAATTTAAATAGAAGATCCATGATAGTTAATGATATCATCAAAGTGGATTTCATATTTTCCTCTATGGTTATTGGTTACAAAATCTATCACTTCAGCAAGGATAATTTTGTATTTGGTACTACAATTTATGCATCTTATCAAATGGTCAAATAAAATTCAGAATATGATCTATGTGAATTACTTAGAAGCCAGCTAATTGAAAATCTTGGCAAAATCAAGAAGGGCAAGAAGAATATTTTCAAGTATGGAAATCCACTTTTGTGTCTATTTTTCTACTTCATGAATGAAGTTCCGAGAGTTGGTAGAGTGCAATGGGAAAGTGATAGACCTATATCCATTCAAATTATGGATATGCTATATAGAATTGGAGATATCAAAGCTAGGAAAATTGCTATATGGGGCTACTTCAAAAAATTTCAGAGTGTAATGCAAGCTAGGGAAATAATTCCTAAATCTATTGTGGAAAAGTACAAGGACACAATTTTCTTCATGGTTGATATTTGTCAGTGCTTAATGGAAGTTGTAGAACCTAGAGTAGTTTGGATAATGCCTATGGTTTATGAGGTTGAAGAACACATTTTGGAGTTGTATGCTGAATAGTTGTTGAGTAAACTTTGAGATTCGATAAAAGAAAGGTTTGGTACCTTTGTAGAAAAGGATATATATAAGTGAATAATCAACTAAGGAAACATTTAATATTCAAGAGAGTGAGAAGGGAAGTTGAATCTTTTATAGAAAGCATGGGGATATCATCTGAAGTAGTGAGGGAAGCTAGGAGGAAAGAGAAGAAGCTAAAAAAGGGGAGCTTGTTAGAACTGAGTCTTCTAGTCTGACAACATCCTCTACCCGGTCTAGATCTAAAAGGAGCTTTCCTCTCTCATCATGTCTTGCAAAGAATTCAAGCCCTGGGAAAGCTCAGGCCAAGACATTTGGGAGAGAAGGAAAGAGGAAGAAGGATAAAATCACAAGAGTCTATGTTGTTGTTTGAGAGGATGAAGAAACTGAATTTGATGAAGAGGTAAGATAAATTAAGCAAAAGGGTTCTAAATCATCAGAATTCTCTAAGGACAAGCCCTCCAATGAAGAGAAAGCAAAGAAAAATATGAAAACTGAAAAATTAGGTATGTCTGTAGAGGAAGTGGAAAAATATCTATTTAAGGATGGTAATCTAAAACCACTTTCTGAATGGTATGACCTTTTTGATACTGCTGGTCAGATAACTCTTGAAGAAGCTACAATAAAATACTTGAATATTTTCAATAAGAATCTTAGAGAAATAATGTTAGGGTTACCTACAGGATTATATGAAATCTTAGAAATGAGGAGAGTGAATGCAAGAATTGAAGAAGAGAAAATGAAAGAATGAATACTTTTTGATCTGTGTTTGGGGATGCCAACAAATGAAATGAAGAAGATCCTAAGTGATGAAAAAAGGGTGAACAAGTTGATGATTGGACATATTGAAGAAGTTGCAAAAGACACTGAGAAAATCCTTAAGGCAATGCTATTGAAAAATAGATATAATTTTATTTCTGAAGAAGCTTATAGTGAAAATTCTCTATCTCGGCTAGTAAATGTAGAAGGAAAAGAAGATACATTTGAGGATAGTCTGAATCCTCTTAACATGCAAGATGTTGAAATTTGTATGGATACTAAAGCTCCTAAAGTTGTGTTAGTTGATGAAATTGAGACTCCTAAAGCTAGGGAAGAATCAGTGATTGAATAAAAGAAAGATGAAGTGAAGGAGATTACTGTGGAAGCAAGAGACACTGCTAAGGTAGTAAAGGAGTTTTTGGAAGAAAAATAGGAGGAGTTTTATTTTGAACTAGTTATAGGTCCTATCAACTTGGCTATTCTATCTCCTATTGATAAATTGAAGGTATCATCGTTTTCTCAAGCCAAGGAAAGGGAAAAGATTCTAAAATATCACATTGAAGATAATGAGTTGTTAAATCTTGCATCTAGTATTCTAGTGAATATCATGCCTACATATGTCAAGGATTCATTTGATTCTCCATTCGGTTAGCTAAAGAAACTTGTGAATTCTCTAAGTACTCACTTTGAGTCTCTTGAAAAGTCAACTATGCATAAGGTCTAGAAGGAATTTGATGCAAACAGGTTTGGTAGATTGAAGGGAATGATTGTAAATGATAAATATTTGTTAGCTACCTATGTAAATAATATTCAAGGTGATTTTTCTAAAGGTGGAAATATTTATAAGTCATTCTTATCATTGTCTAAGTTCACTAAGGAAATTGAAAAGAAATTGAAGGAATATGAGAAATAGTTAGCAGATATTTCTCAAGCATTTGATCCTCTAACAGTTTCTATGAGCAATAATGAAGGTCAAGTCATATCCTTTCTTGAAAAAATAAAAAATTTGAAGCATGAAGAAGGTAGAATTTTTGAAAGAGTATGCGAGCTTAGAGGACTAATTGGTCCTAAGATGGAGACAATGCTTAATGCATTGAAGGAAGTGCAAAATGTTATGGCTATCAGTGATCCAAAAAACCTTGATTCAGTAGAGATGCAATCTTACTTATTATGTGGTCACATGACTATTTTGGAGAGTCTCAAAAAGAGTTGGGACACAAGTTTGAGCTTTTTGAAGAGTAATTTTGCAAACATATTCAAGCTTATGTAAGTTGTAGAAACATGTTTTGTACATATGTTTATGATGATAATAATTTTGTTTGATTTTACCATTGATATCAAAGGGGGAACTTTGGACAGTGAAAAATGTCATATTCATCTCAGGGGGAGTTATGTTTTGAAGTTTTGAAGGTTGGCAGTGCATTCATGTTGGTACTGATCCAACACTTAGTCATTTTTCATTAAGTGTTGCCATCAATGCCAAAGGGGGAGATTTTTGGCAAGAGACACTACACATGTCATTTGGTGTTTTCATTGATGGAAACCCTAGTCAGTGATTCGATCTGCACTTTAGTAGTTGCTTATACCAAAAGCCATATGAAATAAATGTATTATCTATCAAAGCTAGAATAGGGTATCCAATAGAGTTATGTTTTTCGATTCATATGCAATTATTTGTTATAATTTTTAGTTATGGATATCAAGGAAGATATTTCAATGTATGAACTATGTTATCCT
This sequence comes from Sequoiadendron giganteum, assembly GCA_007115665.2. Classification (NCBI taxonomy): domain Eukaryota; kingdom Viridiplantae; phylum Streptophyta; class Pinopsida; order Cupressales; family Cupressaceae; genus Sequoiadendron; species Sequoiadendron giganteum. The sequence goes on from CM021106.1 coordinate 557,182,561, forward strand.
TGAATCATAGAGCCTCGTATTGATTCATGTGCAAGTTAGAAGATTCGGTTGATTGATTTTATGTTTAAGAGGGCAAGAAGGCTAACTAAGTGCATATAGCATGTTGTGTATATTCAAGGGGTAATTTTTCGAAGTGTTTTGTGTTTGAGACATGTTTTTTTGGGTCCTCACTATGTTGTGGCCAACATTTTTTGGTGCGCATTAAAAATTATCTATAGATTGAGCCAACGGTTTGTAAATATTTTATGTTTTATTAAAGCCAACATGTGGTTGATTAAATCTTTAGTTGAAAATATATATAAGTGATCATTTATATCATTTGGATGTATGTGTGAAGTTTGTTGATGTGTGTTGTCAAATTTAGAAGGATTGTAGAGTGATTATGTATAGTTTCACTTGCAGATAAAAGAATTTGTGATGCGGATTAAAGCAAATAGAGCATAAGAGAAAAATCAGATAGAAGGTCAAGAATGTGATTGATGTGCTTGACTAGAACTGTAATTAGGAATTAGTAGATGCTATTCTTTTAGTTCAAATATTTTGGATGTAATCCAAATGTTTTGTAAGATAATGAGTCTTCATTTTGTATTTGAGGAGTGAGCTCTAGGCAATGTTCCTGAATGCATGTGCATTCTCATTTGTAAACAATTATATTTGAGTATAATCTTATTGTGGATTGGTCTTCAACCATGGTTTTTCCCCTAATAGGGTTTCCATGTAAAAATCCTAATGTTATGGTGTTGTGGTTGATTTCTTTTTGTACTTGCATCTTTCTTTTGGTTCAATGTTGTAAGTGGTGTAAAGATTAGATTAATAAAGTTAAAATTTTTAGAACACCGATTCACCCCCCCTCTCAGTGTTCCTTGATTCCAATAGTATTTGGTACCAAACTTTTGGGTTTTTCTCTAGTATATGATAGAAGGGAACTCAATCCTATCTTTTTAAGTTGTACATATGCATATATTTCTCAGGAGGAGATCCGGTACAAGTTAGAACAATTGTTGTAGGCACCCTTTACCCTTAATTTTAAAGGGTAGAATATTTGGGAGAACGCTTTTGATATATTTTGGCATGTTTCCATCAATTACAAAGGGCGATATTGTTGGAAGAGTGTCATTGATGCTATTGTTTGACAACATGAGAATGATAAATAAGCACAAAGTTATATAACAATGTGTTGTGTTTTCATTAATGTCAACATTGTATCTTGCCATGTAGATCATGGTGCAAATCATTTCGGATCATTTTAGGTTGGTTCTAATAGGTTTTGGAGTTTTTGTGGAAGAAATATTTGTAAGATGGTTTGATCTAGGGTAAAGTGGGTTATGATAAAAAAATTGGCTAAGTGTCAACTTTGTTAATTTTGTGTAATAGAGCATCTAGTTAATGGGTCCACACTGGTTTGCAAATGAATTTTTCAGTCTATGCTTCTAACATTTTTTTTTTAGTTGTTCTATCTGATTCCATAATCTCATCATGTTTTGGCTTTTGGTTTGGGAGATCTAAGTAATAGATGTTCGACCTGACATATTACAATTATTTCTTGTATAGTGCATTTCAGTGGGAGAGTATACACTTCTCCACGAATAATTTTTTGGATTTTTTCCCTTGAGGATATGTTGATAGATGGAATTAGTGTGTGAATTCTTGTTGGCATTGACATTTTAGATCCACATGTTCAAATGTCGATACCCAGTTGAAGAATTTTGGTATTAGGTCTTTTGTGATGTTGACTTAATAAGTTTGAAGGTATGCACAGGTTAAATAAGTGTTGCAATCTTATGTGGGATATAATATAGGTCTAGACTAACCTATTTAAATTTATTTTGAGATTTGAATATTGGTGTGAGGTGTGTATGGAAAGAGTTGAAGCTGACAAGTTATACTTTGAGTGTTACATCTAATTAGGCTGACCTAATTCATGTTATTCTTGAATAGGATAAGTTAGATATTTTTTGATGTATTGAAGTAAGTGATGAATTTTGTGAATGTTTTGCATGTATGTGATGTGAATATTATCAAAGAATTGCAAACTTAAGTTGTGAATGTTGAGTAGAAGTTTAGAGTGATGTGAATCTAGAGGAAAGAAAAGTGTTAGGTCTGAATTAGATGAAGTGTGCAAAGTTATTTTATTGATCTTCATTGGAACTATATTTCATGCATATGATAGATGAAATTTCAATAGTTCAAATTAGGTTGTGAGCCATAATCTCTATTCTATCTTTTTCTTAGTGGGCAGTGAGTCCACTTGCAATGAGAATTTATTTAAATATACTATAACCAATTATAATATATTGTAAGCTAATCCTCACCATGGTTTTTCCCATTTTGGGTTTTTCACGCAAAAAACTTGGTGTTCATGTGTTATCTAATGTTGATGTTTCATGCTTTCTATCATTACGAAATTTTTATTTTCTATATGGTTTGGATGTTTAAATGTTTGGACGGTTTAAAAAAATATCGATTCACCCCCCTCTTAGTATTGTGGGTGTTCAACATGGTGGAACTTTCAAAATTTTATGTTCTACTGACTTGAGAAGTTATTTGGTTATCTCATTAGGCCTTGTTCTTTCCCACTGGTTGGGGTTTATATCACAAGGTTTCAGGGTTTTATGCTATGTGGGTTTGGTTTTCCTTAGCATTTCCCTTTCATCTTGATCCTTGTTCTTTTAGTCTATTTTCCCATTGACCTGCTATGGTCGGTTCATGGTCATTTAAAAACAACCTGATTCTTTAGCATCCATTTATTGACCGGTCCCTTATGTCTAACATTACCATCTCACAACCATCTTGAAATATTTCCCATGGTATTATTTTCCTTTAATTTTATTTTATCCTAGGTATTTATCATGAGTCGGGTCTTATAACTATTTGCCTCATGGTCCTAGTTGGACCCCCTTTTAAAAAAACTTTTGAGCATGTGCAATATTTTCCCACTTAAAGTTTATGCTTATTGCTCAACGTATCACTCATTGCGCATAGCCTTGTGACTACTAGTATTGAATCAACAATGAGTGATGAAAATTTTCCCCTTTGTATCACTACCCTTTTTTTTATTATGGATAGGTTAAGGGCCCCAAGTTTCATATCAACGATGTGTGATGCGAAGTATCTCCCTTGTATCTCTAGTGACCTTTGTATCGCTGATCACCAAAATGCTTCAAGCTCCCAATTAGCGATATGCGATAGTACTTTGATCCTTTTCATTTAAATCTCATCTCCTATCACACATTGATATTTATTTCCATTAAATCCATATTGGTGATAAGCGATGAAGTTTGTAGCTATAGTTTTACACCGCTTATCCATCTTTGCTCAAGTTGCTAATGAGAGCGATGTCTATATAACCATTGATTTTACTGCTAAGACATGTGGCTGAATCTTTGTTATTCTCATTTGGCCATTGTAATATGAATCAACGATGATCGATGAACAATGCTAATATTTATTCTCATTGGTGGCATCCAAGGAATCGCTAGAATCCTTTTCTAAAGGCATTTCCTATTAGAAATGAGTGATGGAGGAAGCATGGAGAACACATTAGAGATGAGTGATGGCGAATTAGGCATATTCAATGGAATATTCCTCCCATCACTAGTTTATTTTTCATTGCAAATCCATTCAAGGAGCTAATTGATGAAGTAACCATGAGCGATGGTCTTAAAGAACAAAGTGATAAAGCCAAAAGTGGCAACGTGGCAATATCAAGGGACATCAATGAAAGAAAAAAGCAATAAAATGCAAGGGTAAAGGAGGACCATGGATGAGATTTTAAATCAAAGTGATCAATGACCAAAATTCAAACTCAAATAGATAAGTGTTACTTTGCTCGCGTGAGCTTTCTTTCGGGCATTAATGGTGAGGATGCTCCATTCTTGAGCCATAAAGAAAGTAGTTGGTCCTCTTCTCCTTCACAATCACAAGTGTTTGAAGTAGAATAATTGGTCAAGTTTAAAGAAGATGACATAAGGAATCTAGGCAAAGAATTTATAGAAGCATTCAAGGCAATATTTTCCCAAGTAAGAAATATTTACATTTCTCTATGTAAATTTTGATTGGATTTAGTTGGTTAAGAAAACTACTGGAGGGTTTAGTAAAATCTAGGGGCTTAGGGTTTGGAAAAATATTTTATGTTATGATAATTCATAGAGATTGGTAGAGACTAGGTAAAATACAAGAGTGTTTATATTTGTATTTTGCAAATTGGTTTTTTGAGAACATAAACCAGTAATCCCTTGTTCATAAGTTGAATTCATAAACCCTAGCTATAAACCATGAGTCAACCTAGTGAATCCTCATAAGTAGGAGGTAAACGTAAACAAAAAAATCCTAGGGTTGTTAAACCAAAGCAAGAAGATTCAAAGAAGGCTACAAAACCTAAGGAAGACAAGAGGGATTAATTGATAATGCTACTAGAATTGGTGAGGTCTCATTACCTCACAGTGGTTAGGATTTTTTCATGTATGCTTTCAACAGGTAGTATGCCAAACACCTAACCTATCATCTATGGGGTTTTAACCTTGGAAGTTCGTGCTACCTAATTTATTTGTTGAAGTTGATTTGATTCTGGAATTATCCAAGCATTACGATGCTAAGGATATAACAATTAAGATTCAAAATGGAACCCCACTTCTTGACATAACCAAAGATATAATTTTGGAATTTTTTATGTTAAACTCTAATGCCACTATTAGCATGAATTTTTTTGAATTATGAAATGAGTATGAGAAGAATAAATATGGATACAAAAAGCATGTGCTTCCTAGGCATAATAAAGGAGATAAGGTGTCTTTTGATCCCAAGGAGTTCAAGCCTTTAGAGTGTGATGAGTTTGAAAAATACTTCAAGAATACATACTATTGTTTGGATCAAGTATTGGCTCACAAATTTGATGGAAGGATATCTACTACACTATTGGCAATGATTATTGATATTCAAAAGTGGAATTCAAACAAAGGGTTTGACTATGCATCTTACATTATAGATCAAATGCATAAGGGATTGAGTGAATTAAAGGATAGTAAAGCCCCTCTATCTTATCCCCATTATTCTTTATTGATGCATATGATCTTATGGATGGGGCAAGAAAAGTGGAAGAAATGTATGGAGCTGAGACATAAAGATGATAATATAAATGATTTTCCTGTGAAAATGTGAACTTTTATTGGGATTAGAATTTCCCACATTCCAATTATATTTATTTTTGTAATGTTTTGAAGGTTGGTATCCTAAAGAGCTTAGTTGTAGAACTTGTGTATATAGTCTCAAGGGTCATAAAGTAGATTTTTTGCTCCCATGAATGTATAGAATATGTAAAATTAGGTCATAATTGGGGCAATTAGTTCTTACTTTCCCATTACACTTTGATCAAAGTTTATGGAGCCAAGGTTGCACCTCATTGCCTACCTTTATATGTTTCTGATAGATTGGATTTTATGGAAATCATGTGGAAATTAGATAGTATGGAAAAAGAACTATTCATAAATCCCAGGAAAGGTTCATTGATAACCCCACAACACTCTTTTGGCTATTTCATTGTTGCTGCTAAGGAGGGTTATGATAAGTTTGGAATAATGTTGAGTAACCTCATAATACCAGTGGATGAGGTGAGGAATTATGACCTTGAGGGGTTTTTCAATGGTGAGAAGAGAAGAAAAGCATTTTTTAGGTTTTCCTACAATTTTCTATATACTAATGATATAATCAGAAACTTGTCAACTGATGGTGTAGTGAATTCAAGGAAGGAGTGGATTCCCATCCGTGATATTGAAGAGGACATAGTAAAAATAACTTCATTTTATTTCAATCCATATGATGAAATTTAGAGTCCTTATGAGAAAGCCATGACCAAATTGAAGGATTATCAAAGCAGTGAATTTACTATGAAGGTCATGGAGGCTGCTAAGAAGGCTCAAGCACTAAAGGTGTAGCAAGAGGCTCAAGATAGCTAGGAACAACCCTAAAAGGTTGGTGAAGGGGCTAGCCTTTTAGTTGAGTACTAAGCTACTGAATTGAATGGAGAAGAGAAATTTGTTGAGCATGTGCCAAGTGATCAAGAGGTGGAAAAGAGATTTCCTCCCCCTCCAATAAGAGATTTTCTCGACCCTTATGCTCTATAGGACAAAAATGTCAAAGGAGAATATGATGAAGGAGTTAATGATGATGTCAGGATCAAATCCCGTGAATAATTTATTACTGATGATTCCTTTGTTCAAAATAAGGAATTCAAAGAGTTTTTCATCTAGTTGAAGAGCTAAAAAATTAAAAAGAGAATTAAATATGCCAAGGCTAGTGTGGACCCCTCATTGCAAGAGGAGGTAGAAAAGGTAGAGGAGGAAAATATAATTACTGAGATAGCAACAATAAATCTCATTGAAGATAGAAATATTATCAAAGATAGTGGTGTGATTTTACTTCCAAGGTGGAATCTTACTTCTTCCATTGCACTTGATGCAATTAGAAAGGATCCAGAGGCCTCTACATCTAAAGGTCATTTTGACAATTGAGTCTTTAGTTCTGGTTTTAGTCCCAAATTGCATACCCTTGTAATTTGGTCAATGGCACCCAATATAGGGAAAGCCAAGGTGGTGAAGTCAATTGAGGAGGTCATTGGTGTAGTTGTAGTAAAAAGGGCCACAAACATCACTCCCATTCAAGTTGCTAAGTTTACTATGTATGTTGCTATGTTAACTGTAGATACTTCACAAATTTCACACAAGTATGATAAGTTGTCAAACAACTATAGTGCTCGCCTAAATGATTATAAAAAGATGAAGGATACTACACAATTAGGTCCATCAATGAAGGAATTTCCTTCCCATTCTTCTTCTTCAGAATTATCATCTCAGGAAAGAGATAATTTATCATTAAGGAGCGGTTAGCTAAAATGGGAGTTGAGAGTTGAGAAACAAAATCTCAAGAAGGATAAAGAGGAAACTTCCAAAGTTTCTAATAGTATTTTTGATGATATTCTGAAGCACGAGGTTTCCAAATTGGTGCATAAATATGATACTATTTGGAAAGCATACAAAAGCATTCATGAAGCTCATAAGAGATATGTGCAAGTCTAGAATGATTTTTAAAATAACTGTAGTAAATGGAGTGCAAGAGTTGGAGCACTTAAAGAAATGACATTGAATATGAAAGAGGATCCAGAGGCTCTAACCAACATTCCAAATTTGTTAAAAGAAAATGATTTACTAGGTGATATCTCAACTTTTCATGGCAAGTTGGGTGTATTGTTTGTTGAAGTTGAGAAATACAACCTCACAGAACTCAGTGAACACCTACAAGCAAATAAAATGTCATGTAGAAGAGATAACGAAACACAACAATGGTGCTTTGCAAGCTATAAAGAAAAAATGTATAAACAAGAATTAAAATAATTACAATAAGACAAATCCTTATGAAAGGAGATCAAAACCCTAAAGGTGAGTAATTAATAATTAATAATTAATTAATTATTAATGGGCCTAAGTTTAGCTTAAGTGTAAAATAAATTAAAGGTAACTTAATTAATTAATCAACATGATTAAATTAATTAAGCAAATAACCTATTACTCTAATACCCCCCCTTAAGATGAACTTAGGGAGAAGCTAAAAAACTAAGGACATATGCATGAAAGGAAAGATGGGTCTCAGAAACAAGGCCTAATGAGGTACCTAGAATATAACCAAATATTTCTAAAACAGAGAAAAGGATAAAATCTAATGGGAAAGACCCCTCTCCAAAAAGAGATGAAAGCAGGCTAAAAAAAACATGAAAGAAGGAAGGCCTCACAAAGATCCCCTAAGGACAACTTCCTTCACCCCAAGTATGGATCACAATTGAAGATAGTGTGGTCATGCCAAAGGTTTCATGAGGATTTTTGCAAGTTGCACCTCTATAGGAATGTACTCCAAGATGAGAGAATGATCCTGAATCAACTGCCTGATGAAGTGAATGTGGATCTCAATGTGCTTCGTTTGTTGATGGTACACTTGATTGTAGGAAATGTGTATAGCACTATGATTGTCACACCAAAGAATAGTGGGACTATCAGGAGGAAACCCAAACTATGTCATCAATTGCCGAAGCCATAAAATCTCTTGACTAGCTAACACCGTTGCTTGATACTCAACCTCTATAGATGATAATGCAATAGCAATTTGCTTCTTTGAAGATCATGTGATAGGACTAGAACCAAGGCAAAAAAATTCAGAAGTGGACTTTCGATCATTGACATCACCAACCCAACTTGAGTCACTGAAGCCAACAATGTGAGGGGCTCCTAATGTTTACTGAATGTCATACTATGTGGTGCCCTGAATGTACCTCAAGATACGCTTTGTAGCTTTCCAATGTCCCTCATGTGGATCATGTGAGAACCTAGAGACAAGACCAACTACAAAGGAAAGATCGAGATGTGAATATATTAGGTAGAACAAACCGCCAACCAACTATCTATATAATGTAGAGTTTACTGAAGGAGTAGATCAAGTGGAAGACATCACAACACTTGACTTAAATGATGTGGGGGTAGGCTTGCAATCAAGCATGCAAAATCTCTAGAGCATATCAAGCGCATACTTTTACTAATATATGGAAATCCCATTTGAATAATGAATAACCTATAGTATAAGAAAATAGTGTAGAAGACCAAGATATATCATCTCAAACTACTCCATCAAAGCTCTTTGAACACTCTGAATCATAGAGAATGAGCTACCTATAAGAATCATATCATCAACACATAGAACTAGGATCAAAAGATCACCCTCCTGACATTGAATTTACACTATAGGATCAAAATGACAACATGTGAAGTGAGAGGAAAGAAAAAGATAGTCCATATTCTCATACCAAGCCCAAGGGGCTTGTTTGAGACCATATAATGAAAGATGAAGTTTAAAAACTAAAGAAGTGTCCTGCATAAAACATTGAGGCTACTCCATATAGATCTCCTCATGTACGTCCCCATGCAAGAAGGCACTCTTCACATCCATGTAAAAAAATGTCGATTCCTGTGAAGTTACTAATGATAGTACAAAGTGAATAAAATTCATCTTGGATATAGGAGAAAAGGTCTCAAAGTAATCAATACCATCAACTTGAGAAAACCTCTTTGCAACAAGACATGCTTTGTACTTATCTATTGAACCATCTGTAGAAAACTTTGTATGATACACCCACTTGCACCAAACCAGCTTTTTTCCCTTAGGAAGATCACACAGATCCCAAGTATTATTATTCATCAAAGAAGAATACTCCTCCATAGCCCTATCCCACTTAGGGTGACCATTTCCTCTGAAAACCTCTGAGGATCATCCAAAGTGGAATGACTCAAAATACTAGCACCTGATGTTTGTGTGTGTGTACAACAATTATCTGAATGATCACCTGCCAAAGATCCAACTACCTCTACAATAAAGTGGGCCCACTTGGGAATTTTATTTGTATCTGGTGGTGGTGGGGATGGTGGATCATCATCTACATCATCCTCAAGAGATAAACAATCCTCAAGAAATGAAGAGGGAGGAGTAGGTAGTGAGGCTTGGGCATTTATTCTTGATTCTTAGTGGAAGGCCATGGAGAGGAAAAGTTGACCACTGATATTTATTGGCTACTGTGAGGATGTTAAGGTGTACATGTTGTTTCATCATGATTCCATAGAGGTCTTGTTTCAGTGAGATGTCTAGTTTGATGAGTGCTTTCCTCTTATGGATTTCCTTTGATACCATGTTGAAGTTGAGAAATACAACCTCACAAAATCTAGTGAACACCTACAAGAATATAATTTGTCACATAGAAGATATAATGAAACACAAAAATGATGCTCTGTAAGTCGTTAAGCAAAAATTCATAAACAAGAATTAAAATAATTACAATAAGATAAATCCTTATGAAAGGAGATTAAAAACCTAAACATGAGTAATTAATAATTAATTATTAATTGGCCTATGTTTATCTTAAGTGTGAAATAAAGTAAAGGTAACTTAATTAATTAATCAGCTTGATTAAATTAGTTAAGTAAATAACCTATTTCTCTAACACAACTGCAGAGAAAGTTTAAAATATTTAGAGATATGGAAGGGCATGGGCTACCTACAATATTGAATGAAGAAGGGTAGTTGAAAGATTTTAACAGGTGGAAAGATGATTTGGGAGGTCTTCTCCCACATTTCAAAGGATCAATCACCCTTTCAAACTATACCATGTTGAACACTACTATGGATGATATGACATGAATTGAGGTCAACATGGATGTGTTTGTAAAAGAGGCCAAGGTATTAATTGATGCTAGGTACAATTAGCACAAAACTAAGTTGCATAAGTTACTGGATATACAATGGCCCACTGAGGAGGAACATAGTACATGGCTTGAAAAGTTTACAGATTAAGTATTTGATGAAGTATTGTAAAAATTATATCCTCTCGATCAAGTGATGACTTGTATGCTAACATGGATGTGGAGTATTTTATTTATATTTCTTTCATGTTTTTCCCACTTTCTAAAGTGCATGTGAAAAAGGAGTTTAGCTCATGATTGGTGTTGTTGCAATGATAAAGGATTCTATTTGGAGGGCAAGAACTTTCTTCTTCAGCACTATGTAAAGGTTTTTTGTCTCATTTGATTTTTCCCCTCTTCAAAATATAAATATAACTACCTTTGGGGAAGTTTTGAAATGAAATGGAAATGTATGTCAAATGTAAATGTGATGAAATGTACAATTTGGACCAAATCTTGTTTTCTCCCTTATGCTGATAAAAGGGAATTCAGGGCCAATTGTATGGGTCTTTGGTTGATATATTTTTTATCTCATGTAAAGGATTTTTAAATACAAGCACAAAGAAATAGAATTAGAGTTGAGTCTTGGGTCTAGATTTGAATTTGTAAAAGGCATAATGGTCTTATAACAATACTAGCATTTGAATGAGAAAGTGCAAATTATGAAGCAAATTCTATACTTTTGTATTTTTTCATATGAATTATTAATGAAATTATCAAGGATCTTTTGATTAGTCTTCAACTATTTTTTGGTTGAGTGTATGATTTTGTCTTTGCTTTAATTCAAGGGATTAATTATAATTCTTTGATGAAATCATTGGTTTTCATGATTAGGTATAAGTATTTGATAAGTAGTTTTTGTTCTAGGATATTTAAGTTTTATTATAATGCAGTATCATGATAATTTGGAATACTAAGTATATTTTCTATTGTATTATAGTCTGGTTCAAATTTGAATCCGTCACCCATGGATAAAGCACTATTCTATTGTTTTGGTTAACTTTGAAGTCATTGAATCAACCCTTCCTATCAAAGAACAAATTCATAAATAATATCATTCATTTACCTTAAATTGTTTGAATTTTTTTGTTATTCCATCCATTCTCTTCTTTAGATGATTATTTGTTATAGAATTAGTCAGATTATTGAAGGATTTCATCTAATTTACATCTATATGAGGATTTTTCTATTATTTACAATGTCTATGGTAATTGGGACACGAGTATCACAAAGCACATTGTAGGGATCACCCTCCCAAGTCTTGTAAATCCTGAAGTGAAGAGGTAAAGCCTATCAAGCTTTCACATATTTGTTGGCCAATCCTCACAACTATTAACCATTGAATTGGGAAAGCTCATAGAATTGTTGAGACCAAGTTTAGTTCATTAAAAAACACTAATAGATTGGTGACTCTACTGGGGACAATGCTAGTCCAATGTCTCTAGGTTAGATCTAATATAGTTAGATTCAATACATTCATTGTTCTTTATTTTTTAAAGAATAATTCAAGAAAATTCTCATCATAGGTTACGTCTAGTTTCAGTGAGTAAAATATTGGTTCATATTTTCATTTCCTATGATGTTATGTTCAATGTATTCTCTGGAATTATAAATGCTTCTCAAAAGTGTGATCTAGTTTCATATCCCCATATAGTGGGTGGCGACTATGAAGTCTCTTGTGTTATTGCAAAGTTAAATTCTCGAAGAACGAGAGAGAAGAATAATTCTAAGAAGCAATTTTATGCCATGAATAGAACCAAAATCTATATGAATAAGCATTCTAAGAAGAAACTAGAGTCTGAACCATCAAGGAACAAATATTCATCCTGAAAGCAAAGAATGTTAAATAAAGTAAGTCTACTGAAAATATTGCTAGTCTATCTATTGATTTAAATGAAAATGTTCATAATGAAGATGTGCATGAAGAAGCATATGAATTTGGTATGCCTAGTACAAATGAGAAAGGCCTTTCTACTAGTGAAGTCCTAGGTAGTCGCCCTGACCGTAATCCTTTAACATCAAAGGAGGAAGAACTGTAGAGATTCTAGGATGGGGAGGGTGATCCCTCATCCAGAAGGGTAAATCTTGGGGTTACTAACATTTTCAATGATGATAATTTCAACTCGGGAGGAAGATTTCATAGTAGAACCTCACACCATTCCTCTGAGAGAGAGCTAGTGAATCTCACTTATTATACTCCTAAACCTAGCGAGTTTGAGGATGCCTTAGAGGATGAAGATGAGATAAAAAAGGATATACAAACCTTGTAAGAAGAGGATATTAGATTCAAGGAAGAAGAATTGAGACAAACAAAGGAAAGGGAAGATAAAATAAGGGGAAAAATTCTAGACAAATATTCTTTAAGAAAGAGGGCAGAGAAAAGGAGAGAAGCATTGAAAGAGAAACCAGCTCTTGAAAATCCTTCTAAATCTATTTCTAAAGAGACCCTTGATCATTCTAAAGTGACCATTCCTATGGGAACTCATACTGCAAGAACATATACTAGTTTCACAACCACTAAGGTCTCAAATCCATCTACTATTATTAAGAAATCTTAGCCTATAAATCATGGAAAGAAACCTATAGGCCAACCTAAGAAACCCACCCCAAGTGCAAATACAAATAATTAGTCTACTAGTGCATCCACTAAAAATTTTGAAACTAAATCCAATCCATCAAGTGCAACTCTTGACCCTAAAATATTGAGGTTGCAACTAGTTAATGACAAGTTGAAACAAGAATTGAGTAAAATGGAAATAGTTGCTGCAAATGTAGAAATGGAGCAAAAAATTACATTTCTTAAAACCTTCATTCGAGATCTAGGAGCCTCAAGCTTTGGCCATTCAATTCCTAATCCCCAATTACATAAAAATAATTCTAGTGGAGGTACCCTTGGAAGTTGTGGTGGTGGAGGTGGAGGAGGTATCAAGATCAAGAATACCCAATCCAGAGGTGGACAAGGAAGTGCAAGTGGTGGCAATGGTGGAGGTGGGAATGGGAAGGTTTGTTGCAAGTATGGATGCATTTTGTGGTGTTTTCATTAATGTTTTCATTGATATCAACATAGTTTATGTTGAGTAAGTTGTGTTTTTGCCAAGTTCTTTTGAGAAAATTTGAGAAATAAGGAAACTAGTATTGAAATATGTTTTGATTATGGTCTGGTATTGTACTCCACATTTTTTTTTGTATTGATCCTATTCCTATGCGGATCTGTAGGTGTGTTCATAAGCTTAATTTGATATTATAAACTGATTTTTAACTTTTAGTTCGATGGAGAGTAGAAGACATGTTCACTAGTGTGTGAATTAGTTTCCCAAAACTAATTGTTTATGGATTGGGAGAATTATTTTTTGCTATGTAGTCTTCTGATATTTGGTTTCAGATCTTGAGGATTTGGGAGATGACTCTTTTTGATGGTTTTTGTGTTTTGACAAATTTTCTTCTGGTTCAACACTTCGAAAGACCTACTCTAGAGCTCTTGTGTTTTTGTTGGCTGATTAGGTTGGACTAGTGAGGAGTTCTTTGTGAATGAAGTTTTTTGTAATTGTCGTAGATGTATCTGAGGTGTTCTCTAAGTTGGTAAAATGTCTAGTGAAGTGTGTTGAGTAATTCTCATTTCTTTATCTTGCTGGAGATGTGTGTACTTCAAAGATTTTTGGTGTTTTCATTAGGTTTGGATGACCTAGTGTTTACATGTTACATTATGTTTGTGCATCAAATTAGGGAATAATTTGTGTGATCCAAGATTTTGTTTGGGTCCTAAATTAAATATGTAATTGGTCCTCTTACATTCATATCCATTGTGGGAATGTTCAATAGCCGACCCAGTTTGAATTTGTAATTCAAAATTATATAAGCTGACCTTAGCGAATGTTTCTAAGGTTGAAGATGGTATAAAAGAAAATAAATTTCTGGAAAATTTTATATCCATCCATCATTTGATTTGAGCAAGAGAGAAGTGTGTGAGAAAGTGCAAAAATTAGAGTGTGCAAGTGCGAATTGAGGCAACAATACTTCAAAGTGTTACATTCCGAAAAGAATTGAGTTGATGGCATCTACAATCATCTGATTAGGTTGTGAATGTGTGGAACCCTAGTGTTGGATATTCATTTATCTCTTTTGTTTATTTTTTGTAGGTAGTGAGCCTCCTTTTTGGACAGTGATTCCTTCTTATGTAGTGAGCCCTTAATCTGGGTAGTGAGCTTGTGTATCTGGGTAGTGAGCCCTCTAGTAGTGAGCCTTTGTATCTAGTATTGCATTCTACTATATTGTGAATTAATCCTCACCGTGGTTTTTCCCTCATTGGGTTTTCCACGTAAACCTAGTATCTCTAGTTTTTACTTTTTGTTATTTGCATTTCTTGTTTACGCTTAATAATAGATTGAAGTTAAGGTGAAAATATTTAGTTTATAAGTAAAATAATTTGGTACAACTGATTCAACTCCCCTTCAGTTGTGTTGTGCATTTCAATAATTGGTATCAGATATCTAGTTCATCGATAAAAATCTTAACCGCTTGAGGTAGATCAAATGGCACACAAGTTGCATATTCCTATTTTTGATGGAACTATATAAAATGACTAGAAATAATAGATGGGAAGTTATCTGATCTCAATTGGTTTTAGTACCTAGAAAGCTATGGAGAAAAAGTATGTGATACCAGTAGCTGGTCCTTCCTCTGCTAATGAGGTTGCAACATTTGAAGAGAATGAAAGAGCAAGGTATGCTATCTTCCATGCATTATCTAAAATTGAAAGATCAAAAGTTATTTCTCTAGCTACTACTAATTAAGTATGGACAAAATTGAAAGATATTTATGAAGGTAATGATAGAGTAAATTTTTCAAGGAAACTAACTGCTAAGAAAAAATTTGAGAAATTGACAATGGAAGATGGAGAAGACATTGCAAGCTATTATCAGAGACTTGATCTTATAGCAATAAAAATTAAGAATCAAGGTGGTACCATGACAAATGAAGATATAATTGAGAAGATCTTGATGAAATTACCAGATAATTACAGTGACAAAGTTTCTACTCTTGAAGAACAATATGATCCAAAGATATTTACTAAGGAACATCTATTTGGTGTCTTGACAGTAGTTGAAATGAGAAAATTTGCAAGAGATAAGGAGAAGACTGAAACAACCTTTAAAGCCATGAAGATAGGAGATGATCCAGATGATGATGATGATACAAAATATTTGGAAGCAAATTTCACAAGGAGATTGAAGAAAGGTACTAGTAAATATAAAGGTAAGTTTCCTTTTAAGTGTTTCAGTTGTGGAAATATTGGTCATTATGCATCAAGATGTCCTAATAGATCTACACAAAAGAAGATTAAGGATAGAAATAATAACTACAAGGATAAAAAAGATCGGAAGTTCAAGAAATTGTATTATGTCAAGGAAGATGTAGGAATTTCTGATGATGAATCTGACTTTCAAGAAGATAAAGATGAATGTTTGTTTATAGCCCTAGAAAGGAAATATGGAAAATAATCTGGTCTAGAGAGTAAGAAAGATTAAATATAAGGTACTCTAGTAACTTATTTTCATGCCAAATAGGATGAATACTTTTGGGTAATTGAAATCAGATGTTAAAATCATATGACTGGAGATAAGAGAGTTTACTAAACTTGAGAAGTATGATGGAGGAATAGTTATGCTTGGAGATGACTCTGGTGCTAATAAATTTGGTAAAGGAACAATTAGCTTTGATGGAAAATATAATACTGATGATGTTTATTATGTAAAGGGTTTAAGGCATAATCTCTAAAGTGTTGGACAAATGTGCAACAAAGGTTTTAAGCTTGTGTTTCAGGATAACATTTGTGAGATTAGAAAAGGATTTGGAACTATGGTGGCAATTGGAAGAAAAACTCATTGAAACATCTATCAACTTAAGGGTGGTGATGTTTAATTTTTTGTTTCTTAGATCAATGAGAGTTGGCTCTATCACGAGAGGATGGAACATGTGAATTTTGATAATCTAGTTAGGATCAGTTCTAGGGAAGTTTTCAGAGATCTTCCTAGAATGAAAAATCCTTCAAATTCAATCTGCAAAAGTTGTCAAATGGGAAAATAGACAAGGAATTGTTTTAAAGAAAATGATCAATCATCTACTGGAATTCTAGAATTAATCCATATAGACCTCTCTAGTCCTACAAGAATAGTAAGCCTAAGTGGTGACAATTACATTATGCTCTTGATTGATGATTACTCTACGATGACATGGGTTAGAGTTCTTAGAGAAAAGGCTCAGGGACTTGATAGATTCAAGGTGTTTAAGGAAAGAGTAGAAAATGAGGCAAACCTGAGGATTAAATTCTTAAGGTCTGATAGAGGTGGAGAATTTACTTCTGGTGAGTTCAATGCATTTAGTGAAGAGCATGGCATAAAGAGACATTTCTCTACTCCTAAAACCCCTCAACATAATGGATTTGTGGAAAGAAAGAACTAGACTATTCAAGAGGCTTCCAGAACTATGATGAAAGAAGCAAATGTTCTTGATGTGTATTGGAGAGAAGCAATTCACACGGTTGTTTTCATTCTTAACAAAGTTTAGATTAAAGGTAACAACACTAAGACCCCTTATGAGTTGTGGACTGGTAAGAATCCTACTATTAAATACTTTAAGGTATTTGGACATAGATGTTAAATTAGAATAGATGATGAAAATATTGGAAATTTTGATACTAGATGTGATGATGGAATTTTCCTTGGATATTCAAATAGCAACAAAGCTTACAGATGTTTGAATAAGAGACTGAGGAAAATAATTGAAAGTACTAATTTGAAGGTTGATGAAGCTATGTATAGACCAGTGGAAATAAATGAAGTTGAACCTAATAATCCTATCCACGTGCAAATACAACAAGAAGAAAATGAGGAGAAAGAACAAAGTGATGAAAAGGAAGAAAATCCAGAACCAGAACCTAAGACTCCTAAATATGTTCATAGATATCATCCAGAGGAATAGATAATTGGAGACAAAAGTGAAGGAGTGAAGTACAAGAAGCAAAGTGGTTGAGGTAAACTTGTGTTTACTTTCTAAGATAGAACCTAAGACTATGAATGAAGCATGCAATGATGAAAGTTGGATTAGAGAAATGAAAGAGGAAATATAGTAGATAGAGAAGAATGAGACATGGGAACTAGTCCTTAGACCTTCAAACAAGAATGTAATTGGTTCAAAATGGGTATTCAGAAACAAGTTGAATGAATATGGTGAAGTGGTAAGAAATAAAGCAAAACTTGTATGTAAAGGATATTCTCATGTTGAAGGAATAGATTTTGAAGAAACTTTTGCACCTGTAGAAAGAATGTAGGCTATTCAGATGTCAAGTTTGCATTTATGAAAGGAGAACTAGAAGATGAAGTATATATGGAGAAATCATAATTATTTCAACTATCAAACAAACTAGACATGGTTTGTAAGTTAAAGAAGGTATTATATGGACTGAATCAAGCTCCTAGAGCTTGGTATGCAAGATTGGATAGATACTTGACAAAGAAATGATTTAATAAAGTGTCCACAATTAACAATCTTTACTTCAAGGTTGAGAAAGACAAGATATTGATAGTTGTGGTATATGTTGATGACATCATATTTGGTGAAAATGAAGGTATGTGTAAGATATTTGCTGAAGAGATGCAAAAAGAATTTGAAATTTCTATGATTGGTGAATTGAATTTATTCCTTGGACTTCAAGTAAATCAAACTAACAAAGGGATATTCATTTCACAATCTACATATGTTAAGGAATTGTTAAACAAGTTTGGAATGGATGACTCCAAACTAGTATGCACCCCTATGGTAATTGGATGCAAGTTGAGCATGGATGATGAATCTGCTAAAGTTGATCAAAGCATGTACAAATCCATGATTTTTGGACTATTGTATCTTATTAATAGTAGACTTGGTATCATGCATGTAGTATGTTTAGTTGTAATATTTCAATAAAAACCTAAGGAATCATATGTTACAACAATGAAGAGGATATTTAGATATCTTAAAGGAACTCCATATTATGGTCTATGGTATCCAAAGGACAATGATTTCACATTGATTTCCTACATTGATGCAGATTGGGCTGGTTGTGTAGATGATCAGAAGAGTAAAAGTGGGGGCACAGTATTTCTTAGACGAAGATTATTTTCATGGTTGAACAAGAAACGAGATTTGGTTTCTTTATCCACTGTAGAAGCAGAGTATATTGCAGCAACATCCTTTTGTTCACAAGTACTTTGGATGAAGAAAAATTTGATGGACATAGGTGTGGTAAGTGATGAACCTATTTCTATATTTTGTGATCACACAAGTGCTATAAAAAATTCAAATAATCTAGTGATGCATTCTAGAACAAAGAATAGATCTGTCAAGTATCACTTCTTGAGGGAGAAGGTATTAAGGAATGAAGTTACACTTGAATATGTACCTACCAAAGAGAAAGTTGAAAAAATATTCACTTAAGGCCCTTCTAAAGGATACTCTTGAGTATCTTAGAGGGAAATTAGGGGTTATTTCCCCTCATTTAATCTAAGTCCACATGGAGGTGCATCATTCCAGTGGATTCATAGACTCTTTTTGATCTGGACTGATGATTGAGGTCTACTCCTCAGGGGAGTAGAGAACTGCATTGTTGCAGTATGTGATGTGGCTATACTCATTAGGGGGAGTGAGAAGATATTTATATGGAAATAATTTCCTTTTCCATTGATGTAAAAGGGGGAGAGAAAGATCATGTGATAATTTTATGCTTGGCGGGTTGTCACTTCTGAAAATCATGTATGTTGTCTTTGATGTTTTTTTCACATCACGTGTTGCCATCAATGAAAAAGGGAAAATTATGGATGTTTTTTGTGGTTTTGTCACTAATTTTTGCATTGATGTCAACACATTTCAGGTTGAGTAAGTTGTGTTTTTTCCAAGTGCTTTTGAGAAAAATTGAGAAACAAGAAAAGTAGTGTTGAACTATGATTCGATTGTGCTCTGGTATTGTACTTTGCATTGATCCTATGCCTATGTGGATATGTAGGTGTGTTCACAAGCTTAATTTGATAGTATATCCTAATTTTAAGCTTCTAGTTCAATGAAGAGTAGAAGATATACATGTTCATGGGTGTGTGAATTGGTTTGCTAGAACTAATTGTTTGTGAACTAGGAGAAATGATTTTTCTCCGTAGTATTTTGATATTTGGTTTCAGATCTTGTAGGTTTGGAATATGACTATTTCTAATGGTTTATGTGTTCTAACAAATTATCTTGTGGTTTGGAATTCTGAAAGACCTTCTCCATAGCTCATGTGTTTTTGTTGGTTGCTCCGGTTGGACTAGTGAAGAGTTCTCTATGAATGAAGTTTTTTGTAATTGCTGCAAATGTATTTGAGGTATTATCTGAGTTGGTAGAATGTCTGGTGAAGTGTGTAGAGTAATCCACATTTGTTTATCTTGCTGGAGATGCGTGTACTTCAAAGATTTTTGGTGTTTTCATTAGGTTTGGTTGACTTGGTGTTTACACGTTACATTATGTTTGTGCATCGAATTAGGGAAGCATGTCCATGATCCAAGATTTTTTTTGGGTCTCAAATTAAATATATAATCAGACCTCTCACATTATTATCCACCACGAGAATGTGGAGTATTCGACCTAGTTTGAATTTTTAATTTTTAATTGTATAAGCCAACCTTGGAGAATGTTTCTAAGGTTTAAGATGGTATAAAAGAAAATCAAGTTGTGGAGAATTTGATATCCATCCATCATTTGATTCGAGCAAGAGAGAAGTGTGTGCAAGTGCAAATTGAGGAGACACTACTTCAAAGTGTTAGATTCCTTAAAGAAATGAGTTGATGACATCTATAATTGTTTGATCAGGTTCTGAATGTCTGGAACCCTAGTGGTGGATCTTCATTTATCTCTTTTATTTTATTTTATGTAGGTAGTGAGCCTCCTTTTTGGATAGTGAATCCTTCTCAGGTAGTGAGCCTAAGTATCTAAGTAGTTAGCCCTCTGGCAATGAGACTTTGTATCCGGTATTACATTCTATAATATTGTGAGTTAATCCTCATCATGGTTTTTCCCTCATTGGGTTTTCCATGTAAATCTGGTGTCTCTTGCATTTACTTTATGTTATTTGTATTTCATGTTTACACTTAATAATATATTGAAATTAAGGTGAAAAGATAAAGTTTATAAGTAGAAGAATTTGGTACAATTGATTCACCCCCCCTCTTAGTTGTCTTGTGCATTTAAACAAGGTTAACAAACAATCTAGTGATCAAGATGATAATGCACCCCATAATGATCAGAGAGATTAGTTCACCAGAAGCCCAATGCAAGTAGATAGATACTGGAAATCGTGCTCTATTGGAATTCCATGTTACCCAAACCAATTCCCTGAGGATATCAATCCTACCTTGGTTAAGTTCTCTAGAAACAATGCAGTAATTGGTGAGGATCACCTAAAATCATTTATAAATTTCATGGATGATTTTGAGGTGGAGGCTAAAGATGTTATGATGAAGCTTTTCATTTAATCACTCATTGAAGGTGTCAGAGAATGGTATAGGTCTTGACCAGTTGAGAGTTTTGGTTCTTGGGAAGATTTTAAGAGGGTGTTTAGAGAGTAGTATGGTGATAAGAGTGACTCAAGGTTCTTTCTCAATGAGTTCGATAATATCTCAAAGGGTTAAAATGAGACGGTTCTTGATTTCAACACAAGTTTTTAGAAGGCCATGAAAAAAATACCTCTTGATTTGAGACTTAATGATAATGTATATTTGGTCAACTATTGTAACACATTTGATGCAAAAATAATCGATCTACTGTGAGATAAGAATCCTCAAAACATGAGAGAGACATTCAAGATGGTCATCCATATTGAGAATAATAGGAGAACATTAGGTAAAGATGGGAGAAGGGATGGTGTTAAAATATTGAAGAACCCAAAGAAAGAGGACAAACATTCTATAGAGAAAAAGTCTTCTCTTGAGCAAAATATTGATAAAGTTCCAAGCTCTATGAAAGATATCAGTTATAGACTTGCAAGGAAAGAGAAGGGGCTTACAAATGACAAGCCAAATTTTTAGAAAAATGAAAGACCTCCTAGGTTGCAAGATCATCCTTATAACACCAATCAACATAATGGAAATCCAATTCACAACAACCAGAAGAACACACAAAGAAAATTTTCCCCTAATCCCTTACAAAATATTTCTATGAATTCTACTGATGAAAAACCTTAGTGTGTTGTTTTCCAACTACCACATTCCTCTCAAACATGCTTAACAAAAAGAGATTTCAAAGAAGAACAAAATCAGTTAGATGATTATGAGCCACTAGAGGAAAATGATGTGCAGTTTCATGTACTTATGCATAGATCAGTTTTTTTTGATGAATATTGCTCTTTAGAAGAAGAGTCATAGGAAGTGGATGTTGATTGTCAAAGGTATAAATTTGATGCTTATCATCAACAAATTTTCCCTGATGAGAATGAAGACATTGAGGACAATATTTGTTCTATGGAAATAGATGAAATGAATGTGCCCTTGAGAAGACCTTCTGATGAAGAATATAAAGAAATGATAACATTATTGGTAGTGCAAGCCATGAACACTCATAATTTGAGAAATGGAGTGGTGAATTGTGACCAAGGTAAGCTAGGAAGTATGTTTATGAAGGAGAAAAAGAAAAATGTAGAAAAGAAAGGAAATAAAAAAGAAGGATTGGCCAAGTTTAAAAAGGAAGATTTCAAAGCCAAGGAGAGTAAGGGACTAAATATTTGGGCCAAGAAACATAAAGTGACTAAGAAGTCTAGTGAGGCCATTTCTTCTATTGTGAAAGAAAAAACTTAAAAGTAAAATGCAGATCAAGAAAATAAATCAAAAAGTAAGATTGAGAAGAAGTTGGAGCCACAAAAGGACAATATTGGAGAATAGAGTGTAGTCCCTCATGAACTACCCAAGTATACTCTAGTTGACATGTTTTAGCTACTTTCCCAAGTCAATGTGATTGTTCCATAAATGGAAATGATGTGAATTAATGAGCATAAGTAGGATGAAATATCCCTTATCAATGGTGCTACTAAGGCCTGTGATGATAAAAGGGTATCTACTCAGCCTCAAGTGAGTGGAAATCAGGTTAGTGATGATGTAATAGAGGGAGACATTGGTGAAATCACTCAAATCTACTTGGGAAATACTATCACAACTTTCTCAAGTAATATCTATCCATTTTATGTAACTCTGATTGTTGATGGTAAGCTTCTAAAAAATTGTATGATTGATTCAGGAGCTTCATCTAACATCATACCGATAGAGATAATGAAGGAAATGGGCTTGAAAATAATTTTTTCCTATGGAAAATGTTATGCCATGGATTCAAGAGAGATTCTAGTCATGGGTGATCCCACAATACTAGTTTACAATTTTTTGGCAAACTGAACACTGAACTGATTTTTTTAAACTAAATCTTCACTTTCGGGCTCCTATAGCGACTGAACTGTGAGGAATTTGAAGATGATGCAAACTAGTGATTTGTGAAGTTTTGATTATAGATTCAAAATATATATTTTTCAAAAAAAAATGAATTAGAGTGCACTCTTTTTTTCATCTCCTTCGAAAACTAGTATTTATCAGTAAACAACATTTTTAAGGAGTGATGCTCACCGTATACACCATAAATTTTTTTGTATGAAGGATACAATTCTATTTTTTTTGAATTTAGATTTGTAACTATAATATCTAACTAGTTCATTTTGTTTCATAGTGTGTTCTATAATCATGTTTTGAAGTCAAACCAGTTACAATTTAGACATAGGCAGACTATATACAACATAACTTTTTTTGTATGTATCAAAATTAATTTTATTTATTTTTAATGGATCAAGGACATCAATACCCAGCTTGAACATATTTTAATTTATTTTTTTGATAATCTTCTATTTTTCCACATGTGCAGAACAAAGAGCTTGATTTTTGGTGAAAAACCTACATTCACAAGAAATAAAAAATAAAGATAATAATCAAATTTAATTTAATTAAAATTATACTTTTTTGGAAGCTTATAATAAGGAATACATACTTACAAAAAATAAATTTTAAATGAATTTATTTGATCCCCCAAAAGGTAAATCAAAAGTGGTTTTTTATCAACATTTTGATAGGTATAAAGGAGACTCCGATATAGGTATGGTTTAAAAATACCAGGATTCTATCTAAGGGGGGTTGGTCTAAGGTGGTTTGATCAAACCCTCTTCAATTGGAATACTTTAAATGGATATTTTCAAGGCTTAAATCATTATATTTTTTAAAAATATGTGATTTCAAAAAAAGTCACGATCTCCTAGAAAGTGTAAACCAATATTGTGGTAGCACTGTCATAGGAATAATTAAATATGTTCCATATAGATTGGCTACTTTTCTTGATAAGGAGTTTTTCATGATAATATTTGTGGTGGACATCCAATAAAACTATGGCACACTAATGTCAAGAAATTGGAGCTCCTCCATGGAAGGAAGCATGCAGTGTGACATGCCCTTCACCATATTCCCAACTGATGGAGAAAACATCAAGATCGTGAAGCAACAAAGAGCTCCACATATGATTGAATTTTTGGAAGAAGATAGAATTCATTTTGTAGATACTAGTATGGATAACTTCAAGGTTAAAGAGTTACAAGAAGATGAAGAAAAACAACCTACACCCCTTGAGAAGGAAGTACTAAAGAAATCCAACAATGATGACTTATGGAGTATGTGTTTTGATGGTGCTTGCTCAAAGGAAGGAGCTGGTGCAGGGGTGATACTCATCTCTCCTAGTGGTAAAACATTAATTTCTCATTTTTACTGTCGTTTTCATGCATAAAAAATGTAGTTGAATATGAAGCTTTGCTACTAGGGATAAAACTAGTTGAGAAACATGGAATTAAGAAGCTAAGAGTTATTGGAGACTCAAAACTTGTTGTTTCTCAAGTTAGGGAAAAGTATGCATCAAAAAATACTAGGCTAAGATAATATATAAATATTTTCTAGGACTCAATTGAATAGTTTTATGCCTTTGGTATATATTGGTTGAGTGGGAGCAATAATTGATTGGCAGATTTACTTGCCAATAGTGCTCTCTTGCCAAATGATATTAATTTTGTAGGAATTTCAAATGTTGAAATGCAAGTCAGACCTTTAGTTCTTGAAAACATAAAGAATTGGTAGGTGTTTAATGATGATGAGGACATATTGATATTCATGTAATGTGTAGATGAATATGAGGGTCAAGAAATTGATTTTGGATCCTTTGAGGAGGAAGTGGATGGTAAGGAAACAATATATGGAAATGATATCATTGAATTAAAAACCAATAAGATTCCAAAAGGATTGGTTGCATTGGAAAGGGATTTTTATTTCCAAGATAGAAGCAATGCTAAACAATGTCCACCCACAAGGAGGATTTGGAAGACGCAAATCTAGGTACAAAGAATGCTCTTAAAAAGGTCTACATTGGAAAAAAGATGAAACCTCAGGTCAAAGAAATGTTGATTTCTTTGTTAAGAAAGTATAGACATGTTCTTGCATGGTATTATGATGAATTGAAGGCATACCCCCATACATACCTTTGACGCTAGATGCAAAGCCCTTCTAGAAAAAGAAAAGACCAATAAATCCCACACTACAACATAAAATGAAAGAGAAACTTATTAAATTGAGAGATGTTGGGATCATTAAGCCCATCATACATTCAACCTAGGTTTAAAATCTTGTTGGTATCATAAATAAGAATGGTGACATCAAGCTTTATTTTGATTTTAGAAACTTGAATGTGTCATCGTTGAAGGATAATTACCCACTACCAAACATGGAACCCATGCTGCAAAAGGTAACTCATTGTGAGTTGTTATCCATGATGGATGGATTTTTGATGCTATAATCAAGTTGTAGTCAAAGAATCTGAGCAATACAAGAAAAATTTTACAACACCATGGGAGACATATGTTTATGTGAGAATGCCATTTGGATTGACTAATGTAGGGGCTACCTTTCAAAGAGCCATAGATGTGGACTTTGCAGATTTTATAGACATATTTCTAGTTGTTTACCAAGATGGTCTGACCACATATAGTAAGAAATAAGAGGATCACTCTATGCATTTGGAAAAGGGTTTTAGGAAGGATCTAGAGTATGGGATTTCATTAAATCCCAAGAAGTGTGTGTTTGGAGTAAAAGAGGGGAAATTACTTCAGCACATTATTTATAAAGAAGGAGTTAGGAGTGATCTAGAACATGTAGTTGCAATAGATAATATCCCTTAGACCAACAATGTCAAAGGTATTCAGTCTTTCTTTGGGTAAATAAACTTCATAAGAAGGTTTGTAACAAATTTTGTGGAGATTACCCGTCTTATCTCCAAAATTCTCAATAAAATTGAAAAGGTAGTGTGGATTGAGGAGCCTACAAAAGCTTTCCAAAGCATCAAATAGGCTATTAAGGAAGCCTCAGTTTTGAAATCTCTATATTTATCAAATTATTTTAAGTTCTTTTCATTTACTTCATTCCACACAGTTGCAGGAGTTTTTTTGTAGAAAAACAATGAAGTTTATGAGCAACCAATATCATTTTTTAGCAAGTCCTTCCAAGCTATAGAGATCAAATACAACTTGATAGAAAAATAGGCTATGCACTAGTCAAAGCAATCAAGAACTTCAAAATATATATTATGGGAGCAACAATCAATGCATATGTTCGTAGTGCAGCAGTTAAAGATGTATTTACTCAATAGGAAGCCATAGGTAAAAGATGCAGATGGATTAACGGAATCTAGGAGTTCAATATTGATATTAAAATCACTAAGTCAATTAGGGTCCAAGTCCTATCTAAGTTAATGGTTGAGACTAATCTGGGTGCAAATAAATTGAGTCAAGTGAATTTTGAAGAGTTGGCACCAACTTATGGCATGCAGAACTATAAGTGGTATAAGAACATTTTCCAATATTTGCAAACAATGCAATACCCACATGGTTTGGATGATAATGAAAAGAGAACTCTAAAATTTCAAGAAATAAAATATGTGATTATCAATAATGAATTATGGTGGAGAAGCCCTGATGGAGTTTTGCTTAAGTGTGTTCATAATACACAATCTGCTAAGATTTTGGGTGAGATGCATAATATAGTATGTGGGGGGAATTACATGGCTAAGAATATTGCTCACAAGGTTTTAAGAACAAGTTTTTGGTGGCCTACATTTTTTAATGATGCACATAAATTAGTGAAAGCATGCGATGCTTGCCATAGGTTTTATGGGAAACTCAAGTTCTTAAGCAATATACCATTGAAACATTTCTCAATTCAAGCACCATTTAAATAATGGGGCATTGATTTTATAGGATATTTATCAGACAAGTCTAGTGGTGGAAACTCATGCATTTTAGTTTCCTCTTATTACTTTACCAAATGGGTAGAGGTGTTCCCTAGAATAAAAGAAAGAAGAAAAGTGGTAAATGAGTTTTTATTGGAAAATATATCATTAGATTTGGCACATCCCTAAGAAAATTGTCTCAAATAATGCTATGTGTTTTAGATATGAGGAATTTAGAAATTTCTGCAATAAGTATAGAATCCAAGAATCTTATTCATCCTCTTATCATCCACATGGAAATGGCTAGGCTGAATCAAGCCACAAAATCCATATGAAGATCATCAAAAGAGTGATTGAGAAGAACAAGAGAGTTTGAGACTCAAAGATCAAGTTGGCATTATGAGAAGATAAGGTAACAATTAAGAAGGCAACTAGACATTCTCCATTTGACCTAGTCTATGGTATAGCTATTAGGTTACCTCAAAATAATTTTATGAAAATGTATAAATTCATCCAAGAATATGATGGTGATGTATGTGACGAGATAAAAAATAGGATTGAAGCCCTAATTGAGATGATTGAAATGACAAGAGAAGCTCAAAATGATAATGAAAAACTACAAATGAAAGTAAAAAATTTTGAGCAAGACAACAAAGAGGGGGCTGAATCAGTTGTCACAAATTTAAACTTTAATTCATACACCAGAAGCAACCCTTAACACTTCTTATCAAATTAAACATTAAATACTAGTGCAGAACTAAAACCATCACATGAACATAATAACACTAGATTTACATGGAAAACCCAAAAAGGGAAAAACCATCGTGAGGATTAACTCACACTATAGAGAATATCAAAACTGATTATGAGAGGCTCATTGCTTAAGAAACAAGGACTCATTTTCCAATAGGGCTAACAACCTAGAGGGATCACTACCACAAAGATACAAAGAAGATAAAGAAGAATTTTTATAGAGAAAAGACAACCTCAATGCAACAAAAATATTCCACCATAGTTCACACAATCCACTTGTAGACATGCATGAAAGATAGGATGCACCTTCATCTCACTACTTTTAGAACTCAACATTTAGGCTTCACATTAATCTTCCATACTCACATCATACACACACATTGATTCACACTTATCTCTATTATATTTTTTCTCTTGTCTCTATTTCCTTTGATATCTCCTTCATTTCTTCTTCCCTAACTCATTCTGCATTTATATCATCTTCAACTTTGAAACATATCCAAAACTGGCCATCTAAATTCAAATTCAAATTAGGTTGGTGCCAAAACATACTAGGGTGGAATTATAATGAGGGTGAACCAAACACACACCTCATGAGGACCCAAATATATCCAACAAACTTCACTAACTTCGAAAGTAGTATTCCACACAAGGTCAGCCAAACCAATGTAAAACACATAGAACAATTAATCACAAAATTTCAAAATACCAAAATTATCTTCAATACAATCAAAACAACTCAACTCTAGAACTACAAGTCATACGACTTCGTCAAAGAGAAATTCAGACCAACAATATTTCTCCTAGACCTCAACTAGAAACACAAAAAACCATATTTCACAGCTGGTGAACATAACTCGCACTATTCCAAGAAGTAATAGCCAAAAATATGGATATAATAGCTTCCAACAACCATGATCATCATATCCAAACCACACAAATATAGGAGAAATTTCAAAGAAAAACCTGGAGGAACCACTAAACACTTGCAATCATATCATTACTATAATTTTCTCAATATGCTCGACATATACAACGAATAACCTTCATCCATGACACTAATGAAAACAATGATTATTTCATAACCAATTGACTAGTTGACATCAATTACAACACCTTCAATCTTTTCATTCTTGCAACAATCTCCCCCTTTGTCATTGATGAAAACATATGATGTGAAAAACCATCAAAGACAACATCCTATCTCTGAATACACTTCTTTCTGTTAGTAGATAGTCATTTATATTCTTCCTCTTTTTCTCCACATGCTTCCTCTCTCCTTTTTCTAATTTTTTTTTTTTCACACAATTTTTTTTACATTTTTTTCTCTTTTTTTCACATGCTTCCTCTCCCCTTTTGACATCAATGGAAAAGTAAAAAGATATTTTACATTGATTTCCTCTTTTACATAGAAAATAAAATACTCATGATGACAACCCCTAATACTACTTGCTCCCCCTGAGAGCTAGCCACAAAAACATCAGTCTAGAAGAAAGATAGATCCATAGATCCACATGACTGATGCATATCCATATGCAACTAGTTCAACAAAGGAGGGGAAATGAAGCCTAACTTCTCTGAGAGATACTCAAAAGTATCTTTATGAAGATCTTTCATAAATATATCAGCCACTTGATCCTTCGTCAAAACATACTCAAGATTTACTTCATTTTCTATGACCTTATCTCTCAAGAAATGATACTTGATAGATATATTCTTCTTCCTTGAGTACATCATATAAGATCATTTGAAATTTTAATTTTACTTGTATTATTAGAGAATATAGAAATGGTATCATCATAGACCACTATGATATCTTTCAATTTTTGTTTCATCCATACAAATTGTGTACAACAAGATTCAACAACAATATACTTAGCTTCGGTAGTAGATAAGGAGACCCAATCTTTCTTTTTACTCAACCGCCACCAATTTGAAACTAAGAAAGATTGCACCATCACTTGTACTCTTTCTGTCATCTACACATCCAACCCAATTTTCATCTATATAAGAACTTAGAGTAAATTTAGTATCTCTAGAATACCACAATCCATAATCCAAAGTGTCATTCAAATATTTGAATATTATTTTAATAACAACAATATGTGTTTCCTTATGATCTTCTTGAAATATAGCCACAATAGAAACTGCATGCATAATATCTGATCTAGTAGCATTCAAATATAGTAGTCCACCAATAATATATCTATACTTGCTCTGGTCAACCTTGGGTGAATCATCATCTTTACCCAGTTTTAAACTAGTCACTATAGGAGTAGATACTGGTTTGGATCTATCCATCCCAAACTTCCTCAACATCTCTTTTACATACTTAGACTGTGAAATAAAAATTACTTAGACTGTGAAATAAAAATTCCTTTCTCTGTTTGATTGATCTATAGCCCAAGAAATAAACTCATCTCTCCAAACATAGACATTTCAAATTCTTTCTACATCTCTTTCACAAAAATCTTGCACATATTTTTATTTCCTCAAAATATATTGTCATCAACATACACAACTACAATCAAGATTTTATCATTTTCAATCTTAAAATATAGATTACTATCCATTGTACCTTTGTTAAAACCTTGTTGAATAAAATACCTGTCCAATCTTGCATACTAAGCTCTAGGAGATTGCTTTAGTCCATATAAATATTTCTTCTATCTGTAGACCATATCTGGTTGCTCTTACAACTAAAATCCTTCTGGTTGTTCCATGTAGACCTCTTCTTCTAGCTCACCATTCAGGAATGTTGACTTGACATCCATTTGATAGACCTTAAAGTATTTATGAGTAGAAAATGCTAAGAACATGCTTATAGCTTCCATTCTTTCTATTAGAGTAAAGGTTTCCTATAAATATATGGCTTTCAATTTTGAGTAACCTTTACACACAAGACTTGCTTTGTTTCTAACCACTTCTCCATTCTCATTTAACTTATTTTTGAATAACTACTTTGATCGAATAATGTCTTTATCAATCGGTCTTGGGACTAATTCCCAAGTTTGATTCTTCTCAACTTGCCTAATTCCTTCTCTCATAGCTTTTATCCAATGTTATTCCTTACATGCTTCACTTATAGTTTTTAGTTCAATCTTAAAAATTAAACAGAAGTTTACTTCAGTAGTAACTCTACTTCTAGTTAATACTCCTTTAGTCTTATCTCCAATAATCTGCCTTTCTAAATGATTCTTTTGTATATATCTAGGTGTCTTAGGTGACATAACTAGAGAATATTCTTCTCTTTCATTATATTCATTATGCATCTATTTATCATCCTTTTCCCATTCTTTCACAATTTCTTCAATTCTTACACAATCAGGTTCATCAGATACATATCCATCAATGTCAATTGAATTTTTCACTATTTCATCAACCTTGACATTTGCACTTTCTACAATCTTTCTCAGTATTTTATTGAAATATTTGTATGCTTTTATTTTTTTAGAATATCAGAGAAAAATTCCTTCATCACTTCTTGCATCAAACTTACCTAAATTTTCTTCATCTCTTCTAATATAAAATTTGGTTCCAAATACTTTGAAATACTTAACATTAGGAATTATTCCAAACCATAGCTCATAGGGGGTCTTTGTAATATTTTATCTTGTTTGAACATGATTGAATACATAAATAGTAGTATGAATAGCTTATTTCTAGTAAAATTTCACTAAACCAACCTCAGTAATCATTGACCTAGCAACCTATTGAATTGTTATGTTTTTCCTTTCAACAACTCCATTCTACTAAGGAGTTCTCAGAGAAAATAGTTGTATCTATATTTCATGCACTTCACAAAACATATTAAACTCATGGGAGGTGAATTCTACACCTCTGACAGATCTTAAACATTTTATCCTCAAATTTACTTCATTTTCAACCATAGATTTGATTGTTTTGAATCTATCTAATGCATCTGATTTCTCTCTAAGAAATGTAACCCATGTATATCTAGAATAATCATCAACCAAAATAATAAAGTAAATTTCAACTTGTAGACTTATTACTCTTGTAGGAACATAGAGATATGTATGAATTAAATCCAATAGTCCAATAGTAGATTGTTCCTTTGATTTGTAATGACTTCTTTCTTGCTTTCCAAACTGACAATTCTTGCATATTGCATTAATGGGATCTATAATTCTCAATAAATCTCTCACGGTGTGAATTGCACTAATCCTCACCAAGTTATAAAAATTCATGTGACACATTATTCTATGCCATAACCAATTGTAATTAATCTAAGTCATAAAGCATCATCCATCATCACCCTTAAGTTGATAGATATTTCCTTCATATTTCTTTCCTATAGAAATGAATGTTTTAGATCCTTTTGGAATCTCACATCTTTCATCCTTAAACACAAGATCATATCCTTTATTGCACATCTGACCAACACTCATAATATTATGCCTTAAACCCGTAACATAGTAGAAATCATCAATATCATGCTTTCCATCAAAACTTACTAAACCCATCCCACAAATTTTAGCACCAGTATCACCTCCAAACATAACCAAGACTCCATCATATTTTTAAATTTTAACAAAATTACTTTTATCACCATTGATGTGATGTGAACAACCAATTTCAACAACCCAATTTAGTTATTTTCTTATTTAGCATGCAGGACAAAGATAACAATACCTTCATTTTTCTCCTTTTCCATAGGGTTTTCCTTCACCTGTTGTTTAGAATTAGAAGAAGTAGGTTCATCCTTTATAACTAAGAACAAGAATTCATTGTCATCAGGATCTTCATACTCAAAATCTTCATTAGATATACTAGAATTCTCATTCACATAATTTGCTTTGTTAATCTTCTTTCCTTTATTTTCTTTCTCATATCTTTGTTTATTCCTCTTAGCTGTTTCCAGACACTTTTCATCATAATGACCTATTTCTCCACAACTAAAGCATTTAAAGAGTAACTTACCTTCATACTTACCAGATCCTTTCCTCATCCTTCTCACAAAGTTGGCATGTATTTCATCAAAATTATCTTCATTTGGATCTTTAGCTTTTGTAGCCTTAAAAGTAGTTTCTTATTTGCATTCATTCCTCAAACTCGGCTTCCTCATCTCATAAGATGTCAAAAATACCAACAAAAAATCTTTAGTGCAGGTCTTATAATCTATACTTTGTTCAATAGAACACACCTTCTCACTGTAAGCATTAGGGAGGGTTCTAAGAATATTCATTACATTTTGTGTTTCATCTATAGTAGTACCAAGTCCTTGCATTTTGGCCACTATCTCATCCAATATTTGTACATAAGCTTTAACATTCTCATCTTTAGACATGTGTAGAAGCTCAAATTGTGTCTCAAAATTCTATAATTTTTCCTCTTTAACTCTTTCATCACCTTCATGTGCCCTTTTGAGAGCATTCCAAACTTCCAAGTAGTAGTCTTCATATTTTGAACCTTAATCAACTCGGAGTGTACCAGACTATTCTTCAAAATTTACTTCACCTTATTGTTTTCTTTGTGTGCTTTGATCTCATCAGCTGTACTTGGACCATTTATAGGTGGGATATAAGGATTATTGTAAGATTTCTCCACATCATATCCATAATACTCCAAATATTCTTCCATCAATATTTTCTATATGACATAATTAGTTCCATTGAACCTTAGATTATCATAAGTCATCTTTCTAGCCATCCCATACCTTCCTCAAGCAATTAAGCTCTTCACCAATGAACCAATCTTTGATACCAAATTTTGAGCAAGACAAATAAGAGAGAGGGGTGAATTAGTTGTCACAAATTTAAACCTTAATTCATACATCAAAACCAACCCTTAACATTGCTTATCAGATTAAACATTAAATACTAGCACAAAAATTGAAAACCATCACATGAGCACAATAACACCAAATTTACATGGAAAACCCAATAAGGTAAAAACCACGGTGAGGATTAACTCACACTTAGAGAATATCAAAATTGATTACAAGAGGCTCACTACCTGACAAATAAGAACTCACTGTCCAAACAAGGACTCATTGTCAGATAGGGCTAACAACTCAGAGGAATCACTGCCACAAAGATAAAAAAAAGATAAAGAAGACTTGTTACAAAGAGAAGACAACCTCAATGCAACAAAATATTCCACCGTAGTTGACACAATCCACTTGTAGACATGCATGAACGATAGAGTTCACCTTTAGGTCACTACTTCTAGAACTCGAAATGTAGTCTTCACATTGATATGTCATACTCACATCATATACACACATTGATTTACACTTATATCTATTCTCCTTTCACTCTTGTCTTTATTTCCTTTGATCTCTTTCCCTAACTCTTTTTTCATTTATACTATCTTCAGCTTTGAAACATATCTATAGTTGACCATCTAAATTCAAATTTAAATTAGGTCATCTCCAAAAAATCTGAGGGTGGAATTAGAATGAGGGTGACCCAAACACACACTTCATAGGGACCCAAATAGAAATTTCCACATGTCAAAATTATCTTTGATAAAATCAAAACAATTCAACTATAGAACTCCAAGTCATAATACTTCATCAAAGAGAAATTCAGACCAACAATATTTCTCCTAGACCTCAACTAGAAACACAAAAAACCAAAGTTCATAACTGGTGAACATAAATTGCACTATGCCAAGAATCAATAGAAAACAATTTGGATATAGAAGCTTCCAACAACTATGATGATCAACATATCTGAACCACACAAATATAGGAGAAAATCCAGAGAAAAACTCAAAGGAACTAGTGAACACTTGCAATCATATCATCATTACAATTTTCTCAATGTCCTCAAAATATACAACCCATAACCTTCATTCATGACACTAATGACAACAAAAATCAGTTAATAACCAGTCAACCAATTGACATCAATGACACCACCTTAAATTTTTCCATTCTGGCAACAAAAAGCCTATATGACAAAAGATCTTCAATGAGAAAGTTTGAAGTATGGAGTATGGTTTTAATGTGGAATTTTAGGGCTAAAGATAAGGGGAAGCATGGAAATTTTGACCATTTTTTGTTGGGCCCCTATTTGGTAGCAAATACACATGGCGACGACTCCTACTTTTCTTTGAAGTTTGATAGGTGAACTTCCTGAACTGCTAATACATGGATAGTTCTTGAAGCCATATTTCTCTTGAAATATGTTCTGCTCCATGTACATTATAAACTCCTATATATTTTGTACCTAGGTTTCGTCTGCTTTTATCTTTTTTTCTTGCCTTGTTTGGGTGGGTCCTTGGGCTTTGTGTGTTCTTTGTGCTTGGTCTACTTCAACCATGAGATCTGAAATCTCACCATGCATGTAAGAGGCATGTGTCCCTGGTTGGCGCCATTGGTGGAACTTCCCAAATTTCATGTTCCACTGACCTCAAAGGTTGTTTGGTTATCTCATTAGGCCTCGTTCTTGACCACTAGTTGGGGTTTATATCACAAGATTTTATGGTTTTATGTTGTGTGGGTTTGGTTTTTCTTAGAATTTCCCTTTCATATTGATCCTTGTTCTTTTAGGCTATTTTCCCATTGACTTGCTATGGTTGGTTCCTGGTCATTTAGAAACAACCCAAGTCTTTAGAATCTGCTATTCAGTGGTCCCTTATGTCTATGGTTACCATCTCACAACCCTCTTTAAATATTTCCCATGGTATTATTTTTCTTTAATTTTATTTTGTCCTAGGTATCTATACTGAGTTAGTTCTTATAACTATTTACCTCATGGTCCTACTCAGTCCCCCTTTTAAAACAACTTTTGAGCATGTGCAATATTTTCCCTCTTAAATTTTATGCTTACCACTCAATGTATCTCTCATCACACATAACCTTGTGACTGTTAGCATTGAATCAATGATGAAAAATGGATTTTTTCCCCTTTGTATTGCTACCCTACTTTTGATCGTGGATAGGTCAAGGGCCCCAAGTTTAATATCAATGATGTGTGATGTGAATTATTTCACTTGTATTCCTGGTGACCTTTGTATTGATGATCACCCAAGTGGTTCAAGTACCCAATTTGTGATACATGATATTAATTTGATCCTTTACATTGATGGCTCATCACCTATCACACATTGATCATTCTTTACATTTCCATATTGGCGATGAGTGATGAAATTCGTAGTTATAATGTTACATCGCTTATCCATCTTCACGTAAGTTGTTGATGAGACAGAAACCCACATAGCCATTGATATTATTGCTAAAACATGTGGATGAATCTTAACCCTTCACTAGGTTTCTTACATTGCTAATGTGATTCAGCCATTATAAAATGAATCAGCAATGAGCGATGAAAAATGCTAATATTTATTCTCATCACTAAGGTCCAAGCAATTTCTAGAAGCCTTTTCTGAAGTGCTTTCCTATTAGTGATGAGTGATGGAAGAAGCATGGAGAACACACTGGTGATGAGCATTGGGGAATTAGGGATATTCGGCGGAATATTCCTCCCATCGCTAGTTTCTTTTGCATTGTGGATCCATTCAAGGAAGCAAAGGATGAAGTAGCGATGAGTGATGGTCCTAAAGAAAAAAGTGATAAAGGCAAAAGGGGCAACATGGCAACATCAAGGCACATCATTGAAAGAAAAAATTAGTAAAGTGTGAAGATGAAGGAGGACAATGGATGAGGTTTAAAATCAAAGTGATCAATGGCCAAAATTCAAACTCAAATAGATAAGTGTTAGTTCACTCACATGATCTTTCTTTCAAACATTAATGGCAAGGATGCTCCATTCTTGAGCCATAAAAAAGGTATTTGGTCCTTTTCTTCTTCACAATTGCAAGTGTTCAAAGTAGAAGAATTGGTAAAGTTTAAAGGAGAGGACATGAGGAATGCAGGTGAAGAATTTGCAGAGGCATTGAAGGCAATATTTTCCTAAGTAAGCAATATTGACATAACCCAATTTTATTTTATATTTATTATAATATGGTAACTTGAATTATTGATGAAATTCAATTAAATATTAAACGGAGGTTTTTGAATTTTTGAAAATTGAATGAAATAAATTGACTGATATTGACTTTATAAACTTTAGGAAATTATTATTATATGTTACCAAGAATTGCACATTACTGATGAATTTGCAAGTGCAAGTGTGTGCAGTTGTAGGGTGACAGGTTGAAGGACGAGATCACAGTTGAAGTAGGATTTTTTATCTGGATCGAATGGTAAGCCAGTTCGAATCTGGGTGCACACACCATAAATGGCATGATGATTTACATTTGAAATACTTTGCATATATAGAAGAATGTAATTTCATGACTTGATTTGTTTGAGTGATTGAAAATGAATGACTTGTAGATTAAATTATCCACTCAATTTTTTTGTTTTAAAGAAAAAGGAAGTAAGTATTGTAAATAATGATTAAAAAGGGGAAGAGATTTCATTATGTGAAAAATTAAGTGAAAAATAAATTATTTTAGTCTACATATATGGATTCTTGAGATGAAATTAAAGTTCCTTACTTAATTTAAATGATAGCATATGGAACTTATAAGCTCTTCTAAAGAAACAATTTTCACAAAATGGTATATATATACATGTATGTAGATAAATGCTAATACATACATATATATATTTATATTATTTAAAAAAATTATGAATATGAATTAAACCATTTAAATACATACATATGTATGTACACATATTCAAATTCATATCGAATTCAAATTTGATAACTGAAATAATCTAAATCAAACTATTGGAATCAATGGAAAAATCACAACAAGTATTTTTAATGGCAGTGTTCAAAACAATTAGTGGCTTGCGGCAAGTAGTAATGCCTTTGCGTAACAACATGAAAAGGGAATGGTTGTTTCTATTTGAGAATAGACAAATTTTGGCGAAAAAAAAGAGAGAATAATTGGGGTTCCAAGGAAAAAGTAGAGGAAGAACTCAAGATTGAAAAAAATCCAAGGAAAACATCACACAAAAGCTTGTATTGGAGTTAATTCAATTTCCTTAGTGATCAACTTATTATTATCACCATTATAGGATCATGCTTGAAGTATATCATTTTCATTTTTATTTGAATGATTTCTTAGCACAACAATATGAAAGTCACTTTTTATGTGTTTAAAATCAGCTTAAAGTCGAGTGAATGAAGTTTAGTCAGCCCCTTTATAGTGGTTGCATGGCCTATGACCTACATAGAATGTAAAACATTTAAGTTAAAGCCTTGTGGTTATTGCAGAGCTAAGCCAAGAGCTCAAAGAGGCTCAAATGGCTCAACCATCATCTCTATCTTGCATTACCAAGCTTTGCCATATGAAGGCCATCAAAAATTTTATCGATTGGTTGTGTGTTTGTAAAAACTATTCTTTGTAAAGGATCGACTATGATCTTGTGGGAGGGAAATAATCCCCTATATTTCATATTTTGATTGTATATTTGAAATGCTTGTTATCAAATGGGTCGATAATAGGAAGGAGCTTTACTCGAATTCTTTTATAGCATCACATATGTTCGTATATTTTTATTTGTTGTGAAGTCAACCTTTTTCAATAGGAATGATGGTATGACTCTAATTTTACGATTCATCAAGCCTTTCTTGGGTCGATCTTGAAGATCGATAGCCTAATTTCCTAAATGTGTAAATGGTACAAACATAACTCTGCATGTTGAATGTTATTATGTGCATGGTATAAACAGGTATGCCCATAAGGGCCAAATCGAATATATATTTTGATGCTAAGGGAGAAAGCACCCAACCTATAAAATTCATTGATTCTAGAGAAACCTTGGTTTGTTTGTTGCAGCCAGAATAAGAATGTGTATTGTTTTGAACCTAAAACTTCTATGCCTTCTTGACAAGAATATTTTCTCAAGTATTTCATCAACAAGCATGTCAAACTTAGTTTTCTTTATAATATTAAAGTTTCTCATTGAATTTCCTGTGATGAAAATGTTCAAGATCTGAATAATAGAATT
Organism: Sequoiadendron giganteum; assembly: GCA_007115665.2. Taxonomy (NCBI): domain Eukaryota; kingdom Viridiplantae; phylum Streptophyta; class Pinopsida; order Cupressales; family Cupressaceae; genus Sequoiadendron; species Sequoiadendron giganteum. The sequence goes on from CM021106.1 coordinate 557,220,865, forward strand.
TTTATCCTTATGTATGCATTGGGCTATTTGATTTGTTTATTTTTAGTAAATTCTGGAAAAATTGTTTTGTTTTTAAATAGAGAACACTAACTTGTAAAGTTATCATTTAGCATGTAAACAACTTGAGATCAACAAACAATGTAAATGACATTATTTATGTTTAAATGTAACTATTTAGTTTGAAATAGTATTGTGCTGATGTAAACGGTGGTTATTATTTTACAAACGATACTATTTTGTTAAACAAATATCTTTGTAGCTGAAAAAAACATTTCTTTATAAATATTTAGTAGGAAACAACAATTGTTATGTTAAAACAATGAATGTTCATATATAAACAACTTGCTTTATAACTGCTTAGTAGGAAACAATACTTGTTCTATTTAAACAATCAATTTTCATATGTAAACAACTTGCTTTATAATTGTTTAGTAGGAAATAGTACTTGTTTTGTTGAAAAAATGAATGTCCATATGCAAACAATACTTGTTCTATTTAAACAATGAATTTTCATATGTAAACAAATTGTATAATGAATGTTTAGTAGGAAAAAGTATGCGTTTTAAAAAAAAATGAATGTTCCTATGTAGACAACAATGTTAGAGTATCAAAGTTATGAGAATGCAATAACAATATATATGAAACTATTAACATAGACTTGTTCTGATTCTCTATTTTGATTATGTATGCACAAATTTCAAACATCAATAGGCACATATATGTGTATGCACATAGACTTCATCTATTTACATACACATACTTGTGACATACCTTATTTTGTGTTGATGTAAATGATGGTTATTCTTTGATGAACAACACTGTTTAGTTAGAAAGTTATTTTTGTAGCTAAAAAGAACATTGCTTTATGACTATTTAGTAGGAAGCAATAATTGTTATGTTAAAACAATGAATGTTCATATGTAAACAAATTTATTTATAACTGCTTAGTAGGAAACAATACTTGTTATGTTTAAATAATGAATGTTCATATGTATACAACTTTCTTTATAACTTTTTAGTAGGAAACAATACTTGTTATATTGAAACAATGAATGTTCATATGTAAACAACTTGTTTAGTGACTATTTAGTAGGAAACCATACTTTTTTTGTTTAAACAATGAATATTCTTATGTAGACAACAATTTTAGAGTATCACAACTGTGAAAATACAATAATCTATGTATGAAACTATTAGCATAGACTTGTTTTGATTCTTTATTTTTGACAAAAGAAACATAAATGGAATATTATTTTAAGATTGCAATCTGAATTAATGATTATTTCAGAATGTATGCACAAATTTCAAACATAATTAGGCACATATATGTGTATGTACATGCACATACTTGTGACATACCTTCTTCTGTTCTCTTTTCATTTTTAAATGAAAAATTCTTATGATGAAAAGTATAGAATAGTCATAAGAATGATATGACTAATTGTTTAATTACTCTATTGAATCATAAATCTAATTTCTATTTAGATAGTAAATTAGTAATCTAATTCTTCTTTTGAAGAAATGTGTCAAAGACTATTATATTTCTTGAACAGAATAGTGATACCTTAGTTGACTAGAGAACCCCACGGGAACGTTGCTAAAGGGTAAATAGTTGTTATGAGATCTATAGTAGAAATTTACCTTTTGGGATGGGTGCCCAAATGGAGTTTAGAGAGTATAGGTTTTCTTTACTAGAACATTTTTTTTTGTTGCAACACATTTATTATGCTTAGCCGAGTAAAATAATTCCTTATGTATGTATGAAGTTTTTTTTTTCACTCTCTTCCATTCCTAGCATAGATCTTGCACTTTATTTTATAATTTGTAGATAGATATTGCATGTTGATGTATGGGATTGCACCAGATTCCACCTTACAAATTGTTCTCTTTCTAAACTTTTCGTGCAGGGTGGGGCATTCTTCAAGTCGGAAGAATATCGGGGAAGTGTAAGCTTCATGGTTGGGCAGTAAAGCACTTCAACCATGTTCTCATCCACCTGTGGAGGTGAGCATTGAAGAAGAACCTTAATTTTTCACAAGACTATTTTAGTCTAAGATGTAACTTAATGTAATACATTCATGTAATTGATGTAAAGTGAACAATATAATGACTTTGTGGCCTTAGGAGTGAAGTCAAACCTGATATTTTAATTTAACTTTTGAAGTGAATATATGAATCTTTGACTCATTTTGAATGGAAATGTGTACCTATGATTGACTTTAGCCACTAGTTATGTCTTTTTAATTTGGAGTAAATTCATATGTCATTTACAATAATATTAATTAAGTGATAATTTTGAATGGGTTATTACATTTGGTATTAGAGCTTAGGGTTCAAATCTAGGCCTTTTGAGTGTACCATAGTTGACTAGGGAAGTTGACCCTTGACCCAAAATTTTAAATGTCCTTAGAATTGACCAAACTTGAATTGAATATAGGAATGGGAAGGTAAAAGGCAGGACAACAAAAATGGAAAACTATTAGAACCTCATGTGAGAATGACATAAAGGAAGGAAATGCCAAGGAAGAGGTTGAATAAAAAATTATCGATGATGAAAATCTAGCTCTTACACAACTCAAGCTAGAGAGAGGCTTAAATATTGAGGAGAAGTAAACACCTAAAATCAAAAATCCTTCTACAATATGGGTTTGGCCTCTAGGGTGTGGACACAATGCACCCTTGTTGACTAAAGAGGAAAAGAAGAGTCTGTGTGCTCAACCATCATCTTCTGTAAAGTTTGATGAATATTCAGATGAGGACCCATAGGAATGTACTCTTACTAATGCCAAGAAATTGGAATGATGTAACTAGAAGTCTATTGTAAATAAGGGTTTATTGAATCACCTTAAATATAAATAAAATTAGATAATTTTTTTTTGGTGTGTTCAATCAAGGACTCTAAAATGTGTGTGTTATGCATGAATGTGTATGCCTTCTAGAATGAGGGATGTATGCATATGAAAAAATATATATATATATATGTATGTGTGTGTGTGTGTGATGTAGCATAAGAACATTTATATGTAAAACCTTATGTTGAGATGTGATAAACATAAATGTGATGGAGGATAAGTGTGGGACATCATGGTGACCACCAGGCAAGATAGGGGTGGTAGTGGTTCTGATAAAAAAAGTACCAAGGGTTTGGAAAAAATTCTAGAGCTTTTGAATCGAAAGGAGTCACACATGGATCATATAGATCATGAAGTTAGAGTGGCACACGAGGACTGGGACCACAAGAATGCATAAGGCAATCAAGGAGATGGTGGTCTAGAGGTAGGTCCATGAGAATGACTTAAGGAAGAGCTTGGGAAAGAACTCAAAAGAGTAGTACCACCCAAGTTTGATGGTAAGGCTATCGACATAGAAGCCAAGGCTTGGATTATAGAGATGGAAAAATAATTTGGTCTCTATAACCATTTTCAATAGACCAAGGTGGCATGGGCTACATATCAACTCTCAGGTGAAGTGCTGACTTGGTGGGATAATGAGAAGTTCGAACGAAATCTACAACCTATTGAGATCACTTAGGAACTCTTCCTCCAAGCCTTCTAGGAAGAGATGGTTACCGTAGCTTTTCTTTGACAAGAAAGTGATGAAATTTTAGAAATTAACCCAAGGAAATATAACTTTGATTAAGTATTGGGTAAAGTTCCCCAACTTGTTGAAATATGTGCTCCAATATCAAGGAGATGAATGGTTCCATATCCATAAATATATAATGGGACTCAGACCTCACATGGGAGCTGAAGTGGATATGCATGAACCTCAAAACATGAATGAATTCTTCTAAAAATCCACCAAACAAGAACAAAAGTTTCAATAGCTCTCCAATCTTCACATCGATTCAAATTCTAAGTCGTGGTATGGTAAAAATAAATTTCATAAGGGAAACAAGAGCCATCAGATCCATAATCTCAAGAGGGGAAGTGAGTCATAGGAGAAGATTGAATATGGTAATGGTGGAAAGAATAAGAAAGAAAACAAAGGTAAGTGTAAGGACAACCATAAGTAGAAGGGATTTAGAGAGGACAAGTTAAGAGGTCACAAAGGGCCTTGAGATGGATGTTATACTTGTGGAGGTGATCATTATGCCTCAAATTTTCCTCATCAGTTGAAGTCGTGAAAGGAAGGAAGCTATTCGTAGAATCAACATCACCAAATCCATGCTACATTGGATAATAGACAGGCAAAGTATCAGGATTTTCCAATTCAGTTGATGGGTAAGCTCTATGGCCATTTTATCTCTATTTTAATTGATACTAGAGCTATTGAATGTTTTATAGATCTTAGAGTAATATCCAAGATACCATTAGACCTAGATACATCTAAAATTCATGGATAGTCTAGTATGGTAATCGAGTAGAGCGGAGGGTAGATACCTATCTCTTTTGTAGTGAGTTAGAGCTTCCAACCTTTCAAACTCAATTCAACTTGTATATGGAACCTTTAGGTTCATATCATGTAACTTTGGAATAAATTTGTTAATTGAGCATATGGCTATAGTGAACTCTGAGGATAAGCTGGTCAACTGTCTCGATGATTATGGAAACCCAGTTGAGGTTTTTGGAATGCAAAGACCCTTAGATGTTAGATATATTTTTGTGATGTAGCTCAAGAAGGCTCGTCAAAATGAGTGTGCAATTTGTGTGGTGCATGTTAGTAATCCTAAAAACAAGGAACCATATTTATATGAATATCCTATTCTCAAGGAGTTTCAAGACGTATTCCCTAATGAACTGACAGAGTTTCCTCTGAAGTGGGAATTTTTTTCTCTGTCAACCTAGTTTTAGGAGTTGAGCCTCAATCTAAGGTACCTTATAGAATGAGCACCACATCACTCTATGAGTTGAAGGCCCATTTAATAGAATTGTTTAATAAGGGACTTATAAGACCCAGTGTTTCTCCTTGGGGAGTGCCGGTTATTTTTGTTAAAAAGAAGAATGGAAATTTGCATTTGTGTATAGATTATGAAATATAGAACAAGGTAGCCATCAAGAACCAGTATCCACTCCTGAGGATTGATGAAATTTTTGATCAAATGAAGAGAGTGACGATGTTCTCCAAAATTGATCTTAGGTTAGGGTACCATCAATTGAGAATTCAAGAAGAAGATATTTTGAAGAATACATTTAGAACTCGGTATGGACATTACAAGTTCAAAGTGGTACAATTGGTTTAAATAATACACGAAAAACCTTTATGAACCTTATGAATAGTGTCTTCATAGACTTATTGGATGATTTTGTTCTGATCTTCATTGACAAAATTCTAGTCTACTCTAAGATTGTTGAAGAGAACGATAGATATTTCAGGATAGTTTTTCAATGATTAAGAGAAAGGAAACTCTTTGGGAAGTTGTCTAATTGTTCATTTTATCAAGATAGAATGCACTATTTGGGCCATATCACATTAGCTGATGGAGTCTTTGTAGACCCTGAGAATATTAAGGCAATCATGGAATGGCCACTGCCTTAGAATTTGTATGAATTTTGTAGATTCATGGGACTCACAAGATACTATAGGAATTTTGTGCAAAGGTTCTCCCATATTGCATCTCCTATTACCTCACTCCAAAGGAAATGAACATGGTTTGAATGGATCAAGAAATGCGAGTAGGCATTCCAACTCCTGAAGGAGACTCTCACAACAACACTAGTGCTGACTATTCTAGATACTAATGGGAGATTCACAATAATCACATATTCTTTAGGAGAGGGATTGGGAGCAATATTAATATAAGATGGACAAGTGGTAGAATATGAATCAAGGAATCTCAAGTAGCACAAAGTGAACTACATGCCTCATGATTTGGAATTGGCAACCATAGTTCATATCTTATAGATGTGGAGGCATTATCTTTTAGGAAATCCATTTGAACTCAAGACAGACCACTTGGGGTTGAGATACATATTTTCCTAGCCAAAACTAAATGCACAACAAAGAAGGTAGTTGGAATTTATTAGCGAGTATGACTTTGGAATTGAATATATAAAAGGGAAAGAGAACCAAGTGGTTGATGCTCTTAGTAGATGAAGATATGTGGCAACCATGATCTCAACAAGGTCTAACTTGAGATAGCATGTAATTCAGAATCTGCCAGGGGATGAGCACTATGAGAGAGTGAAGAGCGCCCTAGTAGTAGATCCTTTACATCATCAGTTCAATGGGTATGAGATCAAACCAAATCGAATGTTAAGATATTAGATAAGGATGTATATTCCTAATTCTAGAGAGCTAAGGAAGTTGGTTTTAGAAGAAGTTCACAATGCACCTTATTTAGGACATCCCGAAGTATCCAAGATGATCACGGCGTTAAAGACTCTATTTTTGGCCTAAACTCAAGAAGGTTGTAGTAGATTACATAGCTAGATGCTTGGAGTGTCAATGAGTCAAGGTTGAGCATGAAAATCTAGTTGGGTTATTGTATCCTCATGAAAAATGTGAGTATAAATGGTAGGTGATCAACATGGATTTTGTACAAGGGTTGTCATTGAGAAAGAACAGGAATGATGTTGTCTTGGTCCTGATTGATAAGTTGAATAAGGTTGCGTACTTCATTCCATGAAACCTTAAGGATGGATCATCAACCCTGGCTAAGAAATTTTTCGAGGAGAACTTTTATTTGCATGAAGTGATAGAGACTATTATTTCTGATAGACACATGAATGACCTCAAGGTTTTGCACAACCTTGAATGGTGCATTAGGGACCAAACTAAATTTCACCTTGATTTATCATCCTCAGACTGATGGGTAGATAGAAAGGATGAATCAAGTAGTCAAAGACCTCCTATGAATGTATTGTATGGATAAATAATATAGGTGTGGAGAATAATTTCCTTTGGTAGATTTTACTTACAACAACCCCCATCATATTGGTGGTTTTTTTCCTTAGCTTTTTGGCTTGTTTCTCCTTCGGCCTTGGTGTTTTCTTCATGTTTAGGGTGTTTACCAACATACCGCGGGCCACCCTATTTGATGGTTGGGCGGTGTTACCGCCTTACCATAGTGGTCTTCATCTTACCTGGCAGTGGCAGGTGAAGTAGCGGCAATCTAGAAGGCAGTTATCTCCTTACCGTGAAGGTGGCTCATTGATAGCATGGTGGTGCAATTGGAAGAAGGATGGTGGAGCTTGGCCTTACCACCTTACTATGGGGGTCACCTGTTGGCAGTAGCATGGTGAGCAATGGAGGTAGTGGCAGTTCAAGGATGTGGTTACTGCCCTACCGCAAGGCTTATTTTCTAAGCTGCGGTGGGCATGGTAAAATACTAGTGGTTGGAGGGCAGCGGTCTAGCGATGGTTACTGCCCTACTACAGTCTGTTCTTAGTGTGACTGTAGTGGTCGTGGTGAGACCGCTGGTGGTCTGCCAGAGTGGTCATCGCCCTACCGTGGGGTGACCTAGTGGTCTCTGAGGTAGCATGGTGAGACCGGTGATGATCTGGTTGATAGTTACTGCCATACCACGATGGGCAAAGCCAAGCCCAGCAGTAGCGTGGTGGATTCAAAATTTGAGCTCGAACAGGTTTACCGCCATACTATGAGGAGAGTCAACCAGGGTAGCGATAGCATGGGGAAGGTGTGATGGAGCTCATTGAATTCAAAGGGTGAGCTCACTGCTATACCACGGCAGGAGAAAGATAAATCAGTGGTAGCATGGTAGATGGCGGGGTGAGCTCACCACCATATCGTGGCTGGGTGATTTGGACTCGGTGGTGACACAGTAGGTGCTCAGGTGAGCTCAGAGCTTGGTTGACTGAGCTAGCTTGAGCTTGACTAAGCTTGACCAATTATGTTAGAGTGATCAATGAATGTGAAGGTGACATGTGGCAAGTTGGCAGCATCTGATTGACCAAAGACCGCAGAGGTAAAGAGAGTTATTGTAGGCCATGGAAATAGAACCTGATTAAGGTGATGGATTTATTGCCTGGGTGGCTCAATGCAATTTGTGCAGATCGGATGTGTGCTTGGTTGTTCGATGCATGAACTTAAGGTTAAATGATTTGTTGAGACATTGAATGCGTTGTATGGCTTGGTTAGAGATATACATTGAATATAGCCACAAAAGGTGAGAGGGAGTTGAACAGCATGTAAGATCATTGTAACCATTAACTTTGACTATTTGAGTGATGCGAAGATGTGAACCTGTTGTGAGGCCTTAGGGCTATGTTGGCCAAGAGGCTGATTGAAACAGTTATTTCTGAGGAGCTGAAGGGAATCTATGTAGTATGTTAGCTGGATGACATTGGAACTACATGATGGTTTTGGTTCATTTTTTCCTTCTATTTCTATAGATGAACAAGATGTGACTCCCGTATAGGCTATGAGCTTGAGATTGTATTGTAGCTATTTTCTATTGTTGAATAATACAATGGCTCAATCTTTTGGAGTGTGGAGTTTTTTACATGAAAGGGTTATCCCCACGTATATCTGTGTGTCATCATGTTTTTATTTCATGGTTGTTTTCTTGTGTTGAATCATATAATAGTTTTGCATTTACTTCTCTGAGAGCATCAATGGGGGATTCACTATGCCTGTTTCCACTTTTTGGTACAGTTGTGTGTCTTTGGAGTGATTTTGAATTGAAATCACTAAGGCATTGTTGTCTTAGATGCCTATCTTGATGATCGATCGAACTCCTTATCCCCAACAAGTGGTATCAGAGCTGGTTGAGGGAGGTCGAGACTTGATGATACCAACAAGTGGTATCAGAGCCTTCTCCTGGTTGTTGAAGCTCTGGGTTTTCTCCTATGTTTATTTATTAGCCTAGAAAGCTTGAGGAAATTTGGAGAAATAGGTTGGTGATTGATCCTTTGATGAGTGGAATTTGTTGCTTCTTTGATTCAACACACAGTTTTGAAAGACACTGGAGTTTCCTGGAGTTGATCATATTGTGGCAATGTGGTCTGAGGCTCCTGGATCATAGCAGATGTTCCTGATGCAAAGGGCATGAGATGTGCTTATGGTTGTGTTGCAGCAAAGCATGTTGTTCATATTGGATGTCTATATGAGAGGTTCCCCAGCAGTATGGACTTGTTGGTGTTGTTGATCGGCCATGGAAATGTTGTGCTTGTGCTGGGTGTTCTGATTTAGCACTGAAGGCATTTTTCTCTATTGTCCTGATTGTATGGTGGCCATGAAGTTGATCCTGGTGGTCTGCAACTTCTAGATAGCCTGGCTCTCTCATTTGCTTGTGCATGACTGTGGTCTTGGAACTGGTCTGAAATGGACCTGTTGTCCTTGTGTGTCTATTTCTTGCACTTGCATGGTTTAGATTCATGACTTTGGCTTTGAAGGTTTTCTGTAGATTTTCCTAAAAATTCTATGTTGCATTTTCATGTTCTTTCATTGTTCTTGTTAACCATGATGGTTGTGTGGAAAATCCTAATTCGTCCAGATGAGCAATGAAGATGGAAATGCATGGGTGTTTTCTAAACACTATGGTTTTGCAGGGTTTACATGGTCAAGATAAAACTTGTGTTGTGTGGATCTATTGTCTACTATTTTCTAGATCCTGGCTTTTGGGGTGTGACTAGATGAGATAGCTACAGTTTGACTTGTTTAGAGGAGATTTATCTTCTTTTCATGAGAATTTTGGTATGTGTTCTATCATTCAACATTTTTTGTGTTGTTTCTTGTGGGCTTCCTAGACTATGGTGCTTGTGTTGTGGACGTATTTGGTAAGTCAGATCTGTTATTGATCTGGTTTTTGAGTCATGGTTGTCTACATGGTTGTTCTCTTTGAGATCCTAGTTTTACAATTTCCTAGTGTGATAATAGATTTGCAAGGTTGTCCATTGAAGTGGATCTTCGAGTTGTGTGGCTAATAGATTAGCTACCTATTTATTGTTTTGAGACAACTTGAGAGTGGACTGTCTATATCCATGTGATAACTTCTATGATATTGCAGATTTGTTAGTTGACCTTATCTGTGGTCATGTGTGCATTGACGTGGTTGTTTTGAGATGAGAGGATGGATGGCATTAGAGTTCCTGAATAGTCAATGATGGGAACCTATAGTATGTGGGTCATGATGTCATCGAAAGCTTGGTACACTATTTTTGTGTAAGATTTTGGCAGTGATGGTGTGGTCAATCATGGTGCTTGGAAAGCTCAGTATCATGTTGCAGTGGGAGCTTTAGCCATGACTGGTGTCCTTCTTTGGTGTTGCAGTTGTATTCTTTTGCATCTACATGTTCACTATTTGAAGGTGTGCAACATCTTGGAGCCATGCAAGACATTGTTAGTTTTTACTGAGTTGTTGGTGGTGCTTGACAGGTGATGTTGGTTTTGGTTTAGAGTTGTTTTCTTTATGTCATGGTTACTCTTTCTTAGAGTTTTGGAATTTTGCTTTGCTCTTGAGACCATAGCTTGTTCACTTGAAGCATGGTATCTCCAAAGGGGGATGTTTAGATCATGGTGTCATGAAAAGTTTTGAGGCTTTGATAGTGGTTTGGGGTTTCTCTACATTTTGAGTGCATTGGTCATATGTTGGTGTACTTCATGGTTGTTGTAGTATTGCAGATTGGAGTCAACATGAGATGACAGGTTGCTAATACTCATGGATGTATGGAGAATAAGGTGAGGCTGAAATTCTTTTCTGAATTTTGTTGTTACAGCTGAAAGTCCAAGTTGCCTACACCTTGGTTGAATCTGAGTTCAATAGTGACCTTGAAGGAGAATGATCTTGGGTAAGTCATGGTGACTTTTATATCTTGGAGGATCATGTCTTCTTTTCTACTTGGTCTGCTCGATAGTGTTCCTGTGAAAGGTATTTTCCCATTATACTTTTTAGGTGTGTTATGCTTTATCTTTCATTGGTATGAATCTTGAGTTGCTATTTTAAGATTCTGGAAGATTCATAATGGAAGATGGATAGCATTGTGTATCTCCTTGTGCTTTTGAGGAATGCTAGGAGATGGTGTATGGGTTAGTCTAATCTTCTTGGTGCTTACATCCATGGTGCAGTTGGGTGTTGTTAAGGCTTTTCCCTTTGGGATGTGAAGAAGATCACTCTTGTCATAGCTAGCATTTAGAAGGGTTTGTATAAGGGCATGTTTTGATTTGATGTTTCTCTCTAATATGGTCTTGTTCTTCTTGTTTATTTCATATGACTTTAGATGTTTATGGAGCCGTGATGGTCATTATTTCCCGTGGTCATGTGTTTGTCACGTTGGTGATGACACGAGGAGTTTTCCTTCTCAGCCAGATATGGAACCTTGGAAGAATAGTGGATGATTGATGAGAGAAAATTTTCTTGTAGCAGGAGGTTGTAGGTTGTGCAGATCATAGTGGGTGTTCCTTGGAATTACATGACTACTTTCTTCTATATACAGGGGTTGGTGGACTTGGTATGCCTAGATCATTTGTGATGCTACTTTTTTTGCAATTATTTGGACAATGCCCTTTCAGTGGGAGTACCTAGACATGTTTGGTCTACAACTGGTTGACACAAGGTGCTTGTTTGCTACAAAGATGGGTGGTTTTATGATGAAATGAGTCCATTGCTGGTTATCATACCTTTGAGGTATGGGTGGTTGGATGGACTAGCAAGAGCTATGGGTGCTATGTTTAGTCATGTGGGTTTGGTGAGTTTGATGAGGATAGTCAGGTCACTAGTTTTTTTCTTGCCGATTGGTGTTCTTGTTCTGGAGAATTATGGTCCATGTCCTATTTCATGTGCTCACATTGGTGCCTTGTTGTTTTCTAATATTTTTCCTTTTTCCTCCTGGAGGATCAGATGTTTGCATTCCTAAGACTGGTGGATTTTCACCTTGGTGTGTTCCTATGTTTGGAGTTGTTGCCTGAGATGGTGGAAATTTTAGATGTTGATTGCAGGGGTCTTGGTTGGAGTGTGGAGGAATTGTGTTGGTTCTTGTTCGGGTTTTGGAGGATGCCTAAAAGCCTATGTCAAGTGGGAGATTGTTGGGTTTTTTGCTTAGTTTTTTGGTTTGTTTCTCATTCGGCCTTGAAGTTTTCTTCATGTGTATTGCATTTACCGACATATCGCGGGCCACCCTATTTGGCGGTTGGGCGGTGTTACCGCCTTACCGTGGTGGTCTTCATCTTACCTGGTGGTGGCATGGTAAAGTGGTGGAGGTCTAGAAGGTAGTTACCTCCTTACCTCAGAGGTGGCTCGTTGATAGCCCAGTTGGCAGCATGATGGAAGAGCTTGGCCTTACTGCCTTACCATGGGGGTCACCTATTGGTGGCATGGTAGCGTGGTGAGTGACTGAGGCAGTGGCAATTCAAGGATGTGGTTACCGACCTATTGCAAGGCTTATTTTCTAAGTCATAGTGGGTGTGGTAAATTTCTAGCAGTTGGAGGGCGGCAATATAGTAATGGTTACCGCCCTACCATGGTCTATGCTTTTTATGACAATGATGGTCATGGTGAGACCACTGGTGGTCTACCAGAGCAGTCACCACCCTACTGCGGTGTGACTTGGTGGTCTCTACGATAGTGCGGTGAGACCACTGACGGTCTGGTTGGCAGTTACTGCCATACTGCAATGGGAAAATCCAAGCCCAACAATAGCATGATGGAGTTAGAAGGCGAGCTCAAACAAGTTTATCGACATACCACGAGGTGAGTCAGCCATGGCAACGGTAGTATGAGGAAGGTGTGACAGAGCTCGGTGGAGTCGAGGGGTGAGCTCAGATGAGCTCACCGCTATACCATGGTAGGAGAAAGATAACTCGGTAGTAGCACAGTAGATGGTGGGGTGAGCTTAGGTGATCTCATTTCCATAGCACAACTTGGTGATTTGGACTTGGCGGTGACATGGTAGGTGCTCAGGTGAGTTCGACGCTCGATTGACCGAGTTAGACTGAGCTTGACTGAGTTGGACTGATTCTATTAGAGCGATCAACGAATGTGAAGGCGACACATGGAAGGTTGGCAACATCTGATTGACCAAAGACCAAAGAGGTAAAGATAGTTATTATAGGCCATGGAAATAGAACCCGATTAAGGTGATGGATTTATTGCTTGGGTGGCTCGATGCAATTTGTGTAAATCAGATGCGTGCTTGGGTGTTCGATGTATGAACCTAAGGGTCAATGATTGGTTGAGATATTGAATGTGTTGTATGGCTTAGTGAGAAGTATACATTGAATATAGTCACAAAAGGAAAGAGAGAGTTGAACCGTATGTAAGAGCATTGTAATCATTAACTATGACTATTTCAGTGTTGTAAAGATGTGAACCTATTGTGAGCCCTTGGGGCTATGCTGGCCGAGAGGCTAGCTGCGACAATTATTTTTGAGGAGTTGAAGGGAATCTATGTAGTATGTCAGCTAGATGACATTGGAACTACATGATGGTTCTAGTTTATTGTTGCCTGCTATTTCTCTAGATGAACAAGATGTGACTCCTATATAGGCTATGAGCCTGAGATTGTATTGTAATTATTTTTTGTTTCTCAATAATATAATGGCTCAATCTTTATGAGTGTGGGGTTTTCTACCAAAAAGGGTTTTCCCCATGTATATTTGTGTGTCATCATGTTTTTTTCATGGTTTCTTTCTTTTATTGAATCTGTTAATAGTTTTGCATTTACTTCTCTGAGAGGATCAATGGGGGATTCATTGTGCTTGTTTCTACTTTTTGGTACAGTTGTGTGTTTCTTTGGAGTGATTTTGAATTGAAATCACTAAGGCACTATTGTCTTAGATGGCTATCTTGATGATAGATTGAAATCCTTATCCCCAACACATGCATCATTAGGCATGGCACCATTTGAAGCCTTGTATGGGTAGGAGTATCAAACCCCCATTAGTTGGGATAAATTGGAGGATAGGATCATAGTAGGACCTGAATTTATTAAGGAAATGGAAGAAAAAATGAGGGTCATTAAGAGAAGATTGAAAGAGGTGATAGACTATTAGAAGAGTTATGCCAAAAAGAATCGAACTCTTAGAAAGTTCGCAATAGGGGATAAAGTTTTCTTGAGAGTTGAACCTCATAAAAGTTCTATTGCTTTTGGAAAGTCTTCCAAGTTGGCCCCAAGATATGTGGGACTGTTTGAAGTCTTCGAAGTGATTAACTTAATTTCTTATAGACTAGCTCTACCACCTACTCTAGCTTGAATTCATAATGTGTTTCATGTTTCCTTAATCCATATCACCTCGATGTGATTCATGTGCTTCATTGGCAATCCTTATAGGTACATGATCCAGGAGTGGTGCTAGTGGAGCCCATTAGAATCCTAGATAGATGCAATGTTATGTTGCAAAGCAAATATATTGCTCAATTTAAGGTCCAATGGGACCAGTACTTAGAGGACAGCGTTGCTTGGGAGGATGTGGAAGAAATAGAATGCTCCTTTCCACATTTTCTCTCTTGAGAAAGAAGCTTCAATAATTTTTTTTGAAATTTTTATATTCAGATACTATGATATTTCATGCTTTAAAATTATGATGTGATGTTGAAATAGACATATATATTCATATTTTTTATTGAAATAGATGTACATATATTTTGAAGTGATGTTTAAGTAGACATATATATTCAAATGTGATGTTGAAATAGACATATATATTATGATGTGATGTTGAAATAGACATATATATTAAGATATGATGTTGAAATAAACATATGTTGGAATTATCGAGCCTTGCAACACGAGAATGAAGTGTCGATGGTTTGTGTTGGATGTTCATGTGTTTTCATTGATTTCAACATGGTGACAACTATACGAGAAGTTTACTTAGTTTACTAAAATTTGATCTTTGCCAGTAATGTTCTTTTGTGATCAAGCAATGCGTTGGTATTTGAGTCCGAAATTCATTGCAAGAATAAATATGAATCTACTCTCCTGACCATGTTCTCATGTCTCATTCAGATAGCTATATCTTGGATCTTGAGATGTTTTGGGTTGTGAGAAAAAATCTCTCTGACAGAGTTCCAACTTTGTATTTTATTGTTGTTCCTTGTTTTGGTGTTTTTTCCCACATAGAGATTGTAGTTCTCTAAGAGGTAGCCAACCCCTATTATAGATGATTGCAAAGGCTAGTGGTCAACTAATGAGAGTCAGTTATGGACTAATCTCTCCTACACTTTTGGCTCTATAGGACCAAGGTGGGTAAACCTAAATGTGTTCATAAAAATTCCCTATAACTGATAAGAACACTTCCTATATATAGATTACAATCCCTACACACTCAAGGGAATAGTCATTATTCTTGGTAGTGGCATACCGAAGAATAATTATAGGCACCAAAGAGTAATGGAATTGACCAATTTAATGTAAGAATTACTTCCCATGGGAAGACAAGGTTTCATATGCGGTTATGTTCAACACTTGGATCATCATTCTTAGAACTACAATCTTACACCAAAGATAAAGGTTGCAAACATTATTCAATGCCTCATCCATTTGGCGATGGAGTCATACAAAGTATAATTCTTATACTCTGAACTTGTCTTCATATAGCCTTACTACTATGAGATATTTTTGTATATTAAAATATTACTTCTTAGCGAATCCTGAGTATATACAACCGTGAACATGTAATTCAACTTTTCAAGCAATTGATTAACTCACTAAGTTAAAACAAGAATACAAATTACACTTTAAATTAACCATTGAGACTGAAGAGAGAAACCCTTGATAATTCTATTCGTAATCCATGGCACACACATAGGAGAGCAAACCATCTTAATTTTGTAGATTTGTTTTGATATCAGTAATTAAAAATCATAGCATACTAACTTTATACAAATCCCCACCCAGGATGATTTCCTGAACAATGTTCACAAAATTCCAACATTAAAGCTAACTGTACAGACTTCCAAGTTTTGGACCCAAAATTTTGACCCTACTATGAGCCATGAAATCTCCTTTATATAATAGGAGAGAAAAAAGCAATAGGCTACATTGTCAGCATCAAAATTGAATTTCAACCCAAAATGAAATTCAAATTCAAATTCCTAATCATTCGATAACATCATGTATGATCAAAGGAGTAAAAAATAGTTACACAGTAACTCGTTGGAGAAAATTTTTTTGTGAAAAGCACGTGCATGTCCACGTCCACAAGATGAAGCTATAGGAAAAGAAAATTTCAACAAACCCACCACTGGTAACCATCAAGAAAACACACGGCCTCGGTACAAGTGACCGCTTCAAGTCCGTGCCTGAGACAACAACAAAGCCACCTTCCCCCTACCAGCCTTGTTAGCACAACCCCTAACAACTAGATCCACTGCTAATGCAGTTATAGGTTCAACTGGCAAGACCTCCTCATTTACTCCCATAAGCTCAGTTAAGGTGTCCAAGTAACATCGGTAGTCCGAATTAGTGTCAGACCTATTACCATGAGAATCAGATATGACCACAGGGGATGAGCAGTGTACTGGCTTCTTTCCAGTACTCCTAGTAGTATCCCTAGTGCCATGGGAGTAACTGGCTCCAACATGACCGCCAACCTTTAGGCTTCCAACCTCACACTCCTACGTTCAGTTGATTTGTCCATAGAGAAAAATGGCCTTACAACACACCAGAGAAGAAATCTTCCTATAGCAAAACAAAAGAAAATGCAATGCTAATCACAAGTAACTTAGTTAGCATTTATAGAATGGCTTAGTGTGTATGATATAATTGCTTGAAGGAAATCCAAGCACTCAAACAATTAGTTGCTAATACAACCATGAATTTTTCAGCAGGATGGCACTGTTGGCACGCCAGAGAAAATCAAGAGCAGATGCTCTAGAAAAATGTGTGTCATTAATGAAACTAGTAATAACCAGGAAGTGTGTACCACATAGATGAATTGCACACCCCTTCTTTAAATTTGAACCATTGGATGTAGAATACATCTGGCGAATCAGAGGGTTGAGATCAAGTCAATGAGTATTGACAATCCACTTCAGTGCTTGGGAAAACACGTCCAATCAAAACCCTTGAAAATTGAAGGCCCGAACCTGACAGTGGCGCCCACACAGCCCAATTGGCCAAAGAAGAAAGACCACATATCACCCCCTCTCAGACCTTGCAGTACCTTTGGAAATATTTACTCCGATCATGCGAGGTGTGTGAGAGGTCATAATTAATCTTGTTATTAAAGACCATCTCCAGTGAAGAGACAACCATACATCACCGCCAACACTTGTGGAAGAACCCCACACATCTGTTCATGCTAGATGGTGACATCTCACAAACCTCACACCACTTTGGTGACGTCAGTAGGAAAACTTGCGAGGTCGGCGAGAAACAACCCAGATCAAAACCTACGATCAGACGGTTAGCTAGACTTTAAGATGAAGCATTCAGGTGGGGCTAGCCAATGAAACCCTTGGCAGTATAAAAACTTAAGCCATCCTAGCAAAAAGACCAGCCAATTAGGTGAAAGGGGTCAGTAAAGACACAACCCGAGAGGGATAAAACCTCACTTAAACGACTAGTTACCCTCAGTAGTAAGTAATTGTTGAAACATAACAAGAGGGTTTTCAAAATTGAAAAATTAAAGTCACCATGGGTAACTTGGAAACCCCAAAACCCTAGCTCATATCACTTAGAAAATTGAAAGTCCCATCAGTGGCTCCGATTGGGGATGTATGCCCCCTTTGGGCATAGCAAGAGTCCAGAATCTTTGGTTTCATAGACCAGATTACTGAATTGCACAAGCCCTTTAACAGATATATCACCTTGTTCTATCAACTGGACTTGTGTGTACAAACATGGTGGCCCCTGGCCACCAAACAAGAGAAATCAAGGTCTACCTCTATCAAAAACAAAATTCTCCATTTTTTGATGCAGAAATAGCTTGCTACATTCACTATTTGATGTTTTGAAACTCATAGGGTAGCCAATACCTTTGAGAATACTATGGTGGCTACCTACATTATGCTCTTGTACTGATTTAATCGATGCTTTTCCCCACCATTTCAAGAGCAACATATGGCCATTATAATAATTCACCTTATCTTGATCCTGGTCATATTTCATAGGGTGTTGGCTTAAATGTATGAGGAAATGAAAACTTTCATAACTTACTTGGTCCATAACATCATCCATTCTATTATCATCAATTTGCACATTGAACTGAAAGTTGTCATATAGAACGGTGTGCATGGTATCCATACTTCCATTACCTAACAAAGATGATACATAGCTCCATGAATTTGCCTCCTGGAATTGCCTACTCAATTTTGGTTTCCGCCCTATGAAATCTGTCAATTGGGATTACACCATTGTATTACAGAAGTTAGCAGTATTGGCTACATCATTCTTCAGGGAATGCACAAACACATTCATCTCCGGCCACTCTATATATATCCTTTCTTGTACCTCTTTATTCATTTCCATATGAAAACTCTCAGAGATAGATTTAAAAGCATCAATTTCACCTTGATCAGAAAAGAAAAAACAATACATAATGGCTTCCCTGTACTTAGCACCACCTGTTGAATATGTTGATTTAAATGTGAATATTTCAGCACAGTCCAAATTTTTTTTACTAACCACATCAATGCCAAAAGGAAATAACACATCCATCTCAATTTCACATAGATAATCATGAAATACCATAGCACCAATGTGTTCATCAATATAATGGCTACCTCCAGTTGTACTCTTCTGCTCGCACACACCATTGTCCTTAGATTGCTCAACATTTATACATATTACCTATTCCGTTGCTAATATACCTGGGGCACACTCCACATATACATCATTTGAAAATTGTTCCTTCACCTGGTAACACACATGGAAATCTTCATTCCCACACAACTCTAATAAAAACCTAGCTGCATTCTCAATACTGCAATTATTACCCTTAAAATCAAAATCACTAGCTTGCAATAGAATCTCAGTGATATGAGCATCACAATTAGGACTAGGAAACACAATAGGTGTCTCATACAATCCTACATCATTTTTCCCCTCAATTTCTTTAATATTCATGCAAAAAAATTGTAATGAATGAACATTATCTTTATTTTGTGTAGATGCATTCTTGGCTGATTCTTCAATCTCTTTCCACTGAATCACTTGAGCCAAATTAGCAGGTTTCAATTCTTCTGGTAAAGAACTCAGTCCTAGTTCATATAGTTCACAAAATAAATCAATGCATTTATAATCATTAGGTCTTTGAGCTACAAGAATTTGTATTAAGATTCCAGAAATCTCAAGAAAAAATCATATGGTAATTTCTTCTCTTGCCTTTTCATATCATAAAGTTCTGATACAAAAGAAACTTGATCATCATCACTCAAATTGGACTAGGTTTCAATTTGGGTCTCATTATCATCAAAATACATTGATGTATTTATAATAGTTCTAGCAAGAATTCTATCATCATTAGTTTTATGAATAGCCAGTTCTGTCATTCTATTAGTACTGGTTAAGCTAGGGCAATCAATACTTGCAACTAGATACCCCTTCATCATTGAATATTTCATATTGTTTTCAATTTCCATAGCTAGTTGGTATGCTTGGTGCAGAGTAATAGACTCTTTATCCCTTTATAAAAAATCTATCCTCTTGTCAAATGCTCCTAGGTATATGACCAAACATTCAACATCATTTGGCCTTATGTTCTCCGAGATCGCCCTTAAAGCTCTTGAAAACCTGAGATTAAAATACGGGACTAATTCCTCCTCTTGTATGTGAATTCCCATAAATCCTTTTCTCAATGTGTTGGGATTGATTCTTTCACCAAATTGTTCCATAAAATACATCACCAACTGATTCCATGAGTTAACAGAAAAGGCAGGAAGATAAGAGAACCAATCCCTAGCATCACCTTTTAAGGATTGCACAAATAGTTTCATGACAACATCCTCATGACTGATTTCATAATCACCCATTACATCTACAAAATGTTGTAAATGATTAGAAGCTGATTCTGCAACTTTCCCTGTATATTGAGGCAAATATTTCCTAATTTTCTTAGGAATTGAATTAGGGTAATCACTGATACCACTAAATATAAAAGGCATATACCTTTGAGTTACAAAACACCCCAAAGGGCTTAATACAACTTTCTCTTTTTTCATATTTATGTTTGACCTTGCACATGGGAGACTACTCAGTAGTATATAATTATCAAGCACATCACTTATTATCTCGATTAGGAGTTTATTAATGACTAACAATAGTATTCCTTGCTTTCCAAGATTTTATGCAATACAAACATGTTCCATAAATCCTTTCATATACTGCACTATTAGAATTATGGTAAAACTAATCATTGTTCCCTTTTTGATGCTCAACATCTAATTTGGAACCACTTTTATCCTTAATTACAAACACCCATTATTATTGGAAATAGTGAACTATTTAGTTTTGATGAAATACCTGGTATTTGCTTGCAACATGTATCAATCTCTTTCCCAGATTGTAAATAGCACAAATCTTGGACTATTCCTTCTCTCATTCATGGGTTCTTCAGACAGAGTCACCACTTCATCAACAAAGGATAGTATTTAAAAGAACTTTGACATTATGTTCTTTGAGTTCTTTAAACAGAGCCGCATCATATCACCAGTAATATCCCTCATGATCATAATCCGTTACCATCAAAGTCTAACACTTATCTTCACTTTGAACAACAAGTTTTCGATAAGCACCTCGAACCCCTATGGTTCCTTTATCTTCTTTCTCTCTCTCTTTTTTTTAAAAATTTCTCAGAAGTTCTCCCCAGTAAAATCATCCTTCAATGAATAACTCTAGAACTCATGAATCCTTTACTTATAGGAAACATTAGACCACAAGATTGTCAGGATTATTTTGAAACCACTTCCCTCCTCTAGGGTTGACAGCATTCACTATGTAAATTCAGAACAACATATTATTTAATATGACTCTATAACCATTTGCAACCAGTGATTCATAAATGTTCCCCAGTAGGAGGAATAATTCAAAAAACTGTTGAGCTTTGGTTACATAAATAATTCAACAATTTAATGACTCTATACTAGCACCGTCTGCACCAAAACTATTGAGTTCATCCCTAGTAGAGTCGCCATTCTATTGGTGCTTTTTCCCACATAGAGATTGTAGTTCTCTAAGAGGTAGCCAACCCCTATTATAGATGACTGCAAAGGCTAGTGGCCAAATAACGAGAGTCAGTTATGGACTAATCTCTCCTACACTTTTGGCTTTGTAGGACCAAGGTGGGTAAACCTAAATGTGTTCATAAAAATTCCCTATAACTGGTAAGAACACTTCCTGTATACAAATTACAATCCCTACACACTCAAGGGAATAGTCATTATTCTTGGTAGTGGCATACTGAAGAATAATTATAGGCACCAAAGAGTAATGGAATTGACCAATTTAATGTAAGAATTACTTCCCATGGGAAGACAAGGTTTGATATGTGGTTATGTTCAACACTTGGATCTTCATTCTTAGAACTACAATCTTACACCAAAGATAAAGGTTGCAAACATTATTTAGTGCCTCATCCATTGGGCGATGGAGTCATACAAAGTATAATTCTTATACTGTGAACTTATCTTCATATAGCTTTACTACCATGAGATATTTTTGTATATTAAAATATCACTTCTTAGAGAATCCTGAGTATATACAACCATGAACATGTAATTCAGCTTTTCAAGCAATTGATTAACTCACTAAGTTAAAACAAGAATACAAATTACACTTTCAATTAACCATTGAAACTGAAGAGAGAAACCCTTGATAATTCTATTCATAATCCATGACACACACATAAGAGAGAAAACCATCTTAATTTTGTAGATTTGTTTTGATATCATTAATTAAAAATCATACCATACTAACTTTATACAAATCCCCACCTGGGATGATTTCCTGAACAATGTTCACAGAATTCTGACATTAAAGCTAACTGTATAGACTTCCAGGTTTCAAACCCAAAATTTTGACCCTACAATGAGCCATGAAATCTCCTTTATATAATAGGAGAGTAATAAGAAATAGGCTACATTTTTAGCATCAAAATTGAATTTCAAACCAAAATGAAATTCAAATTCACATTCCTAATCATTCGATAACATCGTGTATGATCAAAGGAACAAAAAATGGTTACACAGTAACCAATCAGATAACAAATTTTTTTGCAAAGCACGCGCATGTCCATGTGCACAAGATGAAACTGTAGGAAAAGAAAAGTTCAACAAACCTACCACCGGTAACCATCAAGAAAACACATGGCCCCGGTAAAGGTGACCGCTTCGAGTCTGCACCTGAGACAATGACAGAGCAACCTTCCCCCTAGTAGCCTTATCAACACAACCCCTAACAACTGGACCCGGTGCCAATGCAATTATAGGTTCAACTACTAGGACCTCCTCATTTACTCACATAAGCTTAGTTAAGGTGGCCAAGTAACACCGGTAGTCTGAATCGGTGTCAAACCCATTACCATCAGAATCAGATATGACCACAAGGGATGAGCAACATATTGGCTTCTTTCTAGTACTCCTAGTAGTATCCCTGGGTGCCATGGGAGTAACTAGCTCCAACATGACTGGCAACCTTTGGGTTCCCAGCATCGCACTCCTGCATTTAGTCAATTTGTCCATAGAGAAAAATGGCCTTACAACACACTGGAGAAGAAACCTTCCTCCATCAAAAAAAAATAAAATGCAATGCTAATCACAAGTAACTTGGTCAACATTTATAGAATGGCTTAGTGTGTAGGATATAATTGCTTGAAATCAATTCAAGCACTCGAATAATTAGTTGCTAATACAACCATGAATGTTTTCAATAGGATGGCACTGTTCGCACGTTGGAGAAAATCAGGAGGAGATCCTCTGGAAAAATGCTTGCCATTAATGAAACTAGCAACAGCCAGGAAGCGTGTACCACATGGACAAATTGCACACCCTTTCTTTAAATTTGAACCATCGAATGCAGAATACATCTGGTGAATCGAAGGGTTGAGATCAGGTCAATGAGTATTGACAATCCACTTTAGCACTTGGGAAAACACATCCAATCAAAACCGATGTAACACATGAGGCCCAAACCAGATAGTGGGGCCCGCATAGCCCCATTGGGCAAAGAAGAAAGACTATAGGCCACCCCATTGCAGACCTCGCAGTACCTTTGGAAATATTTACTCCGATCATGCGAGCTATGCGAGAGGTCATAATTAACCCCTTTATTAAAGACCATCGTCGGTGAAGAGATGGCCATACCTCACTGCAAACACCTCGGGAAGAACCCCACACATTCGTTCATGCCAGATGGGGACATCTCACAAACCTCACACCACCTTGTTGACATCAACAGGAAAACCTGCGAGGTTGGTGAGAAACAACCCAGATCAAAACCTGTGATCAGACAGTTAGCCAGACTTTAAGATGAAGCATTCAGGTGGGACCAGTCAATGAAACCCTCAACAGTATAAAAAATTAAGCCATCCTAGTAGAAACACCAGCTAATTAGGTGAAAGGGGTCAGTAAAGATGCAACCCGAGAGGGATAAAAACTCACTTAAATGACCGGTTACCCCGGTAGTAAGTCACCGTTGAAACATAACAAGAGGGTTTTCAAAATTAAAAAATTAAAGTCACCATGGGTAACTTGGAAACCCCAAAACCCCAACTCGTATCACTTAGAAAATTGAAAGTCCCATCACCTTGCTCGACAAATCAGTGTGGGAGACTCCACATTTTATTAAGGAGAACACTAATGCTACAGTTTTAATGGTAGTATCTATGATGGTAGTATGATGAGAAATTGATGTGATCTCAAATCCAGAAGATGTTTTCTTTGAGGATTATATGCTGGTTTGGAGATTTTGTGAATTAAATTCTAGTCTTGGTCGACCTAACATATGCAATTCACTAAGGATACTAGTTATGCTTTATGGATGTTAGCCGACTTGGTATGATGCACTACATTGATACAAAAAATTAAATCATATATGGTGTCGACAAGAGTGTTTTGATTATTTTTTTTTCATCTAATTAGGTTGACCTAATTGATGAATAAGACATACTTGTATATATATAGGATTCTTTGAAGGTGGTTTTGTGAGTGTGGAAGAAAGGTGCAAAAAGGATTAAGGGTGTGTGAAGATCTGATCCTAAATGCTTTATCAAATGAGGATCAAAGCAGATTTGTTGAGTGACTAATGTGTGAGGTAGTACTTCATATTCTAAGCTTCATTGGAATTGAACCCTGAACACTGAAGGTGTATTCTATTAGTTCAAGCTTTTGGTAGTGAACCAAAATATTTTTATCTTGATGGTTAGCCATCTTTTGTATTCAAGTTGTGAGCCTTTCAAGGAAAGTGAGTCCTAGTAGTGAGCCCTATAATATCTTGGATTCATATATAATATATTGTGAGTTAACCCTCATTGTGGATTTTCCCTTTTTTTGTTTTCCACGTAAAAATCTTTGTGTTCATGTGTGTTGTTCCATTGATTTTCTTCTATGTTATCTCTTATTGATTCAGTTAGATTTGTGATAATGGTTAGATGGATTTTATTAGAATGGTTTTATGGAATACTAATTCACCCCCCCTATCAGTATTCTAGGTGTTGAAAAATTGGTATCAGAGCTTGGTTCCTCAAAAGAAGCCTAACAACTTGAGGAAGGTCTTGAAATTTGAGTATAAGAATTTTTTATTTTGGAAGTAATCTCCACTGGATATTTAGAAGAAATAGAAGATCTGAAGGACAAGTTGATGAAATAAAATGTGAAGAATCATGTGATCTATTGAATAAGGCATATGAAATTGTCTTCAAACTGCTACAACAATTGGATGAAAAGAAAAGAAAATTAAAATTCAAAGGAAGGTGGTTGAACACACAAAGCTTGAGCAAGAAGCAAAAAATTTGAGATCTGATCTAGAAAAGGCAAGAAGATTTGAAGATAAATTTAAGGTAAGCTATGCAATGCTTGATGAGTTGATTACTTCTTAGAAATTGGTAATGGATAAAAGTGGTTTAGGGTTTTAGGAAGGTCATAATTGTAAAGCAAAGAAATCTACTAACAAGAAGACTTAGTGAAAATATGGAAAAATCAAGAACCTAAAAATCAATTTTGGAAGAACTCTCAAACAACCTAATTCTAAAAGATATTTTTCTTTCAATGAGGTTTGCCATTTCTGCAAGAGATTTGGTAATATGGCAAAGGACTACAAAAGTAAAATGAATGATACTCTATCATTCTCTGGAAAATGTTTTAAGTGCAAGAAGGTTAGACATAAAGCTAATTAGTGTGAAAATAAGTTGAATAAAATAAATAATGGAAGGAAGAATGATGTTTGTTGTAAGTGAAACAATCTAAAACATAATGTTAATATCTATAGAAGAAGAAAAAATAACTATCTGGTGAAGACACATGAATAAATCATTAATCTGAAAGAAGTAAGAAAAGAGATGAAAAGGATCTGGAGAAAGGAAGGAGACTTCAAGCAAGTTGAATTGGGATAATTAGTCTTATATGTTCCAACCTCTAGTGTAGATACACCTGTCAATTTTTAAGTCTAGCAATGGTTAAGGGGGAGCAATTATCAACAAATTTAATAAACCCCCTCATCGATACATATGTCACATTATTAAAGAAGTATGTGGTAATGAATTTAAGGAATTTCTCAGTTGCATGTGTGAAAAATGAAGTTTGCAGAATTCAAATGAATGGAGGCGCACACAATTTTTGAGGCAATATACCTGCAATTTGAAGCATTTATTGCGAAATAATTTGAATGAAAGATAAATTCAGATATTTCAAGAGGCATATGTATTTTTGAAGAAGAATGTAAATGAATTTTAGAGATAAATTTAAACTTTTAGGGTTTGAAGGAGAAATTGAGTGGATTTGAAATGTTCTCTGAAAGCTAGATAGCTATCCATTTCTTGTTGGCATTTATAGAGGTATTCTTGTTTTCACAATCTTTCATTTTTATTGCTATGGATAATTCAAAGGTTGTGAATAGTGTGGATAGAGTAAAAGTCAATTTGAGAAAATATTTGAAGAATGTGTCAGAAAAGTCTATTGGTGCATTATCTTGCATCCCTCCTAGAGTGTTGCCCACAAAATATATCATTGCATTTGTTTATAGTAAGATAGAGGAAATGTCAATAGTCTAGTTAAGTTTTCTATGGAAGAATGAATTGGAAGAGAACCGTGATGCCTACAAAGTGTTAGTTGAGAATAACTTGGATGTTTGGTGAAAATAACCTTTATTTGATTTCAACAAGAATTTTGTTTGAATAGTTTTGAGTGGAATTGATAATGAATCTTTGTGGATTGACGAATCACATTTGATTACTAGAGAAGAAATCATAGATGTAACTGGTTTGTGTTCCTCTGGACTAGTTCCCAAATAGAAGGTTATAAATGAGCAAGAGATAATATAGGTAACCGGTGTGACTCTTGAAGTGAAAGATATTTATTTAAGATTAATTATGGATCCAGTCATTAGGTATGCCGCAATGGTCATTAGTCATTCTTTTTGTTTTCCTAGCAATGACCTCACAATTTCTACTATTGTTTTACATACTAATATTGATATGTTTAAGAGAGGTATGGGTTATGACCTATGTGAATTACTTTGAATACATATTTTCAAGAATTTATGGGAAATCAAGAAGAGTAAGAAGAATAAATTTTGGTATGGAGATTTGGTTGTCTATTTCATTTTACTTTTTGAAAGAATTATCGGTAATAGGAAGAATAGAATGGTCAAATACAAAGCCTATTTCCCATCAAATCAAGAACTTCATGTCAAATCTTGGTAATTCAGATGCACAAGATAATGCTATTTATTCATTCTTTGGAACATTTTAGTTGAGGATGAACATAAGGTCAAGGATTCCAATAAGTGTTACTGAAAGGTACTCTTAAAATATAAATTTCCTAGTGTCTACAAATTTATGTCACATGGAAGTAGTTGAATCAAGGTTTTTATGGATATCTAAGTTAGATTATGAAGTTTCAGAGGTTGAAATTTATTATTATGCAAAAATCCTTTTGGAAAGCCCTAAGAATCCCAATGTAGAAGGTATATCGATAGTGCAACCAGAACATGGAAGAAAGGGAAGAGTGTTGTAAAATAAGAAGTTGTAGAAGGAAGTGAGTTAGAGAGAGCTCAACATGAGGATGAAAGAATAATTATTTAAGGAGCTTTGGAAGAATTGCAGAAGGTTATTCCTAGTGCTAAAATTGATTCATCTATTTCTGTTGTGGAGAATCTCAAAAACATGATTAATTCTTTGAAGGTCTACATCTCTGGACTAGAAGATTGTTGTGTAAACTATCAACCGGGTAAATGTCAACAGTAATTCTGATAAGACTCCTTTTGAGCTATGATTTGGTTATAAGCCTATTGTGAAGTACTTCAAAATATTGGGAAGGAAATGCTACATTAAGAGAGATGATGATATAGGAAATTTTGAGGCTAGAAGTGATGAAGGACTCTTTCTAGGTTACTCTACTAAGAGTAAAGCTTACCGGTGTTTTAATAAAAGAATGAAGAAAATGGTTGAAAGCGATAATGTCAAGGTTGATGAAAATATTGTTAGACCATCAACGTATGGTGGATTTGAATTAGATGATAATCATTATACCAATGGATAGAGTGTTCAAACACAAAATCAACTACAATTTTTTTTGGTAAACCAAGGAAATCAAGAAGTAGAAACCAATGAAAGTGCAGAAAAAAGGGTAGAAAGAATAGAAGTCAGAGAAAATTATACAATTCCAAGGTATGTAAGGCGAAATAATTCTGATAGTCAGATCATTGGTGATAATAATAAATGTGTGTGAACTAGAAGGATAATCTTAGAATAATATTGTTTGATTTCTAAATTTGAGCATAACAATATTAATGAAGCATGCAAAGATGAATATTGGATGGAAGCCATGAAAGAAGAACTAATGTAGATACAAAAAAATGAGATATGGGAACTTGTTCCTAGACCTAAAGACAAGAATGTGATTGGAACCAAATGGGTGTTTTAGAATAAGTTGAATGAGCAAGGTGAAGTGATCAGAAATAAAGAAAGATTGGTATTCAGAGGGTACTCACAAATGGAAGGTATTGACTTTAATGAAATTTTTTCCCCTATTGATAGAATAGAAGCTATAAGACTATTTATTTCTTATGCTACTTCCAATAATTACAAAGTCTATCAGATATATGTGAAGTCAACATTCCTTAATGGTGAACTAGAAGAAGAAGTTTATGTTGAACAACCAAATGGATTTCAATTGACTAATGAAAAGGACATGGTATGTCGACTGAAGAAAGCTATATATGGACTTAAGAAAGCTCCTAGGGCTTGGTATAGTAGATTGGAAAAATAATTGTTAAAGCTTGGATTCAATACGGGTACTGCAAACAACAATCTATATTTCAAGTTGGATCAGGATAAAGAGCTGTTAATTGAAGTTTTTGTTGATATTATTTTTGAAGGTGATGATGATCTGTGTATGAAGTTTGCTGATGAAATGAAAAGTGAATTTGAAATTTCAATGATAGGAGAGCTGAAATTATTTTTAGGATTGCCAATCACTTAGTCAGAAGATGGAATCTTTATATCCCAATCTAAGTATGTAAAGGAGTTGTTGATTTTTTTTGCGATGGAAGAATCAAAGCCAATTGGTACACCTATGGTGATCGGATTCAAACTTATATAGAAAGATGAATCTCCTAAGGAAAATAAAACAAGATATAGGTCAGTGATTGGTGGATTACTGTATTTGACTTAGACAAGGCTAGATATAATGAATGATGTGTGCATGGTTGCTAGATTTCAAGAAAATCCAAAGGAATCTCATGTACTAGCTACAAAAAGAATTTTCAGATACCTGAAAGGAACAACTAATTTTGGGTTATGGTATCCAAAGGATGATGATCTTAGTCTGAGCACTTATATAGATGTTGATTGGGAAGTGATACAAATGACAAGAAAAGTACAAGTGGTGGTGCATTCTTCTTAGGGAAGAAGCTTGTGTCTTGGCTAAGAAAAAAGGATAATTCAGTTTCCTTATCTACTACTAAAGCATAATACATTGCTACTACTAATAATTGTACTCAAGTAATGCAAATGAAGTAGATGCTAAGTGATGTCAAGAATGATTATGAAGATACTATTACCATTTTTTGTGACAATTGAAGTGCCATAAACATTTTTAAGAATCCAATAATGCGTTCAAAAAAAAAGCACATATCTATCAAGTATCACTTCTTGAGAGATAAAGTGAGTGAGAAAGAAGTTAGACTGGAATATATACTTACCAAAGAGAAAGTTGCTCATATTTTCACTAAGTTGTTGCCTAAGGATAATGTTGAGTATCTCAGAAGAAAGTTAGGGGTGATATCCCCTCTTGATAAGAACTAAGTGATGTGGGTCTTTTCATCCATTTGTGAATTCATAGCTATATCTTATTCCAGATTGATGTTGCAGTGGCTTCTACTCAAGGGGAGTAGTCAGATGTTTTAAGTTATGTGGTTGAGAGATTTTGTACCTTTTCCATTGATGTCAAAGGGGGAGAAGTATAATGTTAAAAACCTTTATAGAACAAAGGGGGATTTTGCTAGGAAGTTGGGTTGATGGTATTACTTTTCATATCATGTGTTGCCATCAATTCCAAAGGGGGAGATTGTTGGATGTTGTGGTTGCATTGTTGATATGTGGTTGTCATTGATGTCAACACTATTAGTATTGGTGATTCTTAAGGCTATATATGTTGAGGATATTGATAAAATTGTAATAAATATATTTACAGGCAGCTAGTGAAGCTAAGAAATTCAGAGTGGTGAAACATTCTATACATTGATTTTTAGGTGTTTCGCTTTAATGGGTTAATTACAGAACCTATCTAGTATGTTCTCCAAAATTCTTAATGGTACACATCAATATTTTTTCAAGTTAAGTGTTCTCGTGTTCCTATAGTCATTTTGGTACTGTAGTAGTCATTCTTGGAAGAATAAGTTTGAATTTTTGAAATTCTAGTTGTTGTGTATGCTACTATGACATTCATGAATGATTCTAGATAATGTTCTATCTTTGTTGCATGTCCACGTTATTTGGTGTGATCATGAATGAAGATTTTTCTGATGTACATTTGGGTTTTCTTGTTCTTGGTTGACATGATGGTGGTAGTGTGTTGCAGATCCTTATGGATTAATTTTTTGTTATTTTGCATATTCAAGGATGTTGACTTGGGTCCTCTCTATGTTTTGACCAACTTGTTTTGGAGTGCATTAAGATTTATTCATGTATTGAGGTCAAAATTTGTAATTCATTTATTATTTGTGGCCGACAGAGTTGTTGATGTAAATCCTTGAAGATAATATATAAGTGCTATCAATTTTCTCTTTTTGATGCATGGATGATAAAGCTAAATGAGTGTATGCGAAGTGTATGTGCAAAAAAAGGTCAAATCATTCAAGTGCAGAGCAAAGTGTGAAGGAGTTAGAGAGAAATTTTTATATTCCTAACCAGAATTGTCATCAAGATTTTGTAGAAGGTACTTTCTCAGTTCATCCAACTCTGATGGTTTTAATCTAATTATTTTTTGTAAGGTAGTAAGCCTTCCTTTGAGCAGTGAGCTCTAAGAAGTGTTCCTGAATGCAAGTGCATTCCATATTCATTTTTCATTATACTTTTAACAAGGTATAATTATGGATTAACCTCCACCATGGTTTTCTCCCTTAATAGGGTTTCCACGCAAAAATATTGGTGTTATGTGTTTCTAATGTGTTGCGTAATTATTGTTTTCACTATTAATCATCAAATCTGGAATTAAAAGTTAATAAGTTTGATTAAGTGGTAATTTTTGTAACAACTGATTCACCCCCCCTCTTAGTTCTATCTTCTTGTTTTTCCAACAGGAAGATCCCTTCATCACACCTTGAATCAAAATTTCCAAGGTCTTCTTCCTCTCTCCTACTGTAACATTTGCTTCCAAAGATCCTAAATTATCTTATAGTGGGAGGCCTTCCATACCATAACTCATAAGAGGTCTTAGTTCTATTGACCCTAAACTGAACTATGTTAAGCAGCTAGATAGTAGCGTGAATTGCTTCCTTTCAATCTAAATCAGGCAGATCTGCATCTTTCATCATTTCCCTAGCCATCTCTTGCATATTCTTATTCTTCCTCTCGACTACCCCATTCTGCTAAGGGGTCCTAGGAGTAGAAAAATATCTCCAAATACCATGATCTTCAAAAAAAAATTCAAATTAATTTAAAGTAAACTCACCTCCTCTATCAGATCTAAAGCACTTAATCTTAGCATCCATTTCATTCTCAACTTTTTCTTTCAAAATATTAAACATATCAAGAGCTTCTTAATTTTATTTTAAAAAAGTAACACATGTAATTCTAGATCAATCATTAATAAGAAACATTGAATACCTTTCACCCTTTTGACTCTTAGTTCATGTAGGTCCATAAAGGTTAGTGTGAATAACCTCTAATTGCATTGTAGCAAAGCACTCATTTCTCTTTAAACTTTTCTTTGTTTGCTTTCCCATTTGATACTCCTTGCATAATGTGTTTGCATGCTTAGTTATATTAGCCATATCTCTCACTGCGTGAGTAGAGTTTATCTTTACCATATTTTCAAAGTTGATGTGTCCCTGAAATAATGAAAAATAGGTTAGGGGTTTATGAGAGGGTTCACCAAAATGATAATAGATAGACCTATTTTAATTTATTTCTTTAGGAAATGAGATCCACACAAAGAATTGACTAGCAACCCTTAGGTGAATCAAGTCAATGTGAGAAACTAAAGGATGGGGGTCAAGGTCAAACAACAACTTGGAGAGAAAAACTTAAAATATAAAATCAACTACAAAATTCAATCTAACACTCGAAACAACAATATTAAACTCAATAATTTCATAACTAGAAAAAAAAATGCAGATCTGAGAAGGGAAGAAACATGTGTACCAATCATCAAAAGTTCTTTCTAGAAGTTGATCCAAGACAAATTCGATCATGGATGAATGGGTCCAAGTACAAGGGTTTCAAAAATATTTTGAGAGCCTCTAACACATAATTTTAGCTTCTAAATTATGCAAGTTTCAGTGTCAAAAAGTCAAAAATCCGATATGTAGGTTGGATTTCTTGATTTGATGACAACTTTGACAAATTTTTGCAACTTTGAAAACTTTTCAATATTGCACTTCAAAAGGTCTTCAATCCTTCTTCAACCTAAATCTTCAATCACACACAAAATATATAAATTTATTTTTTTGGATGAATGGGGGTTTGCCTTGGTCAAACACTGCTTTGGTAATCAAACCTTGAATTGAAATAATGCATGAAAGAGGGAATGAAGAATGAAAAAATCCATGTTACCACTCAACAAACCCTTGAATGAAAGCTTGATAATGGAGATATTAGGAGACCTACAACTTGCATGAAATGGTTGAATTGGATGTGGATATTAACACTTGAAATGATGCTTTGAATGCTTGACTTGATCTTGAAACCTACATCATAATTTCAGCTCCAAAAACATGCATGATAAAAGAAGACTTTGACATTATGAATAGATCTTGATTTCTGCAATAAATCTTTGATATAGCTGATCTTGAATGCTCTTGATTTCTCTTAAAATTCTTGAATAATTCTCATAAAAATCTCTTGTAAATCTCTCGAAAATGCTAGGTGAAACATAGTGAAATAACCTAACATTTATAGGTATGTATCCATAATTTCCTAAAATTCAAATATCATAAGGTGACATTGAATTATGGATTTGAAAATGTTAAAATATCAACAAAAAAATAATTTAAAGTTAGGTCCAAAATTCTAGGGAGGACTCATTCACCTATGGGCGAATGGGTCTGAGGTCCCTATACCTGGAACACACATTGCTCAATGTAAAGTGTTATGTTTAGGCAGTAATTATTGTCAAGTTTCCCCTTCAAAAAATGTAATTAATTAGGTTAGTAAATGAATGAAAGGGCTAATTAAGGCATAATTAAGCTCAATTTAATTAATAGGGCCCAAATAAGTGTGAAAATATAAAGGGGTGCATTTAATAACACTAAATTAAGGAATTATTAAGGGTGCTGGCAAGAAGTTAAGTCCACTTTTTGCCCAAAAAGTGGAAGTATTTTCCTTGAGTTTCAAAATTTTACACATTGGACCTTAAAATTTTTTGAAGCAGTTAGACATGGAATCTTGTAAAAGTTGCTGATCATAAAATGTAGTACTCAAAGTCTAGTTTCCAAATATATAATTTATTTCAATACCCATACGCCACAATTTGATTTTTAATGGGAATTTATAAAACCCACTATTTAAAAGTCACTTTTTTTTTACCATACCATGCATGTGTACGTCATCCATATTTTGACCTAAATTATCATATTTTTATAAATCCTTTTAGGAAACAATTTTTAACTCACTAAAGCACGTTTTTGATATTTTTTTGTAATTTTTTATTGAATATTCTTTTTTTGTTAAATTTTTCCTAGCCGTATTTGTCATTTTGAAAAATTGTCATGTACGTCACACATAAGATGACCTAAACTCATCATTTTTTTAATTTTTTTTTTAAATTAAAAATAATTGTTTGCAGTACGTTTTCGTGCAATTCATTTTACAAACAATATTTTTATAAAAAGTTATTAAAATAGTAAAAAACTCTAATATTTCAAGTTTATGGACCATTTTCATTAGAAATTAATTGCAAAATAGAAAAAATAATCTGATTGTAAGAAAATTACATATTTAGAATCTACACTATCTCATCTATAATGGGTTTTAATTTTGTCAAAAAATTATGCAAAAAAATGTCTTCAAACATATGCCCCAAGTCACTATTTTCTTGTGACATTTCCAGGACCTTCAACTTGCAAGTCAAACTAGGTCCAAAGCTTAGGTTTGGGTCCCCAAGCCTTTTATCGAACAGAAAAACAAAGCAAAAATTTGACCAAAAAATCAAATTTTAAAAAATAGGATCCCATTTTGAAAACAGGATCCCGTTTCATAAAAAAATTTTTTAATGATTTTAAGAAATAGAATCCTGTTTGAAAACAAAATCCCACTTTTTAAAAAATGGGATCCCATTTTTAAAAAAGTAGGATCCCATTTTAGAATGGGATCCCATTTTTGGCTCGAGGTCCCGAACCTAAACACAATCCCATTTATTAAAAAATAGGATCCCATTTTGTTGAAGCCGATTTCAGGTTTTTTCTAAGGCAAAAACATCCATGTTTCTTGGAATCATCTTCTTGCATTTACCCTTAAGTCTAAATTAACTAGGAGGGCCCAAACAGGTGAGAAAATGTACAAGGTTACATTTTTCAACACTAAATTTAGTCACCACTTTAGTGAGAGGATGACCCTGCATCAAACACAACACTAAAGTAGACAATCAAGAGAGGTCTAATTGTATAATCATTGGAAGGATAATATGATAACGGTCAAGGAGGGTGATCAATCCCCCAAGATCTAAGATCTCATGGAAAAAAAATAAAGGCACAAGGAGACACATGCCTATGTTAAACATATATATATGCAACAATGACAGGATAATCAATCATACAATGCCAAAGAGTCAAAGAAAGAAATAAAAAAAAAAAGAAAAGGGGCGGATCAAGCCTCAACTGTCCAATGTGATGTGAAACACACCTCAATTATTTTTCCAAAACTTTTTACAAGTGGAACTCATTGTCTACTATGAAAACAACAATGCATTCTCACACATGCAAGTGGAATCTATTATCCATTAGGTGATCCCCCAAGGGTGGCAAATAAGAGAATCTTATTAGGCTCCCATACCATACCAAAGTTATACCTCTAATAAATTTAATAAGGCACCACACAATATGAACTTCAAGCTTCATAAGCCTTAGCAAGTTGCATTCTTGTAAAAACATGAACAAAATGTGAATAGGATAAGACATGTTCAAAGGGGTTTTGATTAGTTCATGTAAGGTCTCCTCCTAGGGAACATTGTGCCTAATGCCTCCAAGAGAGTACAAGTATTAGGATTAAAGATTCAAAACATAGGGAATGCAATGTGTAGCATCACCACTAAGAGAAAATTTGTATGCCAAGAAAGGTCACACTATTGGAGGACATCAAACCCAATGACACCACCAAAATGAAGACACATAAGAGGAAGTAAGAATACTACTCAATGAAACATAATATATAGTCCAAGATCTCCAAAATGACAATTCCAATGTATGTCCCCACTTTAAAGAAATTGGTAACACCATGTTGTGAGAAATTACTTTAAAGTAGCACATGATAAATGCTAACAAGACATGAGAGCTTATTTGGAAATCCATATGCAAAGTATATTTTTCAAAATGAGGCTACATCATGAAAAATGGGTTTTCCCCAAAATGAAATCCCAAAATCACACATAAGGGATCCATAGATTTGAGGTCAACATATGTATTTTCTACAATGATATTATATAGCTCGAAAGCATCATCATTCCCCAAATAACTCATGGAATTGGAAGAATGACACATAGAGAGAAAAAACAAAGAGAAAGTCTTTTGGGTCAACATGGAAGATACCTAAATGTCTCGATGCCTTGCACCATCCCCAAAATGAAAACACAAGACAAAGAAAAGATTAAGGTTAATGGAATATAGAAGAATGAAGGCACAATTAGAGGAATGAATAAGACACATCAAACAAAACAATACAGGGGATCACATTACACACATGTAATGAAATAAAGAACATGAAAAATAAAACATATACAAGACTAGTAAGGCACATGTGATTGAACATAGAGAAGGTCATCCACATCCTATTCATGTTCAGTATATGTGAAAGGTAGACAACTAGCCAAAGGGACAATGTTAAGTGCCAAACTAGGATAATCACCAAGTTTAGCATTTGTTGAATCACTCTTTATAGGAGGATCATCATGATTGTTATCATTTAAGCTCGTGGAAGAGGAAAAAAATAAATTTAACTCTTTATACACTTCCTCATCAATCTTTAAAATTTCATTATCATCATCTAAGTTAATCATGAAAAAAGGTCTAATGATAATATCCATGGAAGATATAGGATTTTATTGTTTTTTCAAAGGCGGAGAAGCATTGTGTATTGCTTGAGGTAAGTTTGGATTTTTATTTTCTATGTTCTTTTTTTATTCTTTTTCTTGTAAAAATGAGCAATAGCATGATGTCTATGCCTATGCTCTCTAGCATTTCCATTTCTTTTTGTTCAATTTTCAAGTTTCGATTATGTAGGAGCGGGTTTATCAATCATATGTTTATTTTATTCCTTTAAGGGAGGAACGAAAGGAACCATGGGAGGTTGTTCAACCACTTCCTCTTTATCTTTGTAAACTTGTTTGACTTTAGGAAGCATAATGAAACTTATTTTGTTATCTCATGGTCTCTTATATGAAATAGGTGAAGGATTTTCTATGTTTTGGTCATGGTTACTTGGAAGGGTTTTTCATTTAATCATAGTTTCATCAAGGAAAGACAACTCAATCATGGGTTGAGGCATATTGGTAAGGGATAATTTTTTTATGCACTTTTACTTAAAATTTTGATAGGATTTGAAAAGGAATTCCTCATGACGCCTAATAGTTTCCATAGGTTTAGGCCAAAAGAAATACAATGAGAAATTCCCATGGGAAGACACAAGATTGAAGCCACTATGATGCACAATAAAAGTCTCATTACAAAATGGAAAATTTAAGAATTTATGCATTTATGCACAATTGACAAGACAAAAATTATGGAGTGAAGCCATGGATAGCCTAACCTAACATGAAATTTGTCTGATGACAAGATGATGGAAAATGATATAGTTAATTATTTTGGTCCAACTTTTAAAGGAAGATTTATTGAACCTATCATAGGGCAAGAAAAACCATTATGTGTTTAAATATATGCTTTCAATTTTTATAAGTATCTTGATAAAGCTCATGCACAAATAAAAATTCTTTGGTGATCACCTTCTCTACACAAATAAGATCAATCAATATCCAATTAGTAGGCTTATCATTGATTCTTCTAGCTATATAAAGAGGACCATAAAATGCATGCTTAATTATGTCATTTTGTGAGAAATAAATATCAAAAAGTATTTGGGTTAGGCCCTTACAAGGTTGAATTTCAATAAATCCAATCACATTGTCCATGTTTTTTAATGATTTCATCATTTGTGTCAACATTGATCACATCATTCTTTATTTCACTAGCTTTTACAAAGTAAATGTTATAATTTGGCATAGCATTAGTAAATATTTGCACATTTGATTAGGAGGGGCTACAGACTTATTACCTTGATCATTAACAACACCAATTTTAATATGATTATAATCAATGAGGTCTTGCACAAGATGTTTAAGATGCTTTTAATATTTTGTATCATGTCCATTTTTTCAATGAAAATCACAATAGGAATTCTATCTATAGTTAGGAGGTAAAGCCTTAGTAGGATGAGGAGCTCTAATAGGAGGTAAGGAAATTAGTTTATGGTTTAAGAGCTATAACATGATATTATTAAGGGAATCAAGTAGAGGGGTGAATTGCCTATTTCTATCAAAAAATGTGTATGAATTTTTCATCTTTATAGGATCCACTTGGTTATCAACATGTTGAGTTGGTTGAGGGGGATTAATTTGTAGAAATACCTTACTTTGTTTCTTGAATGGTTGATAGAATTATTATGTGGTGTGGATTCATATTTTTTGGGATGACTAGAGGGAGTTTTCACTTCACGACTACTAACAAAATTTTGGTAATCTCAAAGGGCAGTACACAACTATGTGAAGGAGGTAAATTTCAACATCTCAAGTTTATTTTGGATTTTGTTTCACAAATTGGAAATAAGAATTTGTTGAAGTTTATCATAGAGAATCATAATATTTATTTTTTTGTAGAGAAATTGGTATCATGCTATGAAATCAATGACCTTTTCATTATCCTTTTATTTGCATGTCATTGAATCAACTAAGGTCATCTTAGGACCCATATATATCTGGAAGTGATTGTAGAATGCATAAATAAGTTCTTTGAATGAACATACTGAATTATTTAGTAAGGAGAAAAACAATTACAAAGTAGTATCCTTCAAGGATCTAGGGAAGAGTTTATCCTCAAAAATGAAGTCACTACATAGGGTTGTATATGAAAAAATATGGATAAAAAGATCTCCTTTCCCACCATATTTCTTAAATCTAGGAATCTCTATACATTGTAGCATTTTTGTTCTCAATATCTCTAAGGACAAGGGATTTCTTTTGACATATTGTCAAGGTTGGCCATTTCGATTTTTACTTAATGTAGCAATTTTTTGTTGGAGGGATGAAACATTTGCAAGAGTGTGTTAATGATAGGATCACTATTTATGTTGTGAGATGGAGGTGAATAAGGTGGAGGTGTATATTTATTCAGGGGGCAAGTAACTTGGAAGTTTGTGAGGGGAGATGGATTAGGAGATATGAGATTTGAATACACAAAACTAAAGGGAATCCTAGTGGAAATACCTAAGGAATTATTGACATTGCTAGTAGGTTGTATCGTTGTTGTAATAATTGTATTAGTATGTCAAAATAGAGGTTATGGTTGTGGAAGGAGGAATTGGAATTCCACCTTGACTTTGAGTATACCCCAAAGCTTGAGCACAACTATTCATGGTAAGGACATGTTTATCAATAATGTGAGCTAAGCTATGAACAATCTCTATTCCTTGTTCATTTACAATAATAATCCTCATGTTATCTATGATAGGGATGGAATTAATAGAAACATGTTCATAACTCACAAAATATTTTAATTTTTCAAGTTCTTCATCCATTTTGATACATGAGCATCCCTGGTTGTAAAGAAATCTTGTATCAACAAAAAATAGTTATTTTCTTGTATTGCATTCATTAGAAGTTTCACTAGTGCATTCTAGATTTTACCACATCTTGGTTTCTCATCTCATGGAACCGAATATTGGACCTACACATCAATCAGATCATTTGCATTTCCTGACTCAAAGTTATCATTCACTATTTCTGAACAAGAGCATTTGAGGCCGACATTCATTTTGAAGGATCCATTGGATTATTAACCCATGTGGCTAATGCAGATCTATTTTGGATCTTGAGGAGAATATTTATAAGAATTATGAATATTTAGGAATCATCATTTCCATATATTTAGATTGAGTTCAATACATTTTTTGCAGTAACCCTTCGGGGCATGTAATAAGGCCTATCAGCTAGTAATATTTTGTAAGTTGTTAAGGCAAGACCTATGAGCCTTGGATATTCACCCTTGTGGCCAATGTTGCATCTAAGCATTCCATATTGATAAAGATTCATGTTCGCATATATACTTTCGATGTTATTTCCATTGTGTTGACTCATTGTTACACAACCCATACTATTTCTTTTGGAACACTCCTACCATGATTGAACCAAGTTGTATCAAGGAAAACCAATGGAGGATTCATCATAGATTTTTTAGGCTAAGGTGGACCATCTTGGCTTCCCTCTTTTCCCTAGAATGTGAGGGACTCAATTTTTTTCCAACCCCAGGTGTCTAATGTAAGAGACTCCCTCGTTGTAGAGAAATCATGTATCAACCAAAAATAGTTCCTCTCTTGCATTGCATTTAGTATTGGTTTCATTAGATCATTCAAAATTTTAGCAAACATTGGTTTCTCAACTCATAGAACCAACTATTACACCTACACGTCAATTAGATCATTTGCATTTGTTGATCAAAATTTATCATTCACTATTTCTCAGTTGGAGCATTTGAGGCTAACATTCATATTAAATCATTTAGTAGGTCATTAACCTGTGTGGCTGATGCATATCTATTTTGGAGCTTGAGGATCATATTTATAAGAATTATGATCATTTAGGAATCATCATTCAATAGATTTAGATTGAGTTCAATAGATTTTTTGTAGTAACCTTTTAGGGAATGTAATATGGCCTACTAGCTAGTAATATGTTGTAAGACATTAAGGTAAGGCCTATGAACCCTAGATATTTTCCCTTGTGGAAAATTTTGCATGTAATAATTCCATATTTATAAAGATTCATGTTCGCATATCTACTTTTAGTGTTATTTTCATTGTGTGGACTGATTGTTGCATGACCTAGACTATTCCTTCTGGAACCCTCCTACCATGATTGCACCAAGTGGTATCAGAGTGAGGTTTGATTACTAAAGGAATTCCTTGAGGTGGATAGACCACTGACCTAAGGTAGACTACTGTTTTTTCAACTAATCATCGATTGTGAGGTAGTTGAAACACTTGTATCTAGATCGTTGAATTGAGGAAGTTGCACTAGATTTGAGGGGAGACATGCCACCAAGGAGAATGCCTACTACAGTGAATGCTGCTGGAAGAATGGACTAAATGTTGGAGATTATATGTGAGATGTGAGTTTGATTAGATGTTTTTGAAGAAGATCAAAGACGAGGCCTAAAGCCTAGGAAAAATGAAGAAAGTGGTGATGAAGCAGAAAATGCGAATAAAATTACAAAAACCCTAGATGATGGAGAAGAAGAATTAGATCAAGTAAAGATGTTGAAGGAAATTTCAAAAATTAGTAAGTGACCCAGAGTTGAAATTCGAAACTACGGAAGAAATTTTAATACTAAGGAATTGATTAGATCGATGAAATGGAAGAATATGTTGAAATTGAAGAAATTAAAGATCTAGAAAGAGTCAGATTTGTGAAAAAAAATTTGAAAGGTCATGCTGCATTATGGTGGAAAGAATTTCAATTGGACCTAAATAGAAGAGACAATGAAAGAATCATCAAATGGGATAGAATGGTAATGAAGTTGAAGAATCAATTCATTCCAACTGACTATGAACTGGAATTGTTGAAGAGGTTGCAGAACCTAAGGCAAGAAGAAGTATTTGTGTACACTGAAGAATTCTACAAGATAATCATAACTGGTCATAGTGAAACAATAAAATAAAAGGTTGCTATACATCAACGAATTGAGAAAAAAAATTCAAGAAGAGTTGAGTCTAGTAAAGATGACATCTGTTGAAGAAGCATACTATTTTGAATTGAAGGTTGAAGAGAAGCTCAAAAATAAATTTGAATAAAGGAAGAGGAGTGCAAGAGGAATATTTCAAAATAATGGAAAACCGTTCTAAGAAATAAGGACTTATATGGAGCAGAAAAAAGATGTAAAACCCT
This sequence comes from Sequoiadendron giganteum, assembly GCA_007115665.2. Classification (NCBI taxonomy): domain Eukaryota; kingdom Viridiplantae; phylum Streptophyta; class Pinopsida; order Cupressales; family Cupressaceae; genus Sequoiadendron; species Sequoiadendron giganteum. Next base: position 557,261,942 of record CM021106.1, read on the forward strand.
TCCAAAGTGAAGAAAAGGATGTTAAACCATACTAGAAAGGAAGATAGGAAATTTTCTTTTACCACTATCATAGAGGAGGTCATAATTATTACCACAATGATGGATACCAGAAGGATGAAGGATGATCTAAGAGAAGAAAATTTAGAGGAACTTGTTTCAAGTGTGGATGAAAACACCATAGAGCATTTGAGTGTCATCAAGGAAGTACCAAAAGGAAAATTGAGCATACTCGGAGAACAAAATATGTGGAGTAAGAACATGTTAGATCCCCTAATTCATGTGGAAAATGAAAGAAAGGTGAATTATTGGTAATGAGAAGAGCTTTGATGCATGAAGAAGTAATTGTGGAACCACCACAAAGGAAAAGTCTATTCAAAACTAGATGTAAGTTCAGAGGAAAGGTATATAAATTTATCATTGATAGTGGTAGTAATGATAACCTAATTTTGGAGGAGATGGTAACAAAGTTATATTTGAAGAGATTGAAACATCCAAATCCCTATAGGATAGCATGTATTCAAGATGATCATAAGATATTAGTGAATGAATAATGTTTGGTGAAACCTCATATTGGATCATATAGGGACAAAGTGTTGTGTGATATTATTCCCATGAATACATGTCATTTACTATTAGGAATACCATGAAAATATGATAGGAAGGATATTCATGATAGAAGAAGGAATACTTATACTGTAACATCAAATGGGAGGAGAATCAAGTCAATACCTTTGGAGAAAGAGGAGAAGATTAAATTTTTTGGCAGTGCTAGACTAGGTTTGGTAGATGGAAGGAAATTTCTTGATGGGTTAAGACATTAGAACATGTGTTTTGTTTTGATTCAAAAGAAAAGAAATGGTCTTGAGATAGAGAAACCCACCAAAGAGAGTGAAGAAATTGTAGAGATGGTGACTGAGTACAAGGACGTCATTTCAGATAATGTACCTGACAGTTTATCAGAGGTCTAAAGTATTAGCCATCAAATAGATCTAATATTGGGAGTGAGTTTTCCAAATAAATCAACACATATAATGACACTGGTAGAAAATACAGAGTTGCTGAGGAAATGATTGATAAGAGAAAGTTTGAGCCCATGTGTGGTACCTACTATACTTGCACCTAAGAAAGATGGAGAGTTGAGAATGTGTACTAATTCAAGAGAAATTAATGGGATTATTGTCAAGTATCAATTTCCATTATGAAGGATGGATGACATCATGGATTTTGAGTGGAGAAAAGTATATTACAAAGATTGGCGTAAAGAGTGGATACCATCAGATTAGAACCAAAGAAGGAGATGAATGGAAGACTACATTTAAGACAAATGAAGGATTGTATGAGTGGTTGGTAATGCCTTTCGGATTACCAATGCACCAAAAAATTTCATGAGATTGATGAATGTGGTATTGAAGAAATTCTTGGGTAAGTTAGACATTGTTTATCCAGATGATATTATGATTTTCAATAAAACCAAAGAAGAACATTTGTGGCACATTAAAAAAGTATTGCAGAGACTGCTCGAGAAGAGAATTTGTTGATTAATATCAAGAAGTGTAGTTTCATGAAGACAAAATTGGTATATTTGGGATTTTTAATCTCTTCCAATGGATTGAAGATGGATCTAGAGAAAGTGAAAGCCCTTCTTGAGTGGCCTACACCAATAAATATTGGAGAAGTAAGATCATTCCATAGACTAGTGAGTTTCTACCAAAAGTTTATCAAAAAATTTAGTATTTTCTATAACCCCATGACAAAGAAAATGAGAGGAGACAAGGACTTTAATTGGAAATATGGAGCACAAAAGAGTTTTTAATTGTTAAAGAAAAAGGTGATAGAATAACTAGTGTCAGTATTACCAAATTTTGACAAAGTATTTCAATTCAACTATGATTTAAGTGGAAATGCAATTGGAGTAGTGTTAAGTCAAGGAGGAATACCTGTAGCTTATTTCAGTGAGAATTTGAACAATGCTAGAAGAATATAGTTAGTTTCTGATTAAGAATTTTATTCCATAATTCAAGCTTTGAAGAAGTGGATACATTAATTTTTTCCCAAGGAATTTGCATTGTACACTGAACATCAAGCATTGTAGTATTTGAATAGTTAAGGAAAATTGAATCAGAGAGATATGATATGGGTTGAGTTCTTGTAGAGCTATACATTTGTATTGAAACATAGGAGTGGGAAGTCAAACAAAGTTGCAGATGTATTGACCAGAAGAAATAATTTGCTGAAAAAGATGAGAATGGAAGTGTAGTGTCAAAGAATATCATATGTGACATTTTCACACTTTTTTGGGCCCTCATTATAAAATTTGAGCTTGACGTTACCTTGATTTAGTGTTGTAATGTGTTTGAAACATTCACATTAGGACTTCGGCCCTTGTGACTTTAAAGGACTTAATTGTACCTTATTTAAGGTGTTGTAAAGTGTTGTTCCACACTTTCACACTAATCTAGGGTTTTCATTATTAATTGGGATTTTTTATTCTTTAATTGGTCTTATTTTACATCCACAAGCCTCGTTTAATACATCTTTATGAGAATAATCATGAAATAAACCAATATCCAATCATAATTCAGGTATTTTTAGGTTGTGTGGCCAAAATTTAGTGATCTGAGACTCATACACCACCTTGGGCATATGGGTCCCACCTAAGTCTCGGGGTCTCAATCCTAATTTCACATAAATCTAAGAAATTTTGAAAAAATGTGTCCCATAGTTATGCCTAATGGGACTCATATGCCACTTTTGGTGTATGAGTCTTGTGTGGCCCAAAATTATATTTAATTCAAATTCTTGGCAGAATTTTATTCTCCTAGATCTGACGTTGGCTTGTAGTGTTGTAATTTTGAGAAATTTGGCATAAACAAGTATAAATACAAGGTTATTTCACTCATTTTCACATAAGCTTTCAAGTATTCATACATTATAGAAAAAGTGGAGTTCACAAGAGTATTCAAGTGTTTATAAGAGCATTCAAGAGTATTCAAGGGTTGGTTATCAAGTGTTGTGGAGTATTATTCAAGTATCAAGGATCATGTCAAAGTCATCATGCATCATGTTTGTTTTTGAGCTAACATTTGTGATGTAGGGTTTCATGATTCAAGCTAGCATTCTATTCAAGATCTATCACATTCAAGCAAGAGTCAAGATATACATATTGGAGCCACTTCACAAATGTTTGCAACACTTTATTGTTAGGGTTTCGTGAGTTGCAACATTACATTTGTTAATTCATCATCTGTTTATATCATTTTATTTCATTACAAGGTTTGATTACCAAAATGAGGTCTGACCAAGGAAAATCCCCTTCCACTAAAAAAAAACATTTTTCCTTCTCTTTAGTGTGTTATTTGTAGATCTAAGTTAAAGACATATTGAAGAGAAATATTGGAGAAAACTTTTCAAGTGTTGAAGGTTGTCAAAGATGTCCCCCTGCATTGGAGATCATTGAAAGAAATGTACATGTTGCAAATCAAAGTTTTAGACCTTGAAATTAGGTGAAGAGGATAGACTAGACATTGAAGAGTAGAATCAGACTTTGAATTTCTAGAAAATCCAAACTGGACTAATATGCCACTTCTGGCATATGAGTCATAGTACAATGAATTTTATAGTTTTTGAGAGTTCTAGACATATCTCTACTAGATTTATGTTCCTTTCCAAAAACCCTAATCTAGGACTAAATCACCCAGCCTAGCATATGAGTCCTAGTCAACATTAAATTTAGTGTTTTTAGTGTTTCAAATCTTCATCCAAGCCTCTACATATTTCTAGGTGCACACCTTTGTTCTCTCAACTTTTTGTTCTAATTTTCATGCATTTCTAGGTCATTTAGTGAAGTTTTCCATTGCATTAGGTTTTAGCATTAGGTCTTTCATTTCGTTAGTCTTTCCAAGCCCTAGCTTGGTGGTGAACCCTTGTTTATTTTCTAATTAGACCCTAGGACACAGTATTACAAGATCTCTTTTCACCTTCTACACTAGGTTGAGATCTCTAGGGTTTCCTTGAATGAGAGTGTAAAATATTTTTGTTCTATGTCCTAAACCATAAGCGATGACAATTTTCCACCTTTCATTTTCATGAACCTACATTTAGAACATATTAATTCTAATTTGGAGTGCATCATTATCCTAGATCTATATTTCATTAACATTGCATTAAGATTTGCATTAGTTAAATGGAATTCTAGGATTTCTAAATTTTGCATTAGTGAAATGGCATATAGGTTGCATTTTTGCATCTTACATCATTGAAAATTATTTGAAATCTGTATTTTCATTTAATTTAGACATAATTCAAACCAAAAAGCAAAAAAATCACTTAATATTTGTTTTAAATTTGTGCAAAGATCCTCACTAGGACTCATATGCCCCTTTGGGAGATTTAGTCTCGGTGTAGATTTTAAATTGCATTTTCTAGAATTCAAAACTATGTTTTTGTGCTCCTATTTTATATTTTTATGTTTTTGTTTGAGTTTACAAATATTTTGTTTCATTCAATTCATTGCATCTAGAACATTTCATTTGATATTGTTGCATAGTGTAATTACCTTCTAAAATTTGCATTCCATTCCATCATGGATATGTTCTTTAGTAAGCTTTGGATGTCCTTGAAGTCCCTAGTGGATGTATCAAGTTGTTCTTTCAAGAATAACCCTAATGAAATTTAACTTAATCATGCTTACTCAACTCATAATGCATGCCATCCTTGTGATGTTGAGATTGTTGGAGACAATGATGATAGCATGAATAAATTCATAAACAACTGGCTGAATAACCTTGAGACCAATAAATCCTTTTATCTATCCATGAAACAACCAAAACCCCCTATAATACCACCACTTGAATTCTTTGGTTACCTACATCTTGAAACTAAAACGAAAACCGAACCTAAGTTCCCTACAATAGGTAAAGCTAGTTCCTCTAAGCAAGGAAATATTCAACCAATCTATGTTAACAAAGTGACCAACAATACATCAATCTAGAAGAGACATATGGTAAAGGATTCATGATCTTAAGAAAACAAGGATGTGTTACAACAAGTAAACATGAAATTCACCAACTCTTAGAGAAAATTCCAACTCAAGATACTAAAGGGTTAGGATATCAAGATCCTCCTCCTAATATGAGTATCCTTTTTCCTTAAGAACAAGCACTGCCTCCTAATAATGATAAGGATGATAAGTGTGAATATTTACTCACACACCGCTTTTTCCTTTGCGGTTTCTCTTTATTCTGCGGCTTCTCCCTTTTATTTTGGTATCGCTCATAGCTTCTCGACAGTCAGCACATGGTATCCTATCAAATCTTTCTTTTGGATCATCTCGCCTTCCTTTTTTCGGTCTCTCTTTGTTTGAAACATGGTCTTCACTTGTTTCTTCCCAAGTCAGGCCCACCCTTCAATTTCCTTCATTGGGAGGTTGTCCACACGGTGCTTGTTAGTGCATCCGTTATCTTGAGTTTGATGCTTATGGATCGGTCTCCATATTGATGTTGTGTGTTCTCTTCTTCTTATGCTGTGTGGCCCATGTCTCCTCAAGATGTGCTTGCTGGCATGCTACTAGATGATCTTTCTGTTGGTGCTGGCTCAAGAAAATATTCATCGTTGATGACTTCGTAGAAGCATCTTTCTTCTTGGGGTCCTCAGGTGGTGGATCGGCTTATTTAAGCATTCTTTTCTTCATTTTATTGGTTGTTGTTAGATGGAAAAAAATTTCTTGAGCATTGGGAATTAGCCTCTGTAGTGTTTTCTATTGAACTTGAACTAGTAGACTATGCCATTCAATTCGGCCTTTCTGTTTTCATGAATTTAATAGGACATTAAACTGTTCTTGTATTTTATGAAATATATGAACGTTTGTTTCAAGCTTTTGTAATATTTATGCAGCTTAATATAATACAAATCATGTTGATACTCTTTTGTGTTAGCTTATGTTGTATGGGTTATATTATGCAAATGGTTTGATATTCTTATGTTTGTAGTGTTTGGAATCATCTATTTGATAAACACTACTTACTATTCGAGCCTTTGTCTTAGCATTGTGCTTAATTAATTCCTTTATGATCTAGCACATCTCCTTAGCTTAGGTATATTTATTTTATGTTCATCTTCTTACCGTTTTCCTCCCCGCCATAAAAAATGAAGAGCCGACTTCGATAAAATCCTCGAGGTCAATTAGCTACACACATAAGTCCCCCAATAGCTAAGTTTCGCATAAGGCTATTTCCTACAAACTTTTGGATCAACATTTCTTTTTTCTAGCATGCTCGGTGGGACACGAACTAACACATTCACAAGTCAATAGAAGTGTATGAGCCATAAGCTCGTCACTAGGTCTCAAACTACAAAAATTCTTGGCTTACTTGTACAGTCATTAGTTTTAGTCCAAGCGAGAAGCCGATAGCCTAATACTTCACCTCCCTCTTCTCCTTTGTCTCTTGCGCCAATGGCTGCTAGAAATTATGTAGCATGGGATGCTGGTAGTCCTTTGATAGCACCTGTGCCTCCTGTAGTGTGGGATCCAATCCCGACTTCCACTTTAAAGGTTGTCCCTAAGTTCTTCGGGGATGACTCAAAAAATATGACAGAGCACTTGCAAGATGTAGTTGATGTATGTCTAGTGCATGGTGTTACAAATGAGAATGTGGCTTTATGATTGATCACCACCTCTTTCAAATGAAAGGCGTTGGACTAGCATCGTACTCTTCTAGTGATTTTAGTTGCCACTTGGGATCAGCTAAGATATCCTTTCTATGAGCACTTCTCAAATAGTGGCAACAAATCTTCGCTATATCACCAGCTGGCTCATATAAGGCGAGCTCCCCATGAAGCTTTGGCTGATTTCAGTGCTCAATTTCATTCGACTTGGAAGAGAGTTCTTGTTGGTAGTCAACCACCTCTAGATCTAGCATTCATGTTCTATTTAAAGTCTATAAATTTTGATATTTTTATGATACTACAAGCTCTCGGTGGAAATAACTTACCTAATGCATACAATCTTGTCATCATTGTGGAGAAAAATCTTATTGCTACTAGAAAATTGGTTTTGAGACCTATCATGCGATTATTCCTAGAATCGACCACAACAAAACTAGAGGTAGCTTCAACTAGCATTCCTGCAACTTTCTAGTCTATGTATGTTTACCTGAGAATGATGCCGAGTGTGACTCTAGTGCCTAGCCCCCCGACGGCTGATGTAAATGACATGAAGGAGCAGATGTGAACAATGCAAAATGAATTAATTAGTATGAAGCAACAATATTATAGCTACTAGAAGCTCGCTTACCAGAACTATCAAGGCAAGAAGGCTCCTTTCTAGCTGAGCCAGTGGCTGGATAGATTGGGCAACAATACCCAAGCTCAAAAAAACAATTAGGTCATCCCCATGACAATGCTGATGCAAACCATCTATCCTAGTTCAAGCAAGGAGCTAGTAGGAGGACAAAACAATCTTGTCGAGGAGACTAATTCATGGTGCTTCCCTTGCAATGATGCACACATGCCCCAAAATTTTCCGTGAGGGAATTCGCAATAGAGAATAGCAAAGCAACAAAGTCAAGGCATCATGCCTAATCATGGAGGTCATACACATGCCTCTCAACAAATGGAAAATGCAGTTTTCACTACTCAAATGCAAGGAATGTCTATAGAGCAGGAGCTAGAGATAGCTACAGACCAGACACTCTTTTCTTGGATGGAAGGAGAATATTTTGCATTCTCGAATGATATTCTGATAACCCAAGTGCCGCAAGTACAAATGTATTACAATACTCATTCCAAGTGGAAGCTCACTAGAAAATTAACATCTTTGTAGAATAAAAGGGTCACCTAATTCAATGCCCAGTCCGTCGACAAATCTATCATTAGTTCCACAATAGTCTAATGTGGTTGTTCCCAGTCCCATGAATCCACCTTCGAAAGGAAGAGCTCCCATGGCTACCCTGATTGTTGCCAAATAGCTAGATGCACTGACTGCAAGGAAAATGGAGCAAGCTACCATAACTCATTAGTCATGAATATCATTCAATGTGGTGGAATAACTAAATAAATCCTCTGCTAATGTTTCTTTGTGGGATGTCCTAGCCATCATAGAGAAAAATTTGCTATTACAAAAGGCATTATCAGGAGAATAAGACATGAATATGCTTGAGTAGCCCTCAGAAGATAAGACATCCAAGTCGGACTTGGATAGAGTTCTAGCAAATCAACCAGAAGAAAAGAAAGTCAAAAAAGAGAGTAAGCCTAAACCCAAGAATTTCTTTCTAACACTTATCATTGGTAATAAACTATTGCATAATTGTATGGTTGACTCTGGTGCTAGCACCACCATCATACCTAAGAAATTATCTAGAGCTATGGGACTCAAATATGAGCCTCTGAAGAAGGGAGTCATGCAACTTGATGGGAACAAGGTTGAAAATATTAGAGTAATCAAAGGATTTCCTATGACATTGTTTGCTTGTCCCAACATTAGTGTGAATCAAGATACTATTCTCATTGACATCCATCCTCTGTTGAGGATATGTTTGTCCCAAGAATTCACTACAAATGTTGGAGGTTATCTAGCATTGGACTAGTCGCACCTGATCCTAAGAACCAAACATGGAGCTAATATGAAGTTATTGTTTGAATATTTACATTCTCAATATGTCGTTGATGAAACCATGATCAATTTTGAGGTAGAACATACCTCAATCACTTCCAGAGAGATGCTTAATGTTGAACTCCTTGAGGAAGAAGAAGTAAGAATCTCCTGGACAAAGAAAGAAGAAGCTCTTTTAACTGAATTCATAGACATGGATCCTTTTGGCAACTATCATGCAACTGGGCTAGGAAAATATGTCATACATGAAGAGGACTAGATAATTCCCAGAGTAAGATTTTGAATGTGAAGCATCCTCAAAGTTATGGACCTCGCATTTTGATGAAGCAAGATGCAAAGTAGGAGCCAACGTAAGAATATGTTTAATATCTCCATCCAAAGAAAATACCTTAAGGTCTTATCACTTTCAATTTGCATGGTCGAACAACAAATAATAATATGAAGGCCTTGTCCATGGCTTGAGTTTAGCGGAACAAATGGGTGCAAAGCAAATACGAGTGTTTGGAGATTCAGAATTGGTGGTCACCCAAATCCAAGGGCTATCTACTTCCAAGAATGTCTGTATGCGATCATACTGACACAAGGTCTAGGATCTGGTTGAAGGCTTTGAAGCATTCAACATCTAAGCCATATCTAGAGAGTAGAACTCCAAAGTAGACTAAATGGAAATTGTCATATCTCAGTTTGAGCTAGCTTCCAGGTTAATTAACAACAAACATTTTGTGTGAGTGATCATGTGGCTTGCAGTCCAAAATAATGATCAAGACTGGATTTTTTTTTATAGTGATGCTCATATTGCATCATTTCCCCAGTTTTCTAGAGAATTTTCCAACCAATTATAGCCAAAGATCGTTGAGGTCTATGAGGATCAAGTAATCTAGGTTAAATTGAACAACCTCCCTAGGGGTCTAGTTACTCTCGGGATTCTTTTTGATTCTAATGACACAAGGAAAGACAAGAGAAATATTGTAGCTGATAAAGGCGACTAGACCGATTTGCACATTGGAGAAGATAAAAAGCTTAGGGTCGAAAAAGGAGTCTCGCTAAAGAAGAGAGAAAGGTTGAAACATTTTTGCGAGTATCCGAGTATGGTAGCATGGTCATATGATGATTTTAAGGGATATGATCTTAGGATTATCCAACACACCATTGAGCTACTAGAAGGAGGAAAACTCGTGCATCAAAGGGAGAGACTAGCAAATCCAAAGATTGAGTCGCTAATGTAACAAGAATTAAATAAGTTGATTGCATCTCAGATAATGTTCCCGATCAAACACAACACGGGTGTCGAATCTGGTGCCAGTTTGGAAGAAGAATGATGATATACGTGTGTGCGTTGACTTCTGAGACTTGAATAGAGCATCTCTAAAGGACCACTACCCCTTTCCTTCCATTGAGGTAATTTTGTAAACAATTGTTGGTTCTGAGATGTTTTCGATGTTGGATGGTTTCTCCAGCTATAATGAGATTCACGTGAAAGAGGAGGAACAACACAAAAGGGTTTTTACTACATAGTGGGGGACATACGCTTATGCCAAAATGCACTTCGGACTTTCCAATGAGCTATGGACATTTCTTTCAGGGATTTGATACATAACATTATTCTTATTTATCTAGATGACTTGATGATGTTTTCAAAATCTACTGAGGATCATTTTGATCATCTCAAGCTTGTCTTCTAGAAATGCCAAGAGTTTGGGATTTCTTTGAACCCGAAGAGATGTATGTTTGGGGTCCCACAAGGGAATCTATTGGGTTATGTCATCTTGAAGGAAGGTATTTGCATTGATTCAGAAAGGGTTAAAGTGATTGAGGAACTCCGTCTACCTATCAACAAAAAAGGAGTTCAATCTTTTTTGGGAAAGGTTAATTTTATCAGTCGGTTCATAGCAGAATTTGTAGGGATCATTTGGCCCATCAACTTGATGTTGAAAAAAGACCAGATTTTCAAATGAATAGTGGAAGCTAGAAAATATTTCGAAAAGATTAAATAGGTCATCTCTTCTACTCCCATGTAGGTTAATATGGATTTGTCGAAAGACTTCCTAATGTACGTCTTTGGTGGTAGCATGAGTATCGCTATTGTCTTGATACAGAAAGACGATGAAGATAAAAGGGAATGACCTATTTCCTTCTATTCATGCACTTTGAAAGATTATGAGGTGAAGTACAACTTTGTGGAGAAGCAAGCTTTTTCTATTGTAAAGGGGCTTAAGAAGTTCTACCGCCTCATATCGTGCAACAAGGTGATTATTTGTGTGCCACACCCCAATGTGTGAAAATATATTATGGAAGGTGAAATCACTGAGAAGTGCAAACTAGATAACCAAGATTCTTGCGTATGATATCAAGATCAAGCTATTCAAGATTGTGAAATGGAAGGGACTATGAGAATATTTTTTTGAAAAAAATAAAGCAATTACTAAGTCTGAAGTCTCAGAACTTATGTTGCTTAATGAAGAGAGTTTTAGAGATGATTGGCTAGATGCCAGAATTAATTTGATGCAAACAGGAAGGTATCCGCCTGACCTCCCCTCATTTAAAAGGATTTTTTATCGATTGCAGAATAATGGTTATGTACTCTTGGAGGGAGTTCTTTTCAAGAGAAACTTCAATGACATCTTGTTAAGATGTGTACCACAAGATCAATCAAAAAATATATTGGAGTAGTACCATAGTGGCCCAACTGGAGGACATTTTTCAGAAAAAAAACTATTGTAATCAAGATTATATGTGCTAGTTATTTCTAGCCGACATTATTTAAGAACTCATATTCATTGGTGAATTCTTGCAATGACTGTCAATCTTTTGTTGGGAAAAGGAAAAATGTTGTCATGCTACTACAACTAATTATAGTGGAAGAGCCATTTTCTCAATGGGGTCTCAACTTTATTGGAATGATCAATCCATTTTCATCAGTTGAACATAGGTTGATCCTGATGGCAACTGACTATCTCACTAGATGGACTAAGGCTGTACCATTGAAGAATGCAACAAAGGAAAATATCATGAAATTCGTAGAGGAATGGGTAGCTAGGTTTGGCCCACCAAAGACAATTATATCAGATAATGCTAAAGCTTTTCTCAGATCCAAAATCAACCAATTTGCACTAAAATATGGAGTCTTCCTAAAGACATCTTCTAACTACTACCCAGAATGGAATGGCCTTGATGAATCTACAAAAAAGAACCTCATTAGGTTGATCAAGAGAATAGGTTTAGAACATCAAAGGGAGTGGCACAAACACCTCCACACAACACTATGGGAAGACCATATCACACCCAAGCAAATATTGAAAACATATCCTTATGAGATAGTATATGGGAAGGAGGTGCTATTGCCAATCTCTATGTAAATCCCTGCAATCCAACTACTCAAGTCTCTTGAGATTGAGAAAAATGGAGTGATGGAGATGTGGTTTTTAGAATTACTTGAAGTTCACGAGAAAAGAGAGAACACTCTCGAGGCAATGAGCAACTGCCAGTAGGTGATAAAGAGATGGTTCAACAAGAAAACATTTGACCAGGGTCTGCAATGTGGAGACTTGGTGCTCAATTTTAATGAGAAACGAGAGAAACCCGATCAACATGGAAAGTTTAATAGTCTTTAGGTAGGACTATTCAAAATCACAGTGTAAGAAATACAACTCGTTTGAGTTAGAAACAATGGAGGGCGACACCTTGGGTATTCCAATTAATGGAATACACCTCAAAAAATTCAATTAATTTGACTTTTGGAGTAAGTGTGTAAATATGTATATATTTTCCATGCTTTGTTATTTTTGGGTTATTCTTAGTGCTTTCTTAGATCAACAACCACATTGATGCAAGGATTTAAAATAAAATGAGGAGAGGAGCCAAAATATAGGAAAATACATATATTGTATTAATTATAGAGACATTTACATCTGTATAAATGCTGACTTAATAGGGCCCTTAGCCATATTCCAAAATACATATATATATTGTCAATGACAAAGTTTTGTAGAGAATGTTTCAAATAAAATATCAAAAAGGGAAGGATCTTCTTGATGTCTCATTAGGCATTCGAGGGTCCAGTGATGGCAACAAGTGGTGCACGATGAGGAAACACCATCCTCTCAAAATTCTCATACCATTGCACCTCATGGAAAGGTTCAATGTTGTGCATCCTCATCAGAAAGTGGTAGGCAGCATGGACTTTGCGGCGACGTTCCTCATGAGTTTCAAGCTTAAAGCCATGCAAAAAGGGCCTAGTCAGCACAGGTCATCCTTCCTAGATAAGTCGGCATAGGTTGTGAATAGATGGAATTCCACGGTCAATCTTAACAACTCTCACTACATTCTCCAACCCTAAGAGGTAACATTGGGGAAAAAATACCTACTTTGTCAACTTCATAATATTCCTCTTAGAAACAACAATGTCTAATAGGGAAGCTACAAAGTGGGAGTTGATACTAGTATTCACTCTATACTAGTCTTCATATTCCACACAATCATTACCTAGCATCCACTTTAAGGATTTCACATACAAAAGGTTCTTCAATCCAGTCATGCATTTTAGATGCTTGCACCTAATTTTTCCTACAAAAATAGCTTGGGTCTTCTTGCAGATGAGGCTAATTGGTGTTTCCATACCTACCACTACTCTCACCAAATAATGAAATCACCAACACTGTCCTAGGGCCAATTGCTAAAAATGCTAAGTGCAAGTATGGATTGCCAAAAGTGCCAAGGGTCCTTTTTATAGATGGTTAGAGGCCTCCCTGATTGAGAAAGTTATGATCACATTAAAAACAAATGTTATGAAGAGCCCTGACAGGAAGTATTGTAGTGTGTAAAATAATGTAGATAATAAAATGTAGTTACAACTTGTTCAATTTGAGTTTTCGAAAAAGGGATGAGAGGGAGCCAGTTGTTGACATATAGAATGTTGTTGTCTTGTTTAAATCAAAGAATTTTTTTAAGGATGAGTCATTGGTTGATGTGCTCGATTACAATCAAGTAATCATTCAATGCAAAGGCTCGCGAAAAGATATGGCGATGCTAGTTTAGTTCTTTTTCCAAGAAAAATAAAGGGCCACTGTATGTGAAGTCATATCTCTTAAATGTGTAGAGTATTTTGGCAAGTTGGAGGTCTCTTCACATGCATGAAAAGGGTTAGTGGTGCATGGCATAACTAATGCAAAAATATGGCAGGTACCCTTACTAATCTGATATTCTCGAAAATCAAAAAGATAGATAGGAGCATGTAGAGGGCATTAATTGTTTGAGGTTGAAAAAGTGTGTAACCACCTAAGTCATTTGCAAAGATAGAGAAGGATTTTCAAAAACTAAGTTGTAGAGTTTGTAGAGTTCTTTGAAGACACAAGTAAAATAGTTGAAATTGTAGAGAGCTCAACTCAGGCCATTGACACCAAAAGCATTGAAGAACAAAGAATATAGACACCTTGCGTGAATATTTATGCCCAAGACTCTTATGCAGCTGAAGGTATTCTAGGAAAACCTTCATGGACCTACACTAAGCTGGGGGACCAGACTAGGCCTTGGTACCAAAAGATTGGGATAATGTTCAAGATCCATAGTTATCTCAAAACCCCAAAATCTTGTGAGAGGCTACATGCAAGAAGATGAAAAAGATTAGTGATCCTTTTCACAGCCGATTGTGGAATTATGGGCTCCCTCAGTACATGGTTACTTTGGTACACCATTGTCTGAAGATTATGGTGACCTATGCTAAAATTTTTGATGCTCAGACAAGAATTATAAGCGACCAAAATTTTCAGGTGGTAATTTGTCACCAGGCCCTCTAGGATATTTTGTGCATTCCTTTTAATGCTCTTGAGGGTGTTGAGGATTTTAATATTTATAGACTACAAAATTACTGGAGGATGCTTAGGCCAACACAACAATTTTTTAACACCAAAATGGGTAAGCCATTAGATAACTCTGTTCCCCCTAGCTTGCCTCTTAGTCTGGCTGCTTTTAAAGCAGGTTCAACTCCCATCTTCTCCATGTTGGTGTTGGTGTGTGGATTGGCTATGGATAAGGAAGTCTTAGAATTCTAGATGAGTCTTATATTTATGCTGAAAAAGAATACCCAAGCTCCGTTGATGGAATTTGCAAAGGTCATTGTAGAAGGGATCTACCAATAGCCAAGGGATTTTGAAACTGGTTCCAAGTTTAAGTATTATTCTTTCTTGATCTACATGATTTTACATCAAAATACAGACTATTTCCTGCAATATCTACCTCTGGCAGTATTTGATGGAAATGGTGCTAGATGGCCAATTTCGACTTGGACTCTTGTCCTCTCGATTTTTTTTATTATTACACATTTTTAGACACATACCTAGCTCCAAATTTAAGAGCTTTGGATCACAATGGAGGAAATGTGTCTTGCCGCTTGACACAAATCCAAATATCATGGATGAAAGGCCTTGTACCACCTTGTGATTGGTTCTTCAGTACAAATTTCACAATGTTCTCTATGCAGGGGTTTTTCCGAGAGCCTTTCCGACTCCCACGTTTTGTTTTGGATAGGGTACTAGCCTTGGAGGTTTTCAGGCAACTGTGCAATATGGAGAATTATTATTGGGGAGGAAAACATCTGACTTCCCATTTAATCTTTCTAAGTTGGGGCACCTTGGGTTAATGGTTATTTATGACACATGGTGATATAATCTAGAAGGTAATTTGGTAGAGATAGGCATTAGGATTCCTCACTAGCCTCGGCCATTTTGGGACCCTCAAAGAAATGCAGATGAGGGAAATGAGAAATTATACGTCGGCCTTGAGTACGTCCCTTCTAGCTCAGGTCGACCACCTTAGCTGAATTTTTATCACATAATGGCGAAGCCCAACCCCAACCACAAAATAAATAAATTTATCTACAACTAGTTAAACATGATTTGTTGGAAGCCTAAAAGGATTAAATATTTTTGTATTTATAGGCAAGAAATAAAAAGAATGAACAAGCTTTTTTAGGAGGTGAATTTAGACAACAAGTTTGATGATATCTGGTTTCATGAGCATTCAAACAGTGAGGACTCTCATAACCCCTTGGTTTTTGAGTGGTTCTATGAGGTGGGAAGTGCAACTCCAAAGCATGAAGAAGAGGCAGCCCAAAAGGCTCCCATAGTTGAAGAAGATCCTGCATGAGGAGAGACAGTCAGTTGACAATAATCATAGAATGAAGACTCCTTAAATACATAGTTTTCAGAGTGTACTAGCTCCTCTAGATCAGGCATGAAGAGGCCAAGATATTTCATACACCACAAAAAGGATATTTTGGACCTAGAAAATTCCCTAGAGGAGAAGAGGCCATGAATGGAGGAATGAGGAAGAGGAGAAGAGTCACAACATGAAGAGGTGGTTGTATTTGTTGCAAGTCTTCAGGAAACCCAAGTATTTTTTCTACCTTCTTCTCTCTCTTCTATGTCTTTGGTCTCCTCTGCATCTGCCCCTTCCATTTCATTCACACCAGTTGTTCTAATGACTAGTTACCCAGGGTAGGTCAACATTAATTCCCCTACGGGTCCCCTTCCATCTCTTGCTATGTCTGTCGCCAATGAAGCACAAGTAGTGGTAACATATCTTGACCCTCTGAGTCAGCAATTTGTATCTCTAAGGCCTCAACATAAGGAAAATCCTTCCCCACTCCCTTTTCCCACCATGTTTTCACCATCTCTTGGCACCCAGTTTATCCATCCTTTTTCCTTGACAACTATTACTAGGCCTAGCAAATCCGTTGATACATGAAGCACACTATCTTTCCCACTAGTAGTTTCCCAAGAGTCTCCTTTTGTTGGTGGATTGGGTATTTCATCCCAGGAATATTTCTCATAGGTGGGTGCAAGAAAGGGTGTCGGGGCTAGCCGAATTGAAAAAATAAGGCAAAGGACATAAGCAGACTTGCAGAGCCCCTTTTGCAGACCATGTTAAACAAGAGCCGAAATTCGTTGATGTTTGCAAATGTCACACCCAATGTTATCAAGTCGATTGGGGAAATGCATCCAAGTGATTATTCTATCAATTATGTAGGGCTTGACTTGCAACAGGCTTGTCCACAAGATAAGGTTGAGTTAATTGAGGAAACCCAAAGGGTGGTGACCACCGATTTCCTCAAGCTCAATCACCAAATGAAGAAAAAAGATGAAAAAATGAAAGAACTGAAGGGAAAGGTTGCGATCTGGTCAAACAAGCATAAGGCCTAGGAAGTTGAAATCAATCACTTGTAGAGTGAAATGAATTCCTTTGAGAATAAATTCATCGAGCTCTAGGCCTTGGGTGTGGAATTTGTTCCGGCCTTGTGAAGAGAAATTGAGAAATTCCGAGTGACAAAAGTGGCCCTCCACGATGAATTGAGGCAGGCGAGTGATGCCTTGAAACAACTCCGACATAGTACCACTGAGGAGGTAAATGAAATGAATGCTACATTGGAGCAAGAAACATAAAA
>CM021106.1:557279086-557393914 GCA_007115665.2 Sequoiadendron giganteum
TCTCACAACATGGTGTTTAAAAATTTCTTTAAAGTGGGGACATACATTGGCATTATTATTTTGTATTTCATGTCTCATTATGTATTCTTCTTACTTCATGTGATGTGTCTTTCGCTTTTCATTGATATTGGGTGTGATTTCCTTCAAGAGCATGATCTCTCTTAGCATATTATATTCCTCTTAGTGGCTTGATGCGACACACTGCATCTCCTAATTTGTGAATATTCTATCCTTTGATTGGTTCTATCTCGAAGACATTAGACACAATCCCTCATATGTTAAATACCTTACATGAATTAAGAAAAACTCCTTTGAACGTTCACTACATTGCATTTTAAATATTAGTTATATGGCCACCTTACATAATACACCTTGCATGCCTATAGATCTATCTCGTTTGTTCATGAGTTCCAAGCATACAATGCTTTGCTTGCGTCATGAAGCTAAAATTTCATTGTTATGTGTCGCCTAATCAAATTTATGAAGATGTATAACTTTGGTCTAGTTGGATGGGAAGCTGAACTTAGGCATGACTTTCCCATAGCCACTTGTGTGTGTGCGTGAGTGCATACTGGTCACATGCTTATGTGTCTCGCCTTTTTGGATACTCACATAGTGAACAACTTGAAGTTTTGTTGCCTCAGAGTGAGCTTGAATTTTTGGACAAACAACCTAGATCTGATCCACATTATGATGGACAAACAGTCAAAGCTTGATCCATCCTTCATTTTGTTTTGTTTTTTCTTCTCTCCTTATCTTTGGTAGTGCATTATTGTGCCTTGTTGGTTCTCCTTATCTAATTTTTCATGTGTGTTCTATTTGTTGAAATGCATAAGACAACTAAGAGGGGGGGTGAATTAGTTGTATCAAATTCTTTACCTTTGAAATTAATCAATTCCACTTTATCTTCAATCTATTATTAAGTGTGAACACAAAAATAAAATAATAGAAACACAACACTAGAGACACTAGATTTACGTGGAAAACCCTAATGAGGGAAAAACCATGGTGACGATTAAATCACAAAATAGTAGTAATGCAATATCAGATACACAGGCTAACTGCTAGAGGGCTCATTACCTAGATACAAAGGCTCCCTACCTAGATTAAGTGCTCACTGGCTACAAAAAAATACAAAGAAATAGATAAAGATCCACCACTAGAGGTTACACACACTTCACAACTTGATTAGAAGATTATGAATACAATAAATCTTTGTTTCCACAATTCACACTTCCACACTCTTCTCTTGCTTGAATCGAATGATGGATGGATATGAATTTTTTCAAAACTTAACTTGCTTTTATACCATCTTCAACCATATAAACATTATCCAAGGTTGACTATTCAAATTTAAATTACAAATTCAAAGTAGGTTGGCTACTCAACATTCCCATGATGGATAAGAATGTGAGGGGACCAAATAAATATTTAATTTAGGACCCAAATAACATGTTGGGTCATGCACATGCTTCCTCAAATTGATGCAAAACTAGGTGTAACATGTAGACACCAAGTCAGCCAAACCTAATGAAAATAGTGATGATCTTTGAATTACATGCATCACTAACAAGATAATCACATGTGGTTTTCTCAACATGCTTCAACAGTAATTTTATCATTTTTGAGAACAACTTAGATACATTCGCAAAAAAAGTCAAAAAACTTCATTTGCAGAAAACAGTTCACCAATTCAACTGGGACAACTAGCAAAAAAATAGGAGCTCTGGAGTATGTATTTCAGAGTGCGAAACCACAAAAATTGTTTTCAAAACATAGAAGCCATCATAAAGAGTAATCTCCCAGATCTGCAAGGTCTGAAACCAAATACTAGAAGACTACAGAGCCAAAACTTTCCTCCCACTCAACAACTAGATAACTTGAACAAGCTAGTTCACACATCAGTGAACATAAATTTTACTCTCCATCAAACCTAAAGCTAAAACATGGAATATACATTCCTTTTAAGCTTATGAACACACCTTCAGATCTGCACAGGCATTGAATCAACACAAAGAAAATGTGAACCACAATACTAGAGCATGCTCAGAACACACTTCAACATAACTTCCATTAATTTACAAATTTTATCAAAAGCACTTGGAAAAACACAACTTACTGAACCTATACAGTGTTGACATCAATGAAATCATTAATCACAACACCACAAAACACATCCATACTTGCAAAAATCTCCCCCTTTTCATTTATTACAACACATGGTGTGAAAAACCATCAAACATAGCATACATGATTCTCAAAACCGACAACCTACGAAGCATAAAATTTTTACATGATCTCTCTCTCATATCCTACATGATTTCTAGAAGTGACAAACTATGAAGCATAAAGTTTTCAAATGATCTCTCTTCCCCTTTGACATCAATGGCAAAGGAAATTGTTTCCATATAAAGCTCTATTCACTTCCCCTAAGGATTATACCCACATCACATACTGCAACAATGCAGTTCTCTACTCCCCTTGACGAGTAGACCTCAATCATTAGTCCAAAACAAAAATGTGAATCCATTGGATTGATGTACCTCCATGTGCACTTAGTTCAAAGAAGGAGGGGAAAAAAACCCTAACTTCCCTTTGAGATAATCAAAATTATCCTTTAGAAGGGCCTTAGTGAATATGTCCGCAACTTGTTCTTTGGTAGGTACATATTCAAGTCTTACTTCATTCCTCAATACCTTCTCCCTCAAAAAGTGATACTTGATAGATAGATTCTTTGTTCTAGAATGTATCACTGAATTCTTTGAAATGTTTATAGAACTTGTATTGTCACAAAAGATATAAGTAGGTTCATCACTTACCACACCTATGTCCATCAAATTTTTCTTCATCCATAGTACCTATGTACAAAAGGATGCTACTGCAATATACTCTGCTTCTGCGATGGATAAAGAAACTGAATCCTATTTCTTACTCAACCAGGAAACTATCATTCCTCTAAGAAATAATGCTCATCCACTTGTACTTTTTTATTCATATACACATCCAACCCAATCAACATCAGTGGAGGCATTCAAAGTGAAATAATTGTACTTTAGATACCATAGCCCATAGTTTGGAGTTCCTTTAAGATATCTAAATATCCTCTTTACATTTGTAACATGTGCTTCCTTCAGTTATGCTTGAAATCTTACAATTAAACATACTACATGCATAATGTATGGTCTAGTAGTAGTAAGATACAACAATCCACCAATCATGGATCTTTACATGCTTTGATCACATTTAGAAAATTCATCATCCTTACTTAGCTTGCATCCAGTTACCATAGGGGTACATACTAGTTTAGAGCCATCCATTCTGAACTTCCTTAACAATTCCTTAACATACTTATATTGTGAAATGAATATCCCTTTGTTAGTTTGATTAACTTGAAGTCCAAGGAAGAAATTCAGTTCACCAATCATAGACATTTCAAGTTTTTTTTGCATCTCTTTAGAAAAATTATTACACATACTTTCATTTCCACCAAAAATGATGACATCAACATATACCCCAACTATCAGGATCTTATATTTCTCAACTTAAAAGTAAAGATTTTTTCTATGGACCCTTTGTTGAATCCCTTCTTTGTCAAGTGTCTATCCAATCTAGTATACCGGCTCAAGGAGCTTGCTTCAATCCATATAATGTTTTCTTGAACTTAAAAACCATGTCCAATTTTTCTAATAGTGAAAAACCTTATGGTTGCTCCATATATACTTCTTCTTCCAATTCCCCATTTAGAAATAAAAAATTGACATCCATCTGATATACTTGGAAGTCTTTATGAGCTGCAAATGCCAAGAACATCTGAATGACCTCCATCTTTGCTGCAAGTGAAAAAGTTTCTTCAAAATCTATGCCTTCAACCTATGAATATCCTTTACATACAAGTCTTGCTTTATTCCTTACCACTTCACCATCTTCATTCACTTTTTTTTTGTATACCCATTTCAAACCTATTACATTCTTGTTTGCAGGTCTAGGGACTAATTTTCATGTCTCATTATTTTCTATCTGTTGTAGTTCTTCTTCCATTTCTCTCATCTATCTTTCATCATTAAATGCTTCATTCACAGTATTTGGTTCAATCTTAGAAAGTAAACAAAATTTTACCTCAACCACTTTGCTTCTTGTCTTCACTCCTTCACTTTTGTCTCCAATTTGTTCCTCTGGGTGATTTCTCTAAACATATTTAGGAGTCTTAGGTTTCAGAGTCTCTTCTTCTTCTTCACTTTGTTCTTTCTCTTCCTTTTCTTCTTCTTGTATTTGCATACAAATAGGTTCATCAAGTTCAATTTCAATTATTTCCACTGATCTATACATAGCTTCATTAACCTTCACATTAGTACTTTCAATGATTTTTCCTAATCTTTTATTAAATCATTTGTAATCCTTGTTGTTATTAGAATAACCAAGGAAAATTCCTTCATCACATCTAGCATCAAAATTTCCAATATTATATTCATCTCTTTTAATGTAACATCTGCTACCAAATACCTTAAAGTATTTTATAGTAGGATTCTTACCAATCCATAACTCATAAGGAGTCTTAGTGTTGTTACCTCTAATTTGAACTATGTTAAGAATGTAAATAGTAGTGTGAATAGCTTCTCTCCAATACACATCAGGAAAATTTGATTCTTTCATCATGGTTCTAGCTGTCTCCTGCACCGTTTGGTTCTTTCTTTCTACAACTCCATTCTACAGGAAAGTTCTAGGAGAAAAAAAATGTCCTTTTATGGCATGCTCTTCATAAAATGCATTGAACTCAATGGATGTAAACTGTCGACCTGTATCAGATCTTAAGCATTTAATTCTCAGATTTTCCTCATTTTCTACTCTTTCTTTAAACACCTTGAATCTATCAAGAGCCTAAGACTTCTCTCTAAGAAATTTAACCCATGTCATCCTAGACTAATCATCAATTAAAAGCATAAATTACATTTCACCACAAAGGTATGTATGGATTAATTCAAGCATTCCTATAGAAGATTGATCCTCTCCTTTGAAACCAGTTCTTGTCTATTTTCCCATCTTACAACTTCTGCAGATTGAATTCGAAGGCTTTGTGATTCTAGGCAGATCTCTCACAATTTCTCTAGAACTGATCCTAATCATATTGTCAAAATTCACATGTCCCATCCTCTAGTGCTAGAGACAAATCTCACTAATCTGAGAAACAAAACACTGACTATCACCACATTTAAGTTGATAAATGTTTCCATGAGTTATTTTTCCAATTGCAACCATAGTTCCAAATCCTTTTCTAATCTCATAAGTTTTATCCTAAAACACAAGCTTAAAACCTTTACTGCACATTTTTCCAACATTTAAGAGATTATGCATTAAACCCTTTACATAATAAACATCGTTAGCATTATGTTTTTCATAAAATCTAATTGTTCCTTTACCAACAATCATAGCACCAGAATCATCTCCAAACATGACTATACCTCCATCATACTTCTCAAGTTTAATAGACTTACTGTTATCTCCAATCATATGATTTCATCCTTCTTGTTCTCCAGACTAGATTCCTTTCCACATTTCTTTTCCAAGGCTAGAAACAAACATTGATCTTTATCTTCCTCAAGGTCAGATTCATCATAAAAAATTCCTACATCTTCTTCAACATAATACAACTTCTTGAACTTCCTATCCTTCTTATCCTTGTAATTATTGTTATTATCCTTTCCTCTACTTCTCTAGATTATGGGGGTATTTTTCCTAACATGGGGTTTTGGCCTTATCATGCATCATTGAAAGCATTAAATTATTATATTTTATCTCTCTTTTGGGGAGGATTTTTGTCCCACTAGGTTTTCTCCTTTTCTCTAATTGTGAGATATTTCTTTGTCACTTCATTTGTATATGTACAGGGGTACCTAACGTGGCCTTGTAGATGATACCAATATTTGTGTCATTTAAATAATAATATGCTACTCCCTAATTTGTACTTAAGTGAGGGTTTTGGTGTAAATAAAGTCTTGAACCTAGTTAATTCATTACTAGGGGAATTATTTACATGTTATGTTTAGTTAGGTCCTAAGAATCTTTCTAGAAGGTGTTAGTTTTCATTAGTTGTTATCCTATCTTTTGACTTGTAACACATGTGAAGCTAGGTAAGTGTGATAATTTATCTCATGCCATATGATTAAGACACTTTTCTAGATCTTATGGCATCTTTTATCTCACCTTGGCTATATAACCAAGTGGTTTCTACTACATTGTACAACACTTCAACATTGAATCATAACTGATAAGAATATAGTTTATTCTTGTCAAATTCAAATATTATCTCTTTGTGCTTTCCATTTGGCCTCAAGATCTTGGCAAGCTATCTCCATAGCCAATTCAAATAAAATTGAATCAAAATTGCATCTAAATTTAGGTCTTTTAGCTTGTCATTTAGCAGTATTTTGCACTTGCATTTAGACCTCATTTTACAGAAATATGAAACTATAACTTATTGTCTGAAACCAAAATTTGAAAACCATAGAAATCATCTTAGAAACATACAAGTTGATTTTGAAAGCCTTGAATTGGGAGACATTCACCCATGGGTGATTGAGTCCATGATCAAGGACTTTTCTGAATTTATGAGCATTAAAACTATTATTTTTTCCTTTTGTATTTTGTATTTAGTTTGATGTTTCAGTTTCCAAAATTTTTGTTATCTGAAATTGTTCATATTCAACATAATTTTTTAAATTTAGTGCATTGTGTGAATTTAAAATTGCATCTAAAATACATTATTTTTAGATCTTTGCATAGTATAATAAAAAAAATATGTTGTTTTAAATTTGAAAATTTATTTTACATGCTTGCATTACACTTTACATTTTAGGGTATCTCATTGTATTTTACCTCTTATCCATTTTGGGTGCACCTTGGGTTTTTGAAATTTGTGTGATCTTCACAACTTGGTGTCCTATTTCCAATATTATCATGAGACATAGCTTGAGACTCATGTCATCCTGTGATATACCTCATTCACTATGGATCTTGGGTTTCCTAACTCTTTCACTCATAGTGTTGACACTAGTCAACCCACTATGGACCATACCCTTGACACTTCATTTCACATGACTTCCCTACCCACAACCAATGTTTTTTAATTTGATGCAATGATTTATAATGTCCCTCATGAGAACCTTAGGAGAATTCGGTGTAGCCACTATAGGAGGGTTCTAGAAGGAACAGTCTAGGTCATGCAGCAACAACAATGAGTGGACACAACAAAAATAACATTGAAAGTAGATATGTAAACATGAATATTTATAAATATGGAATTGTTACATGCAACATTGGCCATAATGGAAAATATCTAGGGCTCATAGGCCTTTCCTTAATGGCTTACAACATATTATTGGCTGACAAGCCTTATTACATGCCCCAAAGGGTTATTGAAAAAATGTATTGAACTGAATCTAAATATATTGAATTATGTTTCCTAAATGATAATATGCTTATAAATATGCTCCTCAAGCTCCAAAATAGATATGTGTTGGCCAAAAGGGTTAATAACCCAATGAATGCTTAAATATGAATGTTGGCCTCAAATGCTCTAATTGAAAAAGAGTGAATGGTAATTTCTAATCGACAAATGCAAATGATCTCATTGATGTGTAGGTGCAATAATTTCCTCTGTGAGCTAAGAAACCAAGATGTGGTAAAATCCAGAATGAACTAGAGAAACTGACACTGAATGCATTGCAAGAAAGGAACTATTTTTGTTTGATACAAGAATGCATTACAACTAGGGATTCTCTTGCATCAGACATCCAGGGTTGGAAAAAAATTTGAGTCCCTCACATTCCAAGGAAAAGATGGAAACCAAGAAGGTCCACCTCTTCTTGAGGAATCCATGATGAATCCTCCATTGATCTTCCTTTCCACTTCACAAGATATTATTTGTATTGTTTGTTCCTAGTGCTTCTTCTAGTTCTAGTATCCAAAATCTATTCAATCTCCTTCGGTTCCTAATGTGGTAACTACTCCAATTTTTCTTCATCACTAATACCACTCAATTACCCTTTATGAAACTCATAGATTTCTACAACATTGAAAATAGGTGATATGTCCAATGTCTCTAGTAACTCCACTTCATATAAATTTGTAGAATCAAATTTCCTTAGAATCTTACATGGTCCAAACTTCCTCATCTTCAAATTATTGTATGTACCAACTATAAATCTCTCCTTCCTCAAATATACCATCACTTCATGTCCAATAGGAAATTCCTTATGTCTCTGGTGTTCATCTGTCATCACATTATACTAACTTTTAATTTACTCCAAATGCTTCTGGACTTGATTATGTAATGTCTCCATGAAATATGCAAACTCCTTTCCTTCTGCACTCTGCTTATTCTCCATGCTGATATCTCTTAACTATACAACACCTCTAGGATTTTTTCTAATAACAATTTGAAATGGTGTCTTCCCTATACTCTGGTTCACTAAATTATTATATGCAAAATCTACCTATGGTAAAAAGGTATCTTGACTTCCTACCTTATCTCCAACCAAACATCTCAAAAAATTACCTAAATTTTTTCTCACAACCTCTATTTTTTCATCCGTCTATGGGTGATATGTTAGACTAAACTTAAAATTTTTCTTTATCTTCTTCCACAATGTCCTCTAAAAGTATCCAATGATTTTAGTATCCCTGTCTGAAACTATGCTCTTAGGTAGTCCATGCAATCTCACAATCTCCTTGAAAACTAAATCAGCAACATACACAACATCATTAGTCTTCTTACAAGGAATAAAATGTTTCATTTTTGAAACTTTGTCCACTATTACCAAGATAGAATCATAACCTTTCCATGTTCTAGGCCATCCCAATATGAAATCCATGCTCAAATCTTCCCAAGGTCTGTCTAGTACTATAAAAGGTTTGTACAATCCAGTATTTTGACTTCTTCCTTTTGCTACTTGATAAATTTTGCAACTTTGAACATACTTCCTCATATCCTTATATATATGTAGCAAAAAATAGTGTTCTTTTACCAAGGCTACTATCTTATCCACTCCAAAATCTCCTGATAAACCTCCATTGTGCTTCTCCTTGATCAAATTCTCTCTCATTGAAATCCTCGGTATACACAACTAATTTCCTTTGAATACCTTCTTTAATGAAATAATCCAACCACTGGCGTTGGTCTATCATTACTAGTTCCTTACATGCTTTCTAGGCTTCACAAAAATCTGCATCTTCTTCATACATATGCTTCAAGTCATCAAATCCCAATACTTCCTAAAAAAAGGAAAATTGTTGTCGTGTATGGTTTAGGACATAGAACAACAATCCTCTACACTCTCATTCAAGGAAACCCTAGAAATATAACCCCAATGCATTAAGGGGAAATAGATCTTACAATAGAATGTCCTAGGGTTTGATTAGGAACTAATGAGGGGTTCACCACCAAGCTAGGGCTTGGAAAGACTAATGAATTGCAAGACCTAATGTTAAAACCTAATGCAGTACAAAACTTCACTAAATGACCTATAAATGCATGAAAAATAGAACAAAAAGTTGGGAGAATAGAGGTGTACACTTGGAAATATGTAGAGGCTAGATGAAGGCTTGAAATGCTAAAAAAATAAATTTAATGCTGACTGGAACTCATACGCTAGGCTAGGTAATTTAGTCTTAGATTAGGGTTTCTAGGAAGGAACAAGAATCTAGTGGAGATATGTATGGAACTCTTGAAAACTATAAAATTCATTGTACTAGGACTCATATGCCAAAAGTGGCATATCATTCTAGTTTGGCTTTTCTAGAAGTTCAAAGTTTGTTTTTTCTCTGCAGTGTCTTCTTTGTCCTCTCCACCTGATTTCTAGGTCTAAAACTGTGATTTGCAACCTATAGATGTCTTTCAATGATATCGAATACAAGGTGACAGATTTGACAACTTTCAACACTTGACAAATTTTGTCCAACCTTGCTCTTAAATATGTCTTCAACTTAGATATGCAAATCACACACTAAAGAGGGAAAAAAAAATTCTTTGTTAGTGGAAATGGATTTACCTTTGTCAAACCCCATTTTGGTAATCAAACCTTGTAATGAAATTAGATGAGATCAAGGAATGATGAATGAACAAAATGTAATGTTGAAACACACCAAACCCTAACAATAAAGTATTGTAAACATGTATGAAGTGGCTCCAATGTATGTAGATCTTGACACTTGCTTGAATCTGATAGATCTTGAATAGAATGCTAGCTTGAATCATGAAACCCTACATCACAAAGTTTATCTCAAAAACAAGCATGATGCATGATGACTTTGACATGATGCTTG
Organism: Sequoiadendron giganteum; assembly: GCA_007115665.2. Classification (NCBI taxonomy): domain Eukaryota; kingdom Viridiplantae; phylum Streptophyta; class Pinopsida; order Cupressales; family Cupressaceae; genus Sequoiadendron; species Sequoiadendron giganteum. The sequence goes on from CM021106.1 coordinate 557,289,404, forward strand.
ATAATTAAATAATTCTCCACAACACTTGATAATCAACCCTTGAATGCTCTTGTAAAAAATTGAACTCTCTTGTGAAATATAATTGTTCTATAATGGATAAATACTTGAAAGCTTAGATGAAAATGAGTGAAATAACCTTGTATTTATACTTGTTTATGCTAAATTTCTTCAAATTACAACACTACAAGCCGACATTAGATCTAGGAGAATAAAATCCTATAGAGAATTTGAATTAAATTAGATTTTGGGCCACATGGGACTCATACACTAGAAGTGGTGTATGAGTCCCATTAGGCGTAACTATGGGACACATTTTTCAAAAATGCTTAGATTCATGTGAAATTGGGATCAGGACCCTGAGACTTAGGTGGTACCCATATGCCCAAGGTAGTGTATGAGTCCCAAATCACTAAATTTGGGCCACACAACCTAGAAACAACTAAATTATGATTAGATGTTGGTTTATGTTGGGATTATCCTTAGAAAGATGCATTAAATGAGGCTTGTTGATGTAAAATAAGGCCAAATAAAGTATAAAGAATCCCAATTAATAATGAACACCATAGGTTAGTGTGAAAATTTGGAACAACACTTTACAACACCTTAAACAAGCTACAATTAAGTCCTTTTAATTCGCAAGGGCCCACGACCTAATGTGAATGTGTCAAACACATTACAACACTAAATCAAGGCAACATCAAGTTGAAATTTTACAAGGAGGGCCCAAATAAGTGTGAAAATGTCATAAATAACATTTTTTGACATTACATCTAGCCTCCACTTTAGTCAAAGGATGAACTTTCTTCAAACTCACACTAAAGTAGACGAGATCACATAAAGAGGGATTTAATCATATCAATGCTAGTGGTATAGGACATCACAAACCAAGAGAGTTGCACAAGCCACCTATTAGGGTTAGAAGGTAGATTCAATCAGTTAAATACAAATTTGACCAATAAAACAAAGAAATAGAACACACAAAAATTCTAGATAGAAAAAATGACGCAAATATTTAACGTGGTTCACCCAAATCCGGGCTACATCCACCAACAAGAGGGTCCAAAATATATTAATCTCCAAGAAAATAACCTTTCCAATTACATGAAAAGATATGCAAAAAAAAAATTTCTACATTTCTCACTTGTTGGTTTTACATAACCATGGCTACGGGTACGTGTAGCTTCTCCTGTGTTTTTCCAGCCACTAGTCTGCAATTTTTTGCAAAAATTTTTCATGACCTCTTTCCTTCAATAAATCATCACTGAGTGTTGTAATATTCTCCCACACATGTTCCATTAATTACCAATGAAGTTTAGCCATTGGTTGTGCATCATGCACCCAATAATTTTTTTTATTTAGGTGGTTACATTTAGTATTTCTAGCTATCCGTTGACTTTATATTAAAAATATTGTAACTAATCACTTCCAACATTTAACATTTGTATGTAACCATCCTTTTAGATACAAATGCAACATAAATATTTAATAAGTGCAGTAAATTATTTAATGAAAAATTAATATGAGGATTCTATCCAAGTCTGATTGGTCTCCATAACACAAAAATATCCTACTTGGAGACTAATCAGACTCCACTCCATACCATCTCCCACTTGGAGACTGATCGTAACACCATGGCCCCTACAAATCCCACTAGAAATTAGAACCTTGGACCCTAATAATATTTTTTTCTTGAATTAAACCTTGAAGGCCAACTGAAGTAGATGAGGAGCTCAACTTCTCCCTTGTCATCACCTTCATAAACATATCTATTGGATTGTCATCTATATGTATCTTTTTCGGCTTTACCTATCCATCCTCCAATACCGATTGAATGAAATAATATCATAGTTGTATGTGTTTGGTTTTAGAGTGCAAGGAAGAATTCTTTGCAAGATGTATAGCACTTTTTTTGTTCATAAACAAGTAACTTTCAGCTTACTATTTACCCAACTCTAACATGAAAATTTGCAACCATATCATCTCTTTTGCCACCTCTCTTATAGCTACATACTCTTTCTTTGTGGTGGATAAAGAAATCCAACTTAGTGTTGTCCCACCAACGGTAAATACACAACCTATGGTACTCCGCCTGTTATCTATATCCCCAGCCAAATATGAGGAAAAATAGTCTTCTAAATCAGTATGAGAGCCCCCAAAACATAATCATTTGTAGGATGTACCTCTAAAATTCCCACGAATCCATTTTACCACATTCCAATGCTCAACTCCAAGATGAATCATATACCTACTAATAACTCCCACGACATGTGTAATATCTGGTCTCATGCATACCATGGCATACATTAAAATTCCTACAACTAATGCATATGGTACCTTGGAAAAAAAAATTTCCTCCTCTTGTCTCTTAGGACACATATCTTTAGTCAATTTGACATGATGACGCAAAGGTGTACTAACAAATTTTGCATTCTCCATATGAAATCTCTACAACACCTTTTCAACATAATCAACCTGAGAAAAAAAATAATTATAGTTTCCTATCTGTTGTAATCTTCATACCAAGGACTTGTTTTGCTACCCCCAAATCCTTCATAGCAAATGAATTTGCTAACTATTTTTCTAACTCCTTTATGTGATCCATGTTAGACCCCGCTATAAACACATCATCAAAATATAAACATAAAATAATGTAGCTATCATCATCTAGCTTCTTAGAGTAAATAGAATGGTCTGAATTACACTAGATGTAGCCATTCTTAGCCATAAATCTATCAAATTTAATATACCATTGTCGAGGTGCTTGCTTCAAGCCATATAAACTTTTCTTCAATCTACACACCAATTTCTCCTTACCTTTGACCTCAAAACCTTGTGGTTGTTCCATATATATTTAATCTTCCAAATCACCATGGAGAAATGTTGTTTTAAAACCAAGTTGTTCTAAATGCAAATCTTCAGCAGTCATAATACTTAAAATAGTATGAATAGAAGTAATTTTCGCAACTAGAGAAAATATTTCATTAAAATCAATGCTCATTTTCTATGCAAATCCCTTTACAACTAGCCTGGTTTTAAATATTTTCTTACCTACATCTCCCTCTTTCAACCTATAAACCCATTTTTTTAGTAAAGACTTTTTACCTACAGGAAACTTCCATAATTCCCAATTCTAATTTTTTAGCAAGGAGTCCATTTATTGTTCCATTTCATGCTCCCACTGAACCTTGGCATCCACCTGCATAGCTTCATCATAGAATTTTGGTTCACTAACATCAGTTAATAAAATAGAATACAAAGAGGGAGAAAATATTTCCAAAGGTCTACTTATCCTTGAAGATCGTATAAAATTCATTGGAGTTTTTGGTATTTTTTGTTGTTGTTGTTGTTGCAGAGCATGAGAAACCACTAGAACATCACTATTTGGAGTATCATCAAATACTACATAGTAATTTTATTTCTTCTCATGTTGCTCTACAATTGATCTGTGTACAACACTTTCTCATTGAATATGACATCCCTGCTTCTCACAATTTTCTAATTTTTAAAATCCCAAAGCCTATAACCAAATTGATCAATGCCATATCCAAAAAATATACATTTCTTTCATTTAGCATCAAGCTTGGTTCTATTTTCTGAATCTAAATGTGCAAATGCTTCACAATCGAAGGTTTTAAGAAAAAGAATAACTCACCTTCTTACCTATCCATGCTTCCTCTTGAATACCACAACCTAAACGACTAGAGGGGCATTTATTAATTAAATAAATAGAAGTATTTATAGCCTCTTCCCATATGTTTAAAGGAAGCCTAGCATGCAATCTCATAATCTGTGCACACCTCATTATTGTTCTATTGATGCACTCAACCATTTCATTTTCTTGTGGAGTTCTTGGAACTATTTTCTACTTACAAATACCCTTAGAGGAACAATAATATTCAAAATATTTTCTGCAATACTCACTACCACTATCAGATTTGAGACATTTTAACTTTTTACTTGTTGCATTCTCAACCAAGTTTCTCCATTTTTCAAAAGTTTCAAATACATCATATTTTTTCCTAAGGAAATAAATCCATACCTTCCTTGTTGCATTATCAATAAAAGTGACATAATACTGAGATCCACCAAGAGAAGATACCAGAGTTTGTCCCCGTACATCCATATGCACAAGCTCCAATTTTTCATCTTTCTTTTGCTTCCCATCCTTGTGAGAACTAACTCTCTTTTGGTTGACATACACACAACTTTCACAAAAATCCATATTAACACATTTTAGACCTAGTAAAATATTATTTTAATGAAGTTATTTCATACCTTTTGCAAATATATGCCCAAGTCTATTATGCCATAGTGTTGATTGAAAACCCACAACAACTATCTAATTTTCTACCTATTGAATTGTACCAACTGTTCCTAAACATTGGATTTTATCTATAATAGCTAAAGTAGAAGGAACTATATGACCTATAAAAATATATAAGGTGCTTACTCTCACACCTTTTTCTACCACTAAGGAATCTTTTGTGACCTTCCAATTTTTATCACTAAATGTAACAACACAACCTTCATCATCTAGTTTCCTTGTTGAAATTAAATTTTTGCTTAACCTTGGAACATGCCTTACCTCATGTAGTAACCAATGATTTCCATTATGCAATTTAATCTTGATTCCTCCCTTTCCAACAATCTAAAAGGGTTTTTTATCTCCCAAATAAACCAACCCAAAATCCCCTTGGACATAATCAAGAAAATAAATTCTATAGGTCATAGCATGAAATGAAGCCCTTGAATCTAACACCCAAGAATCATCAACATCATCAAGGGAAAGAATCAAATAATCCTCATCAGATTGATTAATTACCACATTTTCCTCTTTATTTCCTTCCTTTTTGTCTCCTTTATTTTTTTGAGACCAACAATCTTACTTTAAATGACCCAACTTATCGCAATACCAACAATCCTTCTTTTCTTTGGATTGGGACCTCTTGTCCTTTGATTTTCCTTATGACTTGCCATGACCTCCAGAGGTCTTTCCTCTCTCCTTTGTTCTTCCCCTAGTTTCTACATTCAAAAAATTGCCAGATGTGGATGTACCACCTGATATTTTCCTATGAATTTTCTCGCTCAAAATAACACCAACATCATCAAATTTCAGCATATTTGAACCAAAAATAGAATTACTAAACACCATTACAAGGCTATTCCATATTTTAGGAAAAGAACACTGAATCAAAAGAGCCTTAACTTATTCATCAAAGTTTACATTAACAAAAGTCAATTGACCGGTAATTGTGTTAAACTCATTTAAATGATCAACAACTAACCCACCTTCTACCATTTTCATATTAAATAAAAGTTTCATAAGAAATACCTTATTTGAAGTAGAGTGATTTTCATATAGCTTTGCTAGGTTCTTCATCAATTATTCAGTTGTCTTTTCTTTTTAAATATTACATGCCACTAATTGTGACAAACATAAATGAATACAACCAAGTGCCTTTCTATCTAGAATATCACAGTCCTCATCAAACATATTTGAGGGTTTCTTGGCTTTCCCTTCCAATGGCCACCATAAATCCTTCTGATATAGATAGTCCTCCATCTACATCTTCTATAACCAAAATCTTTTCTCATTGAATTTGTCTACCTTCAACTCTCCCTCATCTTCCATAACTATCACTCAATTGTGAGACCTTACTGCAAAGGATAAATAAACACAACCCACTCTAATACCATGTGTTAGGGTTAGAAGATATATTTCAATTAGTTAAATGGATATTTGATCAATAAAATACAAAAATAGAACACACAAAAATTTTGGACAGCAAAAAGAACACAAAGATTAAACGTGGTTCACCCAAATCTGAGCTACATCCACCAAAAAGAGTGTCCAAAATATATTAATCTCCCATAAAATAACATTTAAAATGAAATGCGAATACATGCAGCAACATGCAGCAACATTTTTTCATGTTTTTCACTTGGTGGTTTTACACAACCATGGCTATGGGTACGTGCAACTTCTCTTGCATTTTTCTACTCACTACTCTTCAATTTTTTGCTAAAATTTTTCATGAACTTATACCTTCAAAAACTCATCATTGAGTGTTCTAATATTCTCCCACACATTTCCTATTAATTACCAATGAAGTGTGGCCATTGGTTGTGCCTCATGCACCCAATGAAATATTTTCTTTGGGTGGTTAAATTTAATATTTCCAGTTCTTTATTGACTTTATATTAAAAATATTGAAACCAATCACTTCTAGCATTTAACACTTTTATGTAACTATCCTTTTAGATACAAGTGCAACATAAATATTTAATAAATGCAAAAAATTAATATGAATATTTTACCCGAGTTTGATTGGTGTCCATAACACAACACCCCCAAGATCGAGATCCTATAGAAAAATAACATATGCACAAAATTTTTGTAAGTATGAATGTGTTTGGTGGTGTTTTCATTGATGTCAACACTATACAGGTTGAGTAAGTTGTGTTTTTCCAAGTGCTTTTGAGAAAATTTATAAATTAATGAAAGTTGTGTTGAAATGTGTTCTGAGCATGCTCTGGTATTATGGTCCAAATTTTCTCTATGTTGATCCAATTCCTATGTAGATCTAAAGGTGTGTTCATAAGCTTAAAAGGATTGTATATTCCAAGTTTCATCTTCTAGTTTGATGGAGAGTAAAAGTTATGTTCACCAGTGTGTGAACTAGTTTGTTAGATTTATATAGTTGTTGACTGGGAGGAAATTTTTGGATCCGTAGTCTTCTAGTACTTGGTTTCAGACCTTTTGGATTTGGGAGATTACTCTTTATGATGGTTTCTACGTTCTGAAAAAATTTCTTGTGGTTTGGCACTCTAGAAGACCTGCTCCAGAGCTCTTGTGTTTTGGTTGGTTGTCCTGGTTGAACTGGTGAAGGTTTTAGTACAGATGAAGTTTATTGAATTTTTTGTGGATGTATCTGAGTTGTTCTCAAAGATGATAAAATGACTGGTGAAGTGTGTTGAGCAATCAATGTGTGATTATCTTGCTACTGATGTGCATACTTCAAAGATCATCAATGTTTTCATTAGGTTCAGCCAGCTTGATGTCTACATGTTACATTTGGTTTTGCGTCAACTTGAGGAAGCATGTGAGTGATCCAAGATGTTATTTGGGTGCTAAATTAAATATGTATTTGGTCCCCTCACATTATTATCCACTGCAGGAATGTTGAGTAGCAGACCTAGTTTGAATTTTTAATTTTAATTTGAATAGCTGATCTTGGTGAATGATTCTAAGGTTGAAGACAATATAAAAGAAAGTTAAGTTGTGGTGAATTCCATATCCATCCATCATTCGATTTGAGCAATAGAATAGTGTGTTAAAAAGTGCAAAAAGAAGACTGTGGAAGAAAAAATTGTGGCAACAGAGCTTCATTGTATTCATAATCTTTTGATCAAGTTGTGAAGTGTGTGTAACTTCTAGTGGTGGATCTTTATCTATTTATTTATATTTCTCTATAGGTAGTGAGCCTCCTTTTCTGGATAGTGAGTCCTAAGGTACTGATCCCTTTGGCAGTGAGCCTATGTATCCAGTATTGCATTACTACTATATTGTGAGTTAATCTTCATCATGGTTTTTCCCTCATTAGGATTTTCCACATAATTTGTTTCTATTATTTTCATTTCCTGTTCACACTTAATAATAGATTGAAGATAACATGGAATTGATTAATTTTAAAGGTAAATAATTTGATACAACTGATTCACCCCCCCACTCAGTTGTCTTGTGCATTTCAACAATTGGTATCAAAGCTCTGGTTCCTTGGTGAAAAGCTTAACCGCTTAGGGTATATCAGATGGCACACAAGTTGTAGCTTCCTATGTCTGATGGAGTTGATTATAGTGACTAGAAAGAACAAATGAGAACTTATCTAATTTCAATTGGTTTCAATACCTAGAAATTTGTGGAGACAAAGTATGTGATTCCAGCAGTTGAACCTTCTTTTGTTGATGAGGTTGCAGCTTTTGAGGAGAATGAAAGAACTAGGTTTTCTATCTTCAGTGCTTTATCTAAAACTGAAAGATCAAAATTTGTTTCTTTAACTACAACAAATGAAATGTGGAGAAAATTGAAAGATATTTATGAAGGAAATGAGAGTAAAATTATCAAGGAAACTAACTGTTAAGCGAAAATTTGAGAATATGAGAATGGAAGATGGAGAAGACATTCAAAGCTATTGTCAGAGAGTTGAGACAATTGTGACTAAAATCAAGAATCAAGGAGGTACCATGAAGGATGAAGATATAATTGAGAAGATCTTGATGACCTTACCAGACAATTACAATGACAAAGTATCTACTCTTGAAAAATAGTATGATCCGAAGACATTTACTAAGGAACATCTATTTGGTGTCTTCACTATATTTGAGATGATAAAATTTGTAGGAGATATGGAGAAGACTAAAAAAACCTTTAAATCCATGAAGATAGAAGATGATGATGATGATGTTGATGCAGAAGATTTGGAAGCAAATTTTACAAGGAGATTGAAGAAAGGTATTGTTAAATACAAAGGTAATTTGTCCTTTAAGTGTTTGAATTGTGGAAATATTGGTCATTATGCATCAAGATGTCCTAATAGATCTACAAAAAATAAGCTCGATGTTGAGTTTCCTATAATGGTAGAAGCTTGAAATTGAATTGTAAAGATGATCCAATCTAGTTGAAAAAAATTCTTCCCCTTAGGAAGAAAAAAAACCAATAATGTATGTAGGATGTCAGGAAGATGGATGATGGATGATATCTCTGAAACTTGCTCAATTGTCTCCATGTTGATGTCGAAAGCTGACACACTCCAAACATGTATTCTAGGCCGCATTGCTGAAGAGGACAATCAAAAATCTAGTAGATATGAATGTAGAACATATTCCAAAGACAAAGATATCCCCTCTCGATACAAATAAGCCTCCAAATTCTGCCGAAAAGGATCCATAGTAACATCAAATTGCAAAGAATGATCATGTAGAGATTGAATAAGAGGGTCAAGGTGTTCCCTCACAACAATTGAAGAAGGATCTTATCCATAAAAGATAAGATGAATGACATAAATGATGTCTCCCAAATCTGCAATATGAGACTACACAAACAAGTTTGAAATACCTATCAAGAAGCCATCCAAAGTAGCTAGATCTGAAAGACAATGTATGTCTTGCTACACTAAATTAGAAGAATCCATATATATAGGAACACAATCATCAATTGCGATAGTAGATGGAGGAGATGAAATGGATGAACTAAGAATTGGATGTGATGTGAGTACCCCCAAGTTCAAGAAGCCAAATGTCTCCTCTAAATCATGGCTCATACTTGAAGTGTAATCAACAACTAAAGGAACAATGTTGCCATCAAAATCAAAATGTGAAAAGGTATACAATTGAGATGAATGATCAACCATCCTAGTAGGAATGATCTCTCTACTATCCAATTTTTGAATGATGTTTGAATTAGGATTGAACTCAAAAATTCTCCCATCTCCACCATGTGTAATCTAATATATGGAAAGAAGATTTTTCATCAAATGAGGAACACACAAAACATCTTGGAAAGTGTTATCCCCAAAGCTAATAGATCCCTTACCAATTACACTCATGTATGTATTTGTTTCCCATTAAAATAGAAGACATAGTACAAGGATAAAAAGAACAAAATATAGAATACAAATATGCCATATGATGAGATGCTCCTAAATCTAGAAGCCATCTCCCTAATCCATGACTTGAAAGAGAACAAAGAGCTTGTCCTTTATATCCTAATGAAGATGCTTGAATTTTTTCCTTTTTAGACTATTTTGAAGAAGGAGGTGATTCAAACATTATACAAGGAAATTTAATGTGATTCCATTTGAGAATATTTTTTAACTCATCAATATTATTATTATAACAATAGTGTTCTTCATGTCCATCCTTCTTACAATATGCACAAGTAGGTATCTCCTTCTTACATGATTCTCCTTTTGAGTATTTTGATTCTTTATGTGGCTTGTTCTTTTTCTTCTTATCAAGATTCCTTGATTTTTTTTGTACCTTACACTCACTAACAAAAAATTATTGTAACTTGGAAGACTTGATTAGACCCATGTTCATTAAATTAGCTTCCTCATGGATTAGGATATTTGCAAAGTCATCAAACTTAGGATCAACATATGATTCTCTCATAGAAATTCGATGGGTATGAAATCCATAAATAAACACTGAATACTCAAGACCAAGCTTGGATAACACATTGAGAATCAATTGTAAATCCTCTTTATCAAGGTTGCATTCTTTCAACTACGTCCTTAATTACATAACTTTGGAGATGTAGTCTTGGATATGGTCAAAACATTTAGGATCAAGATTCATCAAATCACTATCAATCTAATATCCCCTAATCTTATTTATTTTACCATATAATATTTCAAAAGCCTCCCAAGTCTCTTTAGGTGTTTTACATGATTCAACATGAAACTGTAAAATCAAATGAGATTAGTGAACATACGCATCCAAGTGTCTTCTCATGATCAAGCTCGCATTCTACTAATTATTTAGAATTAGTAGATTGATGAATGGTTTCCTTTAGATGGCCTATTATACCTTTCATCATGATATAGTTTCATACTCATTTTCTTCATGTAGCATAATTATGTGGAGTTCAGTGTTCAACTTGAGATTTATCCATTGCAAGAAGACAAACCAAGCAAAAGAAAGATACCGACCACTGCAAGATTACCACCCAAAATAACTCAATCATGAAACCCCCTAGGTAATATCTCATTTGTGACACTTTATATTTAGTGTATTTACAGTTACCACTTGTGAAAAATAGCGAAGTGGTATTGATCTTGGTACATGCAGATTGCCAAATTAGGCCACAGGCTCAAGAAAATTTTTACAGCAGTTGAGATCAAACTGATTACACCATTGGAAAGTACACAAAAAAGTGCACTTTCAAAAAATGTTTCACCCAAAAATGTTATTGTAGGAGAAAGATATGAGCTCCTGAAGTTCCCAAAATGAGGATGAAGTAGCAACACCTGTGAGAATCTATAATTTTTGGAAAAACCATAAACCAAAACACAAAATTGATTACACCACTGCAAAGAACAAAAAAAATTTCCCCAAATTAAAAAAAAATCTCAAAAAAAGGAGTCAAAATGAGTAATTTATGAGGCTTTGAAAATTGAATACAAAATAAAAAATTGCCAATGGTGATAGGGGCTTTTTTTTGAAAAATTGTTGATGTCATCATAATGGATGCTTAAATTTGATGGCCATTTGCTAGTCAAAAAAGAATATGTTGTCTTTGACTCCTGGTTGCTGGAATATGCCACATAAGGCGAAAATATTCTATTGATGGTCAGAATCTTCAACCGATCACTAAAATCTATGTACGGATGACAAAATTTGGAATCTTTGTCATATTTATATTTTCGCTACCCAATATTGTGAATTTTCAGTCGCTTAAAGATTTGATTAATGGTTAAATTTTGATGAGCGACTAACTAGGAGGTGGGGGCCATATCCCACTACATCCGCCAATGGTGGTCATGTTGGGTACTCTGTGCAGGTACAGGTACCCTACACTTTCTGTAGAATAATGTTTTTTGTTTTTTTTTCTTGCAAACTTTTAATTTTTAAATTAAAAATTTCAAAAAGACTTTACAAAAATATCCAAAAATTTTGTTGGCCAGATTTTTTTCAACCCATACTTTTTTGTAGTGACGGTACGATATGAATTTATGACAACCTAGGAGCTAACGACTCTTTGGGAAATTTTTTTTTCCTCAACGGACAACTGCTCCAAATTTGACAATATTAGGGTTTTTGGCCCTTCTAGATGTGATGGTATGGTTGGATTTGATCCAAAATTCTCCAAAAATGTAGCTACCTTCTAGATATGGCAACCACTCTTCAATTTCAAACCCTCATATGTTTGGCCTCATATGTCCGATTTGGACAAAACAAAAGGAAAAATTGGCTTTCTCCAACTTTCTAAACTCAATGGTGAGCTTAGATGTGCACCAACAAGGTCCAATTTGAACTTTCACTAAAGATCCAAAAATGGAACCCCTAAATCTAGTATTTCTATCAATTTTTTTCTAATTCTCCAGATCATCATACAATGCAAGAGAAGAGCATACTCAAATTTTCAAGATTTACCAACTCTCTTCAAAAAAATACTATCCAATGGCACCCAACCTACTCTAATACCATGTTAGAATTGTCTACATATATCGCTTCCTAAGATCTTGAGGCCAAATGGAAAGCACAAAGAGAGAATATCTTAATATGATAGGAATAACATATAGTCTTACGAGTTATGATTCAATGTTGATGTGTTGTACAATGTAGTAGAAACCCCTTGGTTATATAGCCAAGGTAAGATAGAATATTTCATAAGATTAAGGCAAGTGTCTTAATCATATGGCATGAGCCAACTCATCACACTTACCTAGGTTCACATTTGGTACAAGTCAAAAGATAAGAGTACTTGAGTTGTACTTGATTTGTACTTGTATGGTGAATGAATTGTACTTATTGATGGCATTTATTTGGTTATGTCAGTTTGAGTCAGTATGAGTCTGCCTTTGGTTAGAGGTAGTAGATCTTTGTCCATGTTACTTTGTTACTATCTCCTAGCATGGGGGGTGGGCCTTCGGGTACCACATTGGTTGGGTGGAACATGCACCAAAACTGTTCGGTCCCCATCTATCTTCAGTACTTGGTGGCGAGACATCCAGATGGACAGCTTGCTTGCGGTTCTTATTGTAAGTTCTTGCATTGTAATATTCTAGTTTTGTATATGATACTTTATCCCTCTTTTGTTATGAGGTGGATGTTTGTAATTGTAATCTTGAGTACTATTGCCTCATTCTGGGAATGAGTGATGTAACTATTGGATTAAGATAATGTTTATGAGATTGTATCTTGGTTGATTATCTTATTATGTTATGTGATATTCTTATGATGTATGATGGTTATTTCATAAAGTTCATAAGGCTATGGTTATATGTAATATGTATGTGTGGGTTTAAGTAATCCTAACCTTATAGCCTTAGAGGTTGTTGTTAATTAGTAAGTGAATGTGTATGTTAAATGCACTTTATAAAAAAAAATTGGTTCGCTTATGATGTTAATTGCAACTTCCTTTAAGGTTACTTGGTGGGGCATTACACATGGTATTGGAGCCTAGGTTTAAACACTAGGTTCTCTGGGTGCAATTGTGCCCACTATGTTGTTCTTGTGATTTTTTAGTAGAGTGTTAAGTAATCATGTGTTCATGGCTTTTACTTTAGCATGATATACTTTGTGAAAGAGAGTAGCATGTTAGTAACCTGATAAAAGGTTATGGTTGGAAAGTAAGATATGTATTCCATGGGTTATGGAATTGGATGTTCCTATGGGATTATGTATGTAGTTGTTTCCTTTGTAAATGTAAGAATCCAGTAACTGTATCTTGTTTGAATGTTGAGGAAACCCATACTTGCTTGGTGTGTCCATGTGATGGTGATACTTGGTACCCATTCATGGGGAAAAGTCACGTTTGGGTGTGAATTTTACCATACCATTATGTGTGTTTGCATGTTTGTTATCTAATTGAGGACCAACCCAAGTGTGGTTGAAACCTATATATAGGAGTAACCAAAAGTATCTCCTTTTCTTTTGGTTCGTTAGATCCTCAATCCATGAAGGGATAGTAGTAGTCACAAGTTTTCTTGGGTGGAGTGTGTAGCGTACACATGTTGTGGCGTAGAGCGTCTTAGCTCAACCAATTCTGAGGAAACATACCCGCTACCTTCCCTAATGCTAGTTCAGGATACTTGATATTTATGTGTTATCCTTATTCCCTAGATTCGAGTATAGAAGCATGGTTGTTAGTTATGCCTGGACGTCCGTAGAGGCGATGTCCTGGTAGAGTGATGATGTCTTCTTTAGTCATGGATGCATCACATGAGGGTATTTATCATTCTTGTTGGACGTTCTTTCCTCTTTCCTTGTTTGGTGGCTAGTATCTAGTCACATAGTTGTTGTATAGTGGAATTTAAAGATTGTGAACTTTCTTTCGGTTATTGATGATTCTTTTCAGTTGATTGTGAGGGTCGACACTTTGTTTATATTTGATTGTGAAGGTTTAGCCACAATTTGTGATCTTATTTTTTTATAACCCTAGTGGTTATGAATTTGATTTAATGTTGAAATTACGCATATTTATTTCTTTATTGTTGAAATGGAACTTTAATTTGATCTTCTTTATGAACTTGGTGGCTAAGCTAGTTATCTTTGTTGTTTTCAATGTCGGCTATGTGTTGTATTGTGATTCCTCTCCAAGGTTGTTTGAGGCAAACTTGGTGAGTGTGTACGAGGAAGTAGATGGAGGAAACGTTGAGAATGAGGGTATGTGAGGCTGGACGCAGCTAGAACCCACTACTCACCTTTGTGGGATGACTATCTCGTGGAGGCTAATCACCTTACACAATAAGAGATAGATCATTGTGGTCTGGTTTGGATGGTCTCACTTTATGTATGACCTGACACTATCAAGCCACTGGTTTGATGTTAGATTTAGTTGAGATGGTTTATGTTCTTGATTCATGGACTCTTTTATCATGGATTGGTATGTTGCTTTCTGGTGTCCAAGTGGACCCTTGTGTAGTCTTGTGATGGTTGTTGGTGTTGTGTATTGGTGCATATGTGTATTATGTATGATAATCCATGGTTATGTGTTTTTTGGAGAATTAGTTGATGGTTGATTCACCATGTTGTCTTGGTTGGATTTATAGTGTACTTGGCTGAGTTGTTTATGGCACAGGTTGTCGTTGTTTATGTGTTGAGGTATGGAGTGGTTTAGTTTGGAACCCTTGGTAAAGTGTGATTGTATGGAATTTGCACTATGAATTTTTGCAGGCTTCCAGGAGTAAGCCTAATATTTGGGGGGGAGAATGTAAAACCCCTCTATTTTGCTTCTTGTTCAAGTTGCTTTATGCTATGTTTGGTTGCAGTTACCTTGCTTCTAGATACATTTTGTTATGATGTTTTGATCGCTACTATTGAGTGATAACTATTATTGTGGGATGTAGTTATCTGATTATTATTTCACTTGCATTATGGATTAATGATGTTGTAGAGTTGACATGAGATGTTATTATGAGATTACTAGATTATGATGGAAGTGTCAGTTTCAATGAGTGTATGGGTGAATAAGACGAGTTCACATCACTCGCTTGCGAGCGCCCTGTGAATCCATAATTCCTTCTTCACGGTGTGTATTATATGCTGGATATATTATATGATGTTGTTTACTTGGTTGCAAGATTGTAGGTACATGACATCGACTCCACCTGGTTTCACAGGTTTGAGCATGTCGATCCAACGGTTAAGTTGAACGGGAGATAGTAGCTAGGTAACATGTGTCAAGTTTACACCTTAGCCTTAGTGTGTTCTCAGTTGTGTGTGTCGAGTCATTGTCTATCTTGCTTTGATGTTATTTAATTCTGAAGAATTTTTGATTTGGAAATAGATATTTAGAATAATTGCATTTAAATCATGTTGATGGTTATTTAATTTAAATAATGCAATGTGGATAAAAATTTATATTTAAATTAATTAATTATATTTTATTTATTTAATTAATTAAATTTAATCCATAGGGGTTGAATTTAGTTATTAAATAAATAAATAAATAAATTAAACGTGATGCAAGAGAATGAAAGAAAATAAAAGAATTAGAATTAATTTTGGAATTTAATTCCAATGTGTGGGAATTAAATTAGAAATTGTAATTAAATGTTTATTTGGGAAATTGGTTGCAACTTTGGAAATTAATTTATTATTTGAAATTGCATTTTAAATTGAAAGTGGATTTTGAAAAAGTGAAATTGAAATTAATATATAATTTGCATCTAATGTGAATTAGAGTTGTAAAAATTGAAATTGAAATTGAAATTGAAATATCTAATTTGCATGTAATGTGAATTAGGGTTGTATTAGGTATTTTTGATTTATAAAAATACATGTTTTAATTTTGGGGCAGAAAGGTTTTTAGGAAAATTCATTTTTACAGCAGGGAAGAAATTTTGGAAAATTTGCACAAGGGGTTGAATAAAGTTTGATTGTAGAAGTGATTGAAGGAAATATTGTTTGCATTTGTTGGATTTTGGATTGGATTCATGAGAGGATTGAAGAAAATTCAGGAAATCTTTGGAGGAGGCTTGCATCAGAAATTCATCTCTTCTTGTAGCTTCTTGTACCAGGTTTTCCTCTTTGTGTTATATTGTTCTTGATTGTTTTTCTTTAAAAATAGTAATGATTAAAGATTTGTTTATTAAATCTGTTTTAGAAAATAAATTTGATATTAGAAGAAAAGAATTAAACAAATTTACAGCGTTTGCTTGTGAAAATTCTTGAGTGAAAATTGTGAAAACTTTAGTTGAATTTAAATTATTTGGGGAAATTGATTTTGTTGTTATTGAAATCAAACATAGAGATTGAACAATGCATTTAGAATGTTTTTAGAAAATGAAACCCTCTGTTTATTATTAAAAATCGGATTTTAAAATCTGCAGTATAGTTATATTTTCATGGTAAAATGGTCTGGTTGCGCCACCTATAACTCCACTTTCACAAACTGGGTTGTCAGGAAATTTAAAGAGTTTTTGTATTTTGAAATTTTTTACCTCTGTCCAAAAATCGCAAATACCCAGATCGTAGTTTTTGAGCTATGCTTGAAACATAAGACTACTATTAAGTTATTTTCCCATGGCTGCTCTAAAGATAAAATAATAATAAATTGATATTTATAAATATTAATATTTTATGTATTGTTATTATAATATTAAAATATTATTTAATAATATTTTATATTATAATTTATAATACTAAAGTATTATATTTATTTATATTATTTTAAAAAAAATTTGTATATTAGATTAGTGGAATTAAAATTATAAACATATGGGAAAATTATTGTTTATTTTAAAATGGCATGTTAAAATGTAATTGAAGGAGTTAAATATTTGATTTAGAGAATGTATAATTTAAAATTCAATTGTGGAATTTAAATTCATGTGTAAAAAGTCCAATTATTAATTTGATTTAATTGAAAAAAATATACATATATTTTGGAAAATTGATGATAAGGCATATTTTATTTTGAATTAAACAATTTGATATTCTATAAAGAATAGAAGATATGTTAATGATTAAATATATTAATTAATATTTAAGTATATATATATTGAAGGTATATATCCATTTGAGAGAATAGATAATATTTTATCTTATTTTATTCTGTTGTTTGCAAATTGGGTATTATTAGTGTTCTAAAAGAAATGATTAGTATGTGTAGAAAATGTATAGAGAAATATATTTTTTTTAATAGAAGTAATTACTTGATTTAAAACAAAATATTTATTTTGTTAATATGATTGAAGAAAATATATTGAAATGCATATATATATCCACGAGTATTTTCAATCAGTATTTACCTTGTTTTATTTAAGTGTGTGTAATTTAGCTTTGCATAAAGAATTTAAAAGATAAGTTTTGAATGCGTAGTCAAATAGATAAGCCGAAATATATTTTTATACATTGATGAAATTGCATGTTTTTAAATGGATAGTTGAAGAGACATAGACTCCAGATATAAAATTGAAAAGATTGTTTGCAATAGTTCTAGGTTGCATTAAAAGTAAAATTTAGGAACTAACTATATTGAAAAAGGAAAATAGTTATTATGTTTTATTTAGTTCCATAGAGTAATCTAGTCATTGTGAATGGAATATTAAAGAATATGTGTAATTAAATTTATTAATATATATATTTGGTGTCTATATAATATGGAGCATATATATATATTAAGTGTAAAATTCATTATCATATTTTATTTTAATGAGATGCATGCAATATATTATTGAATAGAGATTTAAAAATGGATTGATTAGTGTATATGGAAAATGGATAGAGAAACAATATGTTATTATATTAAAGTGATTGAATGTTTTAAATAGAAAATTGAATGAGACGTAAGATTTGGTTAGGAAATGGAAAGAGTTTACTTGCATGGATTTGTGTCGATTTAAAAGTAAATTAAGAAATTATGTTATTGATAAAGCAATCAATTATGTTATTTATTAATTTCTATTTAGATTAATTGAATCATTGTGATTGGATTATAAAAGAGATATGGATTTAGTATATCCAAAAGTAGTATCTTCCTCATGATTATCTTAAAGAATTTAATTCTCTGTATTCAGTAAAGGGAAGTAAGTTTAATTGTTTTAGATTTCCAATAATGAAAAGGGAAATAGGGGATATGATTATTTTAGATGATCTAGTTATCGTGTTTTTGACTTTGTCAACACTACCTATTGAATGAGTATGGATTTAGGAAATCCAAATATTAGATTTGATTAATGACTTGAATGCTTTTATTGCTATGTCATCAAGTTGCATTGTTGGTTTTGGGATTTAGTGTTGGTCCTAAATTATAAGTCTTCTAGAAGATCTTAGAGGATAAGGGTTGTTGAATATTTATGCCATCCAATTGTTTTCCCTTGGGTAGTGCATGGCATCTTTTTTAGTTTTACCTAGTTTTTATGAACGGGGATGTTTGCACCTCCTTGGTTTATGAGCGGATTATGGGATCCGTGTCTCCTTGTATGAAGTGACCTTGTTATGTGGTTTCATCTTGTTGCCTCTTATGAAAGGAGTGGACTATGTGATTGTTGCCTCCAAGATGTTTGGAGTGAGTTCTATTATTTGTATCCTCCTTGTGTTGGAGTGGATTATGATGCCTAGTTGGTATGCACTTGTGGTTCTCTTGGTGGATTATTTGGGTGTGTGTTGTCCATTAGAAGAGTGGCTTTTGTTAGAGGCCGGAGCCCAAAGTGGTAAATCGGGTAACATTCAAAAGTGAGTTAATCAAGTGATAATTAAATTAATGTACTTAGATGATTGAGAAGACCTAGAAGACCTCGTTTGGACTTGGGATGAGTGAGAAGACCTAGAATGGCAAGATCAACTATCTTGTTCTTGCGAGAGGTAGTTGATTCCGCATGAGTGAGTATGAGTGTTGAGATTCGGTTGAGGGCACCAGGATTACTTGTGTCAAAGCCTATGAAGAATGCCTAGAGGAGATCTCATGGCAAACCTTGCGATGACACTCTATCTAAGACAGTTGTTGTTAATTATTTTATGTGTATGATTATTTGAGCATACTTGATCTACTTTATGCCTGGAAGCAATGTGGCCTATGTCAGTGATGTTGGAGTCGTACTTGATTTGTACTTGTATGGTGAATGAATTGTACTTATTGATGGCATTTATTTGGTTATGTCAGTTTGAGTTAGTATGAGTCTGCCTTTGGTGAGAGGTAGTAGATCTTTGTCCATGTTACTTTGTTACTATCTCCTAGCATGGGGGGTGGGCCTTTGGGTATCACATTGGTTGGGTGGAACATGCACCAAAACTGTTGGGTCCCCATCTATCTTCAGTACTTGGTGGCGAGACATCCAGATGGATAGCTCGCAGTTCTTATTATAAGTTCTTGCATTGTAATATTTTAGTTTTGTATATGATACTTTATCCCTCTTTTTTTATGAGGTGGATGTTTGTAATTGTAACCTTGAGTACTATTGCCTCATTTTGGGAATGAGTGATGTAACTATTGGATTAAGATAATGTTTATGAGATTGTATCTTGGTTGATTATCTTATTATGTTATGTGATATTCTTATGATGTATGATGGTTATTTCATAAAGTTCATAAGGCTATGGTTATATGTAATATGTATGTGTGGGTTTAAGTAATCCTAACCTTGTAGCCTTAGAGGTTGTCGTTAATTAATAAGTGAATGTGTATGTTAAATGCACTTTATAAAAAAAATTGGTTCGTTTATGATGTTAATTGCAACTTCCTTTAAGGATAATTGGTGGGGCATTATAGAGATCTTAGAAGACCTGAAACTTGCATGAAATGGCTCAATTGGATGTGGATCTTGACACTTGAAATGATACTTTGAATGCTTAACTTGATCTTGAAACCTACATCACAATGTTTTCTCCAAAAAAATGGATGATGTAAGAAGAATTTGACATGATGAATAGATCTTGATTGCTGCAATAAATCTCTAATATATCTCCTCTTGAATGCTCTTGATTGATCTTGAAATGGTTGAAGAATGCTTATAAAAATCTCTTGTAAATCTCTTGAAAATGCTAGGTGAAACTTAGTGAAATAACCTTGTATTTATAGGTATGTATCCTTAATTTCCCAAAATTCAAATATTAGAAGCCGACATCGAATTATGGATTCAAAAATGTTAAAATACCGCCAAAAATAAAATTTAAATTTAGATCCTAAGGTCTAGGGAAGACCCATTCACCCTTGGGTGAATGTTTCCTAGGTCTCTATACCTAGAACACACATTTCTCAATATAAAGTGTAATTTTTAGGAATTAATTATTATCAAATTTCCCCTCAAATAAGTGTGAAAATGTAAAGGGTTACATTTAACAACACTAAATTAAGGCATTATTAATTCTAAATCAACTAGGAGGGCCCTAATAAGTTAGAAAAGGTAAAGGGTTACGTTTTTCTACACTACAGTCCCAAGCGCTTATGTCACAACCAACACTCACTAGATTGAGCCATTAAATATATTCTTCCATTTTCCTTCTTTAGATGAGAGACATTTCTATTTGTCCTAGTACCTTTTGCAGCTGATCTTCCCGACCCTACCTTCTCGATCTTACAACCTTTGGCATGAAATGTAAGGTTGTACCCATTATTGCATATTTGATTGGCAATAAGGAGATTGTGTTTCAACCCTTTAATATAAAGGACATCCTTAGTCATTTTATTTCCATCAATGATTATAGAACCATTTCGACAAATTTGTGTTGACTCATCACCACCAAACTTGATAACTCCACCATTCCACCTCTTAAGGTTGATCAAACTTTCCTTATCACTAGTCATGTGGTTAGAGAAACCATAGTCAATCATCCAAGAATTTTATTCTTCCGCTAACTCATTTGATTGAAAAATCTGACAAAAGCTATATAATCAGATGTATAGTCAAACACTTGTGCAAATTTTCATTTTTTTAAATTTTATCCCCGACATTCATCGAAATTTTGATGAACCTTTTTTTCGTCTACAATTCAATGAAGATCTTTTGCTGAAATTTTGATGAACTTGCAAAGTTAAATTGTGGCAGACATAAATAAAAATGAGCTCAACTATTAATTGCAATAGTGTTTTGCTCGACGGTTCTCTTGGGGAAAATTAGAAGAAACTCAAGAAGATATCACCAGGTTGAGGGTAGTGATTATCTTTTTCTAGAATTCATTTGTGAAGTCAGATTTGTACTTCAAGGTTTCAAAATCATATTTTAAAGCAATATCTCATTAGATTTCATTTTTAGTCTTATGCATTTTTAGAATTTCATTTCCAGATTTTAGACTTGACTTCACAAATTCTTTATAAGGGAATTTTTTATAACTGATGGAAAATTCTTGATGGATTTGGACAAAGATTATATTTGCAAGGTTTCAATTTTAACCCTAATGATCAATTTTCAATATATTTGGGAGCCATAGCTATATAATATCAAAGGTGTTGGTTGTTTTTTACTATAACCAAGTTTATCTTTTAGACACATAGCATATAAAATCTTAGATAATACTGCCTTACAATACCATCAATCTATATTCTAACCCAATACTACATATCAAATGCTTATACGAACATAGTCACCTATAACCTCACTCAAGCATTTTAATTAATTCCTTGAATTAAAGCCAAAATGAGAATTACACACACCATATCAGTGAGATGAATAGAATAACCCTTGATCATTTTATTCAAGATAATAATATATTCATACAATGGAGATAGATGAGCTTCGAATGAGTAATTTTCATTTGGATGCCAGTACTATCTTGAAAATTAAGTATCCATGAAACTAAAACCTACAACAAAATGACACCAAACCTAAGAATAGTATCTTCACTATAATATCAGGCTCTTTACAAATTCGCTCTACAACTTCACTTAGACTCAACCTAAAGATATCTAACTTGATAACCTGTATTTTTGGTCCTCAAATCCTTCTTATAGGGAAAATGAAGTAGCGACAAGCATCGGACTAGAAATACACCTATCACTGGTCCCTTGGACCACCTTATGACATTTCAAAAATTAGTTACAACATCTGAGTCTCTAGAGAATCTTCTTGTTCATCCCATCCACTGGAGAATAACTGTTGCATTTGCCAAACTTTGAAAATGTGCACCAAAACTGCCACCAAGACATAGCCAAAATTTGTTATAACCATAACCGTTGAGTTGTTAACTATCAGCTGTAGACTTTGTCCTATTCTTGTTTAGTTAAGTACTTTTCTACCCATCCTAGATATTCCTCATTTGTTGGTCAATTAAAATTTACCACCTCATTTACCTTAGAACTATAAGGAGTATACTTTACTACTACTTGATTTGCCTGCCTTTCAAAAGATTCCAAAAATGTGCTAGTGTTAATGATTTTATCCATACTACTCATCAGTATGTCATAATCTGAGTCATCACAAATCAATTTGATTTGTGCATTGATGATTTCATCTACCCTATCCTGCCATTGCTACAGTGATCTAACATTTCCTTGGGCATCTACAATATCTGGTAAAGATGTGTCACTCTAGTCATCAAAACTCTTTACCAACTGTTTAATCCTCTAGTTGAAATCATCAAGTAAGGCCTAGAAACCTTGCAGTGACTTCAAAAATTCCAGAGTAGGCCTTAATTGTTGAGGCCTATTAGCTGCATCAAATTTAGAGGTTTTATACATAACATCTAAATCATAGGCCCTAGGGATCTATTTCTCAATTAAAGGAAAACTAATTCCTTATCCTTGGTTATATTTTTAATTGAATCCAAAAATAAAGAATATAAAGAATAGACAGATGGTAATCTACCATCAACGTTCTCATTGAGGTGCCTCAAAATTGTATCTACAACCTCATTTTGCTTAACAAATACTCCCTCCTCACTTGCTTTTAGAGTCTCCTATAGCTCTCTAATCTTATTAAGCATTTGTGTTTTGGTTGGATCTATAGAGCACTCAGCCTTCTCTTCAACTGGCTCTAATGAAGGACTGGGAGTAGGAATTTGGATGGGAGATCCTAGAGTGGAAACAATTGGAGAAGTTGGGGGTACTGACCTTGATGTTGAAGGTAAGGCCAGGGTACTTGGAGCACTAGAAGACTCCCCCACATGCCTGTACTTCAACCTATCTACTTCAATCTATAGCTCAACATTTCTTTGTTGCATTCTACTATATTCATCAATAATGATATTGTACTTCTCCATCAAACTTTTCTTCTCAGCTTCTTCTCTTTCAGTTGTCTTTTGGGATAATTTAGTCACATTCACAGTCAAGTTTGTAGCTTATGTGGTTGAGGTTTCAAAATATCTTTTGATAATCAAACCTCCCCTCATGTTTGAGATAATATCAATAACGTTTGGATTTCTACCCTGAGGTGCCAATGCCCAAATAGTCAGGGTCTCATACTCTTCACTAAAGGAAGAATCTTGGAGTGTTGCCTTGACCTCTTCCTAGGTGTTCTGCATTGGATATTTGGACTTTAGGATAGCATTGAATGCTACAACATATGCTATGTCCCATTCACGTAGAATCAGAACACCAGCCTGGGTTACCAACTTTCTTCCTTCCTTAGGAGTGATGCTTTTGAACTCATTCATGAGTTCAACCTTCACCTCATCATCATTTTCTTGATCAGACTGATTAGGCCTTGATTCTCTTCTCTCCTTCCATTTGGCTTGGTATTCCTCCAACTTCATCCTCCACACTAGTTGCAATAATACACGAGTCTTCACAAATGTATCATCATCTAAGAATTCCTTGCGTGCTTCCATTTTGGAATCTTGTACACACCGGCCTATTACATCCATATCAGATAATACTAATTTAGTTGTTCTAGGAGGGGATGGAATACCAACCTACATATCTTGATGAGTAACAATTATTTCCTCCATCAGAGCATCATGTGTTTCTTCAATTCTTTGCCTCTTTGGGCTTGGCTTTGATGGTGATAGTGCATGATCAACTTGAGGTGGAGAATCCAAATCAATTATTTTTACACCTCTAGGTGCTATAATCTTTGGTCTTGAGTGAGCTGAGGATTTCATCACTTGCTTCCCCTTTGTATCCTCCTCATTGCTAGTGTCATTCATTTTCCTCTTGTAAAGAGGCCATCACATAGTAGACTAATAAGTTGGCCTTGTTTCTTTAGGCCTCCCCTCTGGTCTCTTGGTCATCATATTGTTCATGATTTCTTTGAAATTATCCATCAAGAAATCAACCTTCTTGTGGAATGGAGTAAACTCCATCAATGGATTATACTTGGGATCCATTTTATGTACTACAACCAACAATTTTTCATAGCTAATCCACTTCTCCTTATTCAGCTCCTATTTATTCAAGTCAAATTCATTCCTGATTAAGTCTTCAGGAAAATTAAATTCATGGGAAAACTTGCCACCCTTAATATGTTGCATGAATAGGGCTAAGAAACCCTCTGGATCATTTTTCTGCCTGGGAGCACTCCTCAAGTAAAAGTCATAAAAGTACCTCCCGAAATGAACCCGTCCACCCTTGGAAAACATAAAATCTGATACAATGGTGTAATCAGGGAAGAGGGTCCCTTTTCCCTTCCCTGTCAGGTTGTCCTTATGGATAAAACCTATTTGCCACATGACTTTGGCAAACCCCATTCTGGATGGCACATTGAAAGGGAGAAATGTGGGGCTCCCTGGAAACCATATACTCTTAATACAATGCTGATAGGGTACAAAATGATGTCACCCCAGTTGTGACAAACCTTTAAATTCGGCTTCCTCCCCTTAGGCCTAAGAAAGTCAGGAAGATCCTCAGGAACCCTAGGCATATTAATAAATTAGCCGAGCCCTAAGCCTGGAAGTAAAGAAATTATCAAATTACACATAACTGGTGCTTCCCCTATTGTATGACAAGTATGCAGTCCAAACCTACTCTAGTAACCTTTCCCAATTTATGTCCTTCCTTAACTCCATCCCTTATGAAAAGAAGTCGACATTCTTATACAAAAACATATACATATGCAATGAATACCAAAAGAAATGATTGCTAGTATTTGAAACTTGCAATTTCAGCAATCCATCAGAAAAGATGCAAAATAATATATTACAGAGAAATTTGTGTGTTGTATCTGGGCCTCCATGAACATATATGCAATGGGCATAACAGTGTTTGGGCTAAAACTCAAAATCTGGCAGAGTGAGTAGAAAGTAGCCAAAAAAGGGTCGCAAATTAGCTTAGCCTGAAAAGATCCTCGTCATTGGGATTGATGTAAATTGTAGAACTTCTTGCCTTTGCCAAATGAGAAGGAAGCAGCTTACAACCTAAACAATGGCTTTAATCTTTTGTATTCTTTCTTCATTTCCTCGAGATCAATTTGAATCAAGAATGGACTTGGTTCACTTAAATCAAACAACTATTAGATTTCTTTTTTGCTTATACTCAACAGGACTCCTCCATCATTATCCCTAATCACCCTAGTGAGAGAGTCATACCATGCTACCACAACCCTGAGTAGGTCCACATTGGGGAATACATTTGGCACTACCAAATTCCCCATGTCATATCTCCATGCATTAGAGAAAGGGTGAGGTAAATTTCACTATTCGTACAAGAGCTTGAACATGTCTAAACCTGTCATAGGAACCCTAGCATCTGCAATGTTATAGTTTTTACATACAAGTCCCTCACTTAGGGTTCTTCCATTCATCAAAATTACACCCCTCTTTTTATCATTTGTAGACAATGGTAATTGGTAGAGGAAATTATCTTACAAATTCCTCTGTAGATAATCCACTTGGACAGAGTGTTGCTTCGGTGGTGCCATCTCAAAAAAAAAAAGGGTTTCTTTAAAATTCGAACCTTGAACAAACTAGGGCTACTTAAACAATGAAATTACAGTAAAACTTTGCAATCTCACACAATTCAATCAAACCAATAACCCTACTTTAATAATCAACAAACCCTTTGACCAACTTATCACAATTCTTCACAATATTCTTCAAATTTGATTTTTAGACTTGTGCATTTTGAGAATTTCATTTCTAGATTTTGTTGTGCAAGTTCAATATTCTAATTTTAGGAGTCTAATAGTTGGAAATCATAGTAAAATCAGAATTTAATAATTTTTGAAATTAGCATTTTAAAGTGTTTTTTGGGGTCATTAACTTTAGACTATCTTCTCTTTTGCAAGGGTGGTTGCATGCCGAATTTTTTTGGTGTAAAATATCATAATTATTATATTTTCTTACCTGTGTATGATTAGAAATTATTGGAGTGTGAGTTTGATATTTTTTTAAGATCTAAATATTCAAGCTTGGTAAAGAAAAATCATGTTAGATAATATTATCCTAGAACAAAATAAAGAGTCACTTGATAGATTGTGGGCTAGATTGAAAAAAAAGGGTGATGGGAAATGTTATTGTCCTTGCAATAATTGCAAGGACTTAAAGACAAGAAGACTTTTAATCACAACAAATGAAAAACATTGTAGGCAGAATGGTCACGTTGAAGGGGGCCATGGTTATCGTCCATTGGTAAGTTGTTTATTATATGTGTTTACATTGATTGAATTTATAAATGTTTATATTGTTTTAACATTTGATATATATATATATATAAAATCAATTGATCATGATCATGGTTTATTTGTGTTTGTCATTATTATAAAGGTGGGGTGCCCGAGGGCACATTATATGGATTATCATGGCCCGAAGAATGTGGTATTGCAAGTGGAGGAACATGGAGCTGTGAATATCGAAGATGAAGTTAATGATCCTATGGAAGAAGATGATCATGCGCCATAAAACACAATTGAAGATGATGGTACAAATATAGTGATCCATGACACATGTAGTGGCATGACTGATCATATTGATCGAGATGACTTTGATGATGTTCATGACTTACCTATACTTGAGAAGACACATGAGCCCCTTTATGAAGGCTCCCAAACAAATCTTCTCTCTGTTGTATTGTTGCTAGTGAACTTGAAGGTATGAATGGTTTATCCAGCATAGCAATCTCATGGATGTTAGGGTATGTCATATATGTCATCTTTTTTCATCTATTTTAATTGTTGTTAGGTCATCGCTAGTAAATAAAGGATGAAGTATGTACCATTAATAATCTTTATATTAAGAAATTATTTTTTGCTGTAGATTGATTGGTGAATTTTTGTTACCACCATCAAATATTTACCTCGCTCATACTGAGATTTATTTGGCATTATGAAATATATTGAAATGGAGTATCAAGCAATAGATGCATGTCCCAATGATCATATTATATATCATAAACAACATGAATTTGCAACAGAATGCCCATAATGTCATATCAGCAAATATGAAACAGATCAACTAACAAAAAAGGTGCCTCACAAGGTTCTTTGTTATATTCCCATTATTCCACGTATGCAACAATTATTTAGGTGCAAAAGCTTAGTGCAATTTATTGATTACCATGCATGAAATAGAAGTGGAGATGACATTCTTCGAATGCTTGTGGATGGTTCTGCATTTACGGACATGGAGGAAAAATGGCCACACTTTAAAGAAGAACCTTGTAATCTCAGGCTTTCATTGGCAGTGGACAGTGTCAATCCATTTGGAGAGCTAAGATCTATTTACTCGGTGTGGCCTGTTTTTGTTATCAATCATAACATTCCTCCATGGATGTCAATAAAGAGGGATCACATAATGTTGGCAATGATTGTTTCAGGTATTTGTTTACATCAATTTTCTTTAATGTAGTAGCATCTCATTTGTCTTATTTGTTGCATAATGACTTAAATGTTTTTTCATTTAATAGTCATGTACATGAATTTATATATATTGCAATAAAATGGTTATAATAATTATGTAATATTTATGTTCATTCAACTAGGTAAGTAGCAAGTTAAAAATAAGAATGTATATATTGAGCCTCTTATCGACGAGTTACTAAATTTATGGAATGGTGTTACTATGTATGACGTATCTAGACCAATAAGACAAAGCCAATTTGAATTCCACGCAATGCTTGTATGGACAATTCATGATGCCACAAGGCTAACACATTTTTCTAGTATGTTATAACATTCAACTACATGACTTGAATGATATTTACTTTTATGAAGTAGATATCAGACATGTTTTTGAAATAATCTATTCATTATATATAATTATAAAAATTGACATATTTAATCCAATTATATATGATTTGAAAGTCTTCAAACAAAGGGTAAATTTGCATGTCTAATTTGTGCTCCAAAGATGAAATCTCATTGTTCAACAAGTTTAGGAAAGTAGGTGTTTGATGAGTATAGGAACTTCCTCCACATAAATCATAAGTATCGAACTACTGAAAAAGATCTTTTCAATGGGAAAGAATAGACTACATCAAAACCACGAAGAATGGCACCTCGCCTATAGAAGTTGGAATAGAATAGAATTAATCATCAAGGTTATACATCGGATCAAATTTTTTATCTATCATATATGATATGTTTTGATTTTATATTTTTATATTGTGTTGTGTTTACTCATGCTATAATTGACAATGATTGTAATTGTTAATTTGTTTAACTTATATGCTTGATGAAGGTCATCAAGGCATTAATGGTCAGCTTCCACATAGACTTTAAAGTTATCCTAGACAATTTAGTAGGTTTCCCTACTATGAGCAGCTACAAATTGTGCATTTGTTTGATACAATGCATATCAGAAAGAATATGACAAAAACGTTATGGAGAATATTGGATGGAAGGCATGACAAAGAAAATATTGTCAAAATTTGTAGTGACATTCAAGAAGCCAATCATGCAATGAAAAATTTCATTCAATTAAATAGCGATGGAGACCAAATTAATATAAGTGCCCTTCCTTGGTTATTAATGGAGCAGCAAAGCAATGCTATAAAAGAAGTCATACAAAAATTTTGATTTCCCACAAGATTTGTTGCAAACATAAACAATATCATAACAAAGAAAGGTGAATTTGGGTCAGGGATGAAAATGCATGATTGGCATACCTTCATTAAGGTAATTATTCTGGTATATTATATATATTTGTATACTGCATGTACTTTTCAATGTATTATGTTTACTACTTTTGGGAAAATAATGAAAAGATCATTTTATAATTGTTGCAGTATGTTCTACCTCTATCTCTCCCTGACAACTTCGACAACAATTTCAAGCAAGTTATATATGATCTTGGAAATTACATGAGGTATTTAGTGATATTTGTTCAATTCTTTATATATTTTTGTTAAATCTTGTTAATATATGTGTGCCTTGAATCACTTGTAGATGGTTGTCATCAAAACCAATCCATAAAGAAGATATGAATTACTTGAAGGGAAAAATTTCTCATCTAATGTGTGAAATGCAAAAGTGTCTACCTTCAACATTTTTCAGTGCACAAGAAAAATACCTCATACACCAAGTTGAGGAGATTGAATTGTGTGGACTTGTACACACAAGGTCAATGTGGATGGTTGAGAGGCACTTGAAATTTTTGAAGGCTTTGGTTAGAAAAAGAGCACATCCTGAGGGTTCTATGGTGGAGGGATATATGGTATACTAGACCATGGTGTACATTATTGAATATCTTCCTAAGTTTTAAGCAAAGATCCATGTACGTTGCATTTGGGATCCCAACTCCATTAATAAATTCGAAGGGGAGTACTTGATGGGGAAAGGTAGATTGAGGAAAGTGACAGGTAATTATAAGATGGTCATGGAGATTAATTAGAATACATTTTACATTTGATTTTTATTTATATTGTACTTATTTAATTATTAATCTTTAATATTCATCAATTATAAATTAAGGTCGTATACCGTGGTAATTAACTAATTATATGTCATTTGTGAATTTCAATTTTTTTTGATACAGTTGGTTGAGAGTGGGATGCAGTGCATTTTTACATCGCAAACAATCTTGATTGGATGACAGTATGGATTGAACAATGTCAACAATTTTGTCACACATTAACATGGGAAGGTGTGGCTTCTTTGGTTAAAGAAGCTCATCATAATGGAGATTCCAATGTTATACCAAGGGAAATTGATTTAGCATATGGTTTAAGAGATAAACAGGTATGTATAAATATATTAATCACCCATATTATTTAATTATTTTCAATTATATTGTTGTATATATATGTTGAGATTTTTTTCTTTGCATACATTCGGCCAAGAATAAATATGTTTATCAACTCATGATATTGCAATAAGTTTTACATGTTTGACATATTTCAGGTGAAACACCACAAGGATATGCGGTCCAATGGTCATAAATTTCAAATCAAAAAGTTGGATGACACGAAGAAAACTTGTGATTCTGGGATAATTGTAGTCTTCCAGGTGACTAATGTTTCATCTAGAAGTGATATACATCGAGAAGTCTCAAAAAATCAATACTATGGGATTTTGGATGATATACTTGAGTGTGACTTTAAATCCTTCAAATTAGTTCTATTCATCATCCTATGGCACAGACTACCATTGAATGAAAATGATTATGAGAGAACTATTATTGAACATGATAATGGATTTACCATGGTTAATACAATGTATTTTGGGCGAGCTGGAACTAAGCCCTATGTTCTTCCAAGCCAATGTGAGTAGGTATTTTACTCAGAGGTTCTAGGTAAAGTAGGTTGGTCATATGTTGTTAGACATGATCCAAGAGGAAGGCCAGTAAAGTATAATGTGGTGGAAGAAGAAGATAATGAAGAAATAGAAAATGATGTAGATGATGATTAGGATCAACAGTTAGTTGCTGATGTGCGTAACAAAGATGTTGACGAGGAGGAACTAGATCATGATGATGTAGGAGTTATGTTCATGAAGATGATATCCATGTGGATGATGACATTATCAAAACTAATATCAATGACAATGATGATGATATGACCAATCCTTACAATGTTGAATATGGATCAGATGATACAGACAAAGAGTTGGATGAAGAAGAAGATCAATGACATTGAAATGTATGAGTTCTGTGATTGTATTATCTATTTGATATTAATTTTGTGAACCCCTAAACCTACATATGCACAAGAACAACAAAACACGTTAGTTGTTAGATCAAATGCATGTACACAAGAGTGAGAGATTCCCCACAAAATCCATCTATTCAAACTAAAATTAGGAAAATGAAGAACATAAAACAAGAAACTGAAATAAATCCTAATTAAGCCAATAAAATGAAGATCTTATGGGGGAATTGGTGCCAATGGAGTGTTGCAATTGGCCCTTTCCCAATTCCTAAGTAGCAATGGTATGTGATGGAGAAATGGTCAAATATCCAAAGAGATTTGAGCATAACCTTGTTGCAAATCTTGAAAAGTGGTGAGTGATTGATTGAAATGGGAAAAATTGGCTCTCAATGTGAAGAGAGTAAATTTGCATATGATTGTGCATGAGAAATGAGGAGAGAAGTCTCCAATTTATAACTTTCAATTTGGAAGAGAAAGTGAGATTTGAGCAATGTGGGATTAAAGATAATCCAATGGTATTGTTCCACTTGTCCACATGTGATTGGATGAGGAATGAGCACATTTTGGCCAATGTGCATGATGAATGCATAATTTTGAATTTAAAATTTTGAGATGACTTGTTGAAGAGGGAAAACGAATGAAGTTAACATCACTTGGCTCAAGGTCAAGGACATGTAATAGGTCTTAAATTCCTTGTTGGAAGGACTAAGTCCACTTGGCCCTTTTTGAATTCAAATGAGGGAATATTCCCTTTTGATGCTTTGTGAGGGAAAATAGAGAATTAGATAAATCAAAGTAATTGATTTATTGTGCAACTTGGATTCTCTAGAGGATTTTAATGAGAGGGATTAAGGTAATCATGGTTTTGATTAATTTAATGAAGAATTAGATGATGTGACAATTTAGACTTAGATTTATGAATTGATTTAAGTCAAGAATTGAGATGAAATGATTTATTAAATAAATGATTTAATTTATTTAATCAAGAAGGAACATGTTAGATTAAATCAAATAAGGTTTAATTTATTTAATTTAATAAGAGGACTTTAGAGAATTTAATTAAATAAAAGGGATTTATTTAACTAAACAAAGATATAAGGTTAATTAAATTAAATTGATTAATTTCATCATTGAAAGAGGAAGACTTAATCCAATAAATAATGATTTGTTAAATTAAGAGATAGAATGTGATGAAATGCTAAGAATATATTTTAAGAGGAAATGTTGTTAGTAAATTGGGATCAGGTGTACCAAAATGAACTTGTACATTTTTCATGTCTAAATTTTTCCCCTCTTTGAAGCAATGTACTTGTTGCATTGATACAAAGAATAAAATATTGTGATCAAAGGTTCAAGATTTTATCAAATTTTTTCAAATACCCCAATGTTTCCCTAGCGGAATAATATTGCTGGATACTGCCCCCTCAAGAAATCGAACGAAAATTTTGATTTTTTGGATGATCTTGCAAAAAATGATAACAAGGTCCCCAACAGCCCAGAAATGCCCCAGAATGCCAAAAAAATGGATTAAAATTCTAAGAGGGATGCAAAATGACTCTCGGTTTGATGAAATAGGTTTGAGGGACCAAAACCCTTTTCAGAAGGTCAAATTAGGTCAAAAAACCCTATTTTTCAAGTTTAAATAGACCTCGAGGGGTCACTTTCAATAAATTTGCAATCTTAACCTTGAAAAATTTCACACTTGGGCTCTGAGTCCTAGAGAAAATGGCGCAACGACAGCTTCATCTGCACATGCAGGAGTGGGTACGAGTATATTAGTGACCATTTACCATAGGACCCGCGGTATGTACCCCTGTCTCACCTTTATTTTTCTCATTTTGCTTGCATTAATTAGGGCTTAGGTACGGTCGAGTCAGCACGGTGTGATACAGCGTCGCAAAGAATTCACAAACAGGCCTGTGCAAGCCTATATAGGACCGCTTGTGCATAGAGCGTTGTGCAACGTAGTTTGCCATTTAGGGATTTTTGGTTAGTAAACTCAGTTGCTTGCTCAAACAGCATCACACAGGCCAGTTTGTCAAAATTAGCTATCTAAGTCTGTCATGTAGTGCAATTTGTAAGATTTTTCTATCTAATTCCGCTACGTGGCACTTTTTCCCCTCTTTGAAGCAATGTACTTGTTGCATTGATACAAAGAATAAAATATTGTGATCAAAGGTTCAAGATTTTATCAAATTTTTTCAAATGCCCCAATGTTTCCCTAGCGGAATAATATTGCTGGATACTGCCCCCTCAAGAAATCGAACGAAAATTTTGATTTTTTGGATGATCTTGCAAAAAATGATAACAAGGTCCCCAACAGCCCAGAAATGCCCCAGAATGCCAAAAAAATGGATTAAAATTCTAAGAGGGATGCAAAATGACTCTCGGTTTGATGAAATAGGTTTGAGGGACCAAAACCCTTTTCAGAAGGTCAAATTAGGTCAAAAAACCCTATTTTTCAGGTTTAAATAGACCTCGAGGGGTCACTTTCAATACATTTGCAATCTTAACCTTGAAAAATTTCACACTTGGGCTCTGAGTCCTAGAGAAAATGGCGCAACGACAGCTTCGTCTGCACATGCAGGAGTGGGTACGAGTATATTAGTGACCATTTACCATAGGACCCGCGGTATGTACCCCTGTCTGACCTTTATTTTTCTCATTTTGCTTGCATTAATTAGGGCTTAGGTACGGTCGAGTCAGCATGGTGTGATACAGCGTCGCAAAGAATTCACAAACAGGCCTGTGCAAGCCTATATAGGACCACTTGTGCATAGAGCGTTGTGCAACGTAGTTTGCCATTTAGGGATTTTTGGTTAGTAAACTCAGTTGCTTGCTCAAACAGCATCACACAGGCCAGTTTGTCCAAATTAGCTATCTAAGTCTGTCATGTAGTGCAATTTGTAAGATTTTTCTATCTAAGTCCGCTACGTGGCACTTTTTCCCCTCTTTGAAGCAATGTACTTGTTGCATTGATACAAAGAATAAAATATTGTGATCAAAGGTTCAAGATTTTATCAAATTTTTTCAAATGCCCCAATGTTTCCCTAGCGGAATAATATTGCTGGATACTGCCCCCTCAAGAAATCGAACGAAAATTTTGATTTTTTGGATGATCTTGCAAAAAATGATAACAAGGTCCCCAACAGCCCAGAAATGCCCCAGAATGCCAAAAAAATGGATTAAAATTCTAAGAGGGATGCAAAATGACTCTCGGTTTGATGAAATAGGTTTGAGGGACCAAAACCCTTTTCAGAAGGTCAAATTAGGTCAAAAAACCCTATTTTGCAGGTTTAAATAGACCTCGAGGGGTCACTTTCAATACATTTGCAATCTTAACCTTGAAAAATTTCACACTTGGGCTCTGAGTCCTAGAGAAAATGGCGCAACGACAGCTTCGTCTGCACATGCAGGAGTGGGTACGAGTATATTAGTGACCATTTACCATAGGACCCGCGGTATGTACCCCTGTCTGACCTTTATTTTTCTCATTTTGCTTGCATTAATTAGGGCTTAGGTACGGTCGAGTCAGCATGGTGTGATACAGCGTCGCAAAGAATTCACAAACAGGCCTGTGCAAGCCTATATAGGACCACTTGTGCATAGAGCGTTGTGCAACGTAGTTTGCCATTTAGGGATTTTTGGTTAGTAAACTCAGTTGCTTGCTCAAACAGCATCACACAGGCCAGTTTGTCCAAATTAGCTATCTAAGTCTGTCATGTAGTGCAATTTGTAAGATTTTTCTATCTAATTCCGCTACGTGGCACTTTTTCCCCTCTTTGAAGCAATGTACTTGTTGCATTGATACAAAGAATAAAATATTGTGATCAAAGGTTCAAGATTTTATCAAATTTTTTCAAATGCCCCAATGTTTCCCTAGCGGAATAATATTGCTGGATACTGCCCCCTCAAGAAATCGAACGAAAATTTTGATTTTTTGGATGATCTTGCAAAAAATGATAACAAGGTCCCCAACAGCCCAGAAATGCCCCAGAATGCCAAAAAAATGGATTAAAATTCTAAGAGGGATGCAAAATGACTCTCGGTTTGATGAAATAGGTTTGAGGGACCAAAACCCTTTTCAGAAGGTCAAATTAGGTCAAAAAACCCTATTTTTCAGGTTTAAATACCTCGAGGGGTCACTTTCAATACATTTGCAATCTTAACCTTGAAAAATTTCACACTTGGGCTCTGAGTCGTAGAGAAAATGGCGCAACGACAGCTTCGTCTGCACATGCAGGAGTGGGTACGAGTATATTAGTGACCATTTACCATAGGACCCGCGGTATGTACCCCTGTCTCACCTTTATTTTTCTCATTTTGCTTGCATTAATTAGGGCTTAGGTACGGTCGAGTCAGCACGGTGTGATACAGCGTCGCAAAGAATTCACAAACAGGCCTGTGCAAGCCTATATAGGACCGCTTGTGCATAGAGCGTTGTGCAACGTAGTTTGCCATTTAGGGATTTTTGGTTAGTAAACTCAGTTGCTTGCTCAAACAGCATCACACAGGCCAGTTTGTCCAAATTAGCTATCTAAGTCTGTCATGTAGTGCAATTTGTAAGATTTTTCTATCGAAGTCCGCTACGTGGCACTATTTGGAAACTTACAAAATGCGCCGCTTTTGCAAACAATGCCTCTTTTGTTGTTTCAAAATCGAAAGGTGATATGGACAACATATTTTTTCTTGGGAAGTTGACGTGACACTTTCCCTTGCATAGGAGAGACATGAGGTTATTCATTCGAGGGAGCACCAGTGGCAAGTACTTGAGAGATTAGAGGATATGCACATATTCCTCCAAGAGTAGCTTGGGATGCTTGGTATGTGGTTCATTACTTGCATTCCTCTTGTTCAAGCACATTTGGGTATGATGCATGCCTTGGCCGAGTAGTGGCATAGCGAGACGTCATCTTTTCATCTTCCCACCGACGGGGCTACCATTACTCTAGATGATGTCTGGCACATCCTGCGACTACCTATTCATGGAGAGTGAGTGATTTATGATTTGGAGGCAGGTAGGGATGCTTGCTTCGGTGTCATGGGTGTGGACGAGCTCATGCTCTGTGATGGTTAGATAGATTTGGAGAGGTACTGGGGTATAACCCCTACTTACAGCCTGATTGTGGTTGCCATTATTTCTGGCCTTGTAGCTCCTGATCGATGCGATGGATATTTTAGTTCAGGTTGGGGACTAGCATGGTAGCAGATGTGCACTTGCCAAGTGTGCTATTCTTGGGGACTAGTACTATTGGCCTCCTTGTACCGAGACTTGCATGAGTTCACCTATTTGGATGGCTGGGCTCTTGGGGCTGGATTGACTCTTCTACATATTTGGGTCTAAGAGAAGATCTTGGCACTTCGCCGGATTGTGACACCGGTTGTTTTAGATATTGATGATCCTATGGTGTGGTGGTATGGCAAGGCAAGGATTCACTTCACCCACATGGGTACAAACGACATAGCCCAGTGGCGGCGGGTTCTAGATGAGATAAAAAAATTTATATGGAGGCCATATATGGGTATAGGCCCATGGATGGATGATGCAGAGCAACTCTTCTTTGCTCACCAGGATAGATTCATGTAGGGCCGGAAGCACAATTTGATAGAGAGATACATTCTTGATAGGGTGGCTAGGTACTTTGGCGAGGTGCAGGATATACCCAATGCTCAGTATATGACCATCTTTTCCCGCACGAAAAATGAGATAGCATGGGGACCGCCTATTCCAATAGACAAGGCAATGACGTCTTTCAGGAAGCTGGTGGCTCAGCCATGGGCATATGATCAGGGGCCAGCATATAGGGCATGGTTCATTCTGCCAGTGGGATTGACAATTCTTGGGATAGTACTTCCACATCGAAGGCCTAGAGGTAGGTCAGCAAGCAGAGGTCAGGGAGGTGTACCACCTCCTTAGTAGTCACCTTTAAGGGATCAAGCACATCAGGTAGCAAGATAGGAAGGGCAGCCCCAGGTGCCACCATAGCAGCAACCACCAATACAATTGATAGGGAAGCCAACGGGACAACTAGGTCCCCATGATGCACTGATTCAATAGTTATAGGGCCAGGTACAGGTTCTGATAGCTGAGCGAGATGAGGCCCGATAGCAGGTTGTTGTAGCTACAATTGAGAGAGACATGGCATGATCCAAGAGGAATCAGGAGGTTGGCTGAAAGAGGTAGTTAGAAAGTGTCGCCTCCACATCCCGGGGTCATTCAGTTGACATTTGGGAGTACAGAGAGGCTATCAGAGAGGTCGAGTACTATTCGCAGCACTACCAACAGATAGTGCCATCAGCCAGCAGAGTGCCAGATGTCTCCTAGCAAACAAGGAGGTGGCTGACAGAGGCTCATGGTGAGAGATAGTATGGGGAGGGCAACAGCTAGTAGGGCTAGCCCCTTTTGATCATAAGATAGTTTGTTCCATTTTTTTGATATACGGGCTGTAGTATTTTGGCCTTATTGTACCATGTTATTCGATGTAAATTTGATCTGATTTGTATCATAACAGTATTTTTTGATGATATATGAGATGATTCACCCTTTTATGATATGTATGGTGCACATGTATGATATGCAAATGTATAATATGCCAATGTATGATGTTATGAGATGTTTCTATTCTTATGCTTATGTGATGTGATGTATGTAATGGACATATTTCTTTTTGTATATTTTTCATGTTTTAATGATGTAATGCATGTTAATGGATGCAAATGATTATGTATGATGTAATGTTGTATTAAGATGTTTAGAATAAAAAATTTATATTATTCCTCCCTACTTAAGATAATGATATTATGCAATGTGATAATGATTATGCAGGTGTAGGGTGTGTGCATGGGCGATGTTTTGATCAATATTATGATACCATGTTAGTGTGGGAAGAAGATAGAAGAATTGCAGAATTAATGAGTTAGTTAGAATGGTGATGGTAATTTGCATTGCTAGGAATTGAGATTTTCAAAGGGTCAATTGTGTTATGTTTGATAAAACACATAGGTACAATGCATCAAGGTATAAATAATCAGGATGGCATTGTACCTAGTGTGATGGAATTTGACTCATCAAATAGATAGGAGTACTCTTGTTCACACTTGACAATCGTAACCTTATTCAGAATGCAGTTTAGATATTCTAGACATCTCGGGCTAAAACATAAGAAGGAAAGCCTTCTTATGTTGTCAACAAGACACCTAAAACATCCTCCCTACAAACAAAACAAAGTACGCATGATGAAGCTATTTTAGAAGAATATCCAACAAGCTCAGTAGATAAAAAGATAATGATGATTGCCCCCTTCCTTTCTCTCTAAACCTATTTTTTTTAGGTATCATCAAGAGGTCCTTGGAATGAGCTCAAAATAAGATAAGTAAACAAGACCAAGATAGAGTAAACAAACAAGCTAATTTTTTTCGTACCACTAGCCAAGGCTAAACTATTGTGGGGTACCTGATGCTTATCTCCATCGTAGGAAAGATTCATCCTAGGACATGTAGTGATTAGGGTTTTGGTGAGACTGATTGGGTGATAAGCTACTGATACTCTGAGTTGACTAACTTGCTTGCTTACTAACTTAGACTTAAAAGATTCTGGCAATTAGGTGTTCACTTTTGAATCTGCTAGACTTGCTTCTGATTGACTCACCAAAGGGTGAAGGTGACGATTGATTTTATTATGAGTGAGATGATCATGGGTGGAAGCGAGATGAAATGGATGCACCATTTTGCATTTTTAGATATTTTGTGGTTGTTTTTGGTATTTTCATATTTTATGATGAATAGACTAACTTGAAGACCTATCCTAGGGGTGTCGGGAGCTGATCCATAGATTAGACTTTCCTATGTTATACACATAAAGACACGTAGTTTGAATAATGATGGACTGACTTGATGATAAGATGGACAAATGAGTTGTCATTTTATTGTTTAAAGGTCTGACTTAAGATGTATACTGGGGAAATGGATTGCCAATGTGACCAATGCCTAAGGACTAACTCTAATTGTCTCAAGGGATGATCAAAGATCAACCTTGCCTACGTTCAAGCTCAAAGATGATGTAGTTTGACAAGGTGGAAGATTGAGAAGACTCAATGATGAATTTTTTGAAGATTTTCTGATATTTAGACATGTTTTTGGATTTTTGAATGATTTGGATTTTTTGGATTTTTTGATGATTTTTTGAATGTTTTTGAATTTTTTATTTTTTTGATGTTTCGAGAAGATCTAAAGAATATACACGAATTTGATCTGATGCTGATATAGGAACATGCCCCCAGTGTGGTGTGATAAAGGTAGGACAAACTAACCTTAGGAATATGCCAAGTAGTACTATGGTGGAATGTGATATAGACATCAACCCAGGCTATGATATGGATGTGAACGAATGGGTGGATGGAGGATTAGTGAAGTGTGATGGAATGGATGAATGAATCGTGTAGATCCTGGTGGATAGGGAGTGCTTTATTTACACTTGAAACGTGTTTTCCAGGTTTTCACCAAGGTATTTGTCCAAAGCGCCACCCAAGTGGTTTTCACTAGAGGACAATTTTTTTCTTTACTATTTTCAATCCTTTTTCTTTTTTTTGATTTTTTGATTTTTTGATTTTTTTGTTGTCACCAAGATGCCTGTTTGCCAACTTTTCATCAAGGAGACCATTTTTTTCAAAACTTTTTTTGATTGTTTTTGTATTTTTGGGTTCTATACCTTGCAAGATTTTAGGCATAAAACTTTTTGAGGTGAGAGTTGTTCAGAGGCTCGCCTTCTGGTGTTA
The DNA here is from genome assembly GCA_007115665.2 of Sequoiadendron giganteum. Lineage (NCBI taxonomy): Eukaryota > Viridiplantae > Streptophyta > Pinopsida > Cupressales > Cupressaceae > Sequoiadendron > Sequoiadendron giganteum. The sequence goes on from CM021106.1 coordinate 557,329,295, forward strand.
ACAACTGACATGCCCCTGATTTGTAGCTTGTGGTGATGATGAAGTGTCCTAGCCAGTTAGGCTCAAACTTTCCTTTTGTATCCAGGTTTTGTGCATTATTTTGGTTCTCATTTAGCACAAGGTCATAGACTTGGAAGGCGTGTGGCCTGGTCTTCTTGTTGTAGCTTTGCTTCAGTCAATTCTGGTCGACCTGTAAATGATTTAGGGCATCCATGCACCATTCATCTAATAATTCCAGCTCATTCAGTCTTGTAACCCTATTTTTTCATTTGTGATGAGGTTTTACAGAGATATTCTCAAGGATGGGAGCTCGATCTCGATTAGGAGTACGGCCTCTGATCCATAGACCAAGGAGAATGGGGTGGCGCCTGTTGGTGTGTGGATGCTGATGCAGTAGGCCCATAAGGTGGGATTTAGCTGTAGATGCCAATCATGACCAGAGTCATTGACTGTTTTCTTGAGGATTTTTAGAATGGTTTTATTAGTAGCTTCTACTTGGCCATTGCCTTGTGGGTAATATGGGGTGGAAAAGCGGTGTTGAATTTTGAAATTTTCACATAAATCATAGACATCTTGATTCTTGAAAGGTGTCCCATTATCAAACATAATGAATTTGAGAACACCGTATTGGAAAATAAGGTAGTTCAAGATGAACTTGGATATTTTCTTTCTCATTATGTAGGTCATGGGAATTTCTTCGACCCATTTTTGTGAAATATTCGGTGGCGGTGATTATGAACTTGTGGCTATTGGATGAGATGGGTGAGATTTTACCTCTGAGATCAAGCCCCCATTGTGAAAAGGGCCATGATGTTATGATAGGATGCAACTCTTGAGCTGGTGCATGAATAAGGTCTCCATGTTGTTGGCATTGTAGACACCTTCTGACAAAGTCATGTGCCTCTCTCTCCATTGTCAGCCAATAGTACCTAGTTCTCAACAACTTCTTAGGAAAGGTCATATCGCTTGAGTGTGAACCACAAGTGCCTTTGTGTACCTCAATTAAAGTAGTCAAGGCCTCCTCAGGTGTTAAGAAACATAGCAGGGTTCCATCGATACTTCTACAGAAGAGGATTTCTCCTAGGATGACAACTCATAAGAACCTTTTGACAAAAGTTCGTTTGAGGTTTGGGGTAATGTCAGTTGGGAGGATTCCTAATCTTAGATAGGTGTAGACGTCATGGTACCAAAGATCACTGGGACCAACGAGTTTGCATGTGTATTCTAACTCTAGTACCTCTAAAGTTGGTATGAGAAGCTGTTCTACGAGGAATTCATGTTTCGAGACATTGCGAGGGATGTCTAGCAAGGATCCGATCCTTGCCATTGCATCACCTACTCTGTTGTTTGCCCTCGGTATCTACTCAAAAGTGATGTCAATGAATTATTCCTTGAGTCCTTCTACCACCTTCTTGTAAGGCATAATATTATCATCCTTAGTTTGGTATTCACTGTTAACTTGGTTAATGATAAGTTGTGAGTGTCCATAAACCTTTAGTGCCATTATTCGCCACTCCACTATAATCTTGAGACCTATGGTTAAAGCCTCATATTTTGCAAAATTGTTTGTACAAGGGAATGCTAACTTGTAGGATCTTGGTATGCAATCTACCTATGGGGTGATAAAGAACACACCGACTCTTGATCCATGCTACATGTGGGAGCCATCAAAGTGCAATTTCCAGTGGTCAGCTGCAGTGAGATTAAAAAGGGACTCATCTAGAAATTCTGATACGAGCGGGTTATCTGTGTAGAGGGGAGCCTCTGCTAGCTGATCTATGATGACTTGTCCCTTGATCTCCTTTCATTCTACATATTCAATATCATGCTCCAATATTAACATCACCCATTTATCCATTCTTCTTGTAAGCATTGCTTTTGACAATAGATACTTGAGGGGGTTTATCTTAGCAATCAGCTTAATCTGATGAGCTAGCATGTAGTGTATGAATTTCTGGGCTGCAAACACCACTGCCAAGTAGTATTTTTCTAGTGATGTGTAGTTGAGCTTGTGCCCCACCATTGTTCTACTGATATAGTAAATGGCTCACTCAGTTCCCTTTTCATCATGTTGGGCTAAAAGGGCACCAAGGGCGGCTGTCATTGTTGAGATGTATAGAATCAATTATTTCCCTACGATCAGTGGCATCAACACAAGTGGTGTAAGTAAGTATTCTTTGATTTTGTTGAATTCTTGTTTGCACTTGTCATCCCACCTGAATGTTACTCCCTTGTGGAGTAGGTGTGAATAGGCAATATGTTTATCTTCTAGTTGTGCTATGAATCTCTAGATGGAATGGAGTCTACCGTGCAATCCTCTAAGTTGCTTTAGTGTTCTCGATGCTTCCATTCCAAGGATTGATTTTACCTTTGCAGGGTCCATCTCTATCCCCCTCATTGAAATTTTGTACCCCAACAACTTTCCTGATTGTACCACAAAAACACATTTCTTTGGGTTGAGTGTAACCTTGTATTGTTCTAGCCTATTGAAGATTGCACTTAGAGTTGCTATATGATCATGTCACTTCTTTGATTTAGCCAATATGTCATCCACATAGTCTTCGATGGTTTTGTGGATCATGTCATGGAAGATCAATGTTATGGCTCTTTGGTATGTAGCTCCTACATTCTTCAACCCAAATGGCATCACATTCCAGCAGTAGGTGCCCCAAGGACATGTGAAAGATGTTTTGTGCTAGTCTTCCTTTGCTATCATTATTTGATTGTACCCCAAGAAGCCATCTATTAGGGATAGCATCTCATGTCCAGCCATCATATCCACTATTATGTTTATGTTGGGTAGTGGAAAATCATCCTTAGGACATGCTTTGTTTAGGTCTCTGAAATCTGTGCAGATGTGGATGCCCCCTTTCAGTTTTGAGATAGGTACAAGATTTGATACCCATTCTGGATAGTTGATTGGGTGTATGAAGCCAACATCCAGAAGTTTCTATAACTCAATCTTGATGAGCAAGGCTATTTGTGGGTGCATCTTCCTTAACTTTTGTCTGACTGGTTTTGCTCCAGGGTAAACAACCAAATGATGAACCACCACCTTAGGATCTAGACCTGACATGTCAACATATGTTCATGCAAAGTTTACCTTTCTCTCTTTCAAGAATGTTGCTAACAGTTCTTGTTCCTTTGGTAGGAGAGACTCAACATAGAAAGTGATTTGTGGTTATGTTTCCATTCCCAAGTTGACAGGGTTACACTACTCTACCAGGACTGCTAACCTTTCTTGATGTAGAGCAGTAGGGGGGAGATTGAATCCTTCATCCTCCAGCACCTCAAAGAGGTTTTCACGATTGGATGTGTCCTTTATTTTTACTATTTTGTGGTTAGAGAGCGCCACAGTGTGGTTTTCACTTAATAACCCCGAGCTTATTCTCGATATTTTTCTTTTGCGACTTAAGGACTTAATCATCTCCTCATAATATTCCTTAGTTTCCAATGTGATGTTGAAGCCTTCCTTGTGATCACCACACAGAACTATATCCCTTAGTCCCATAAATTCTGAGAGCACCTCATCATTTTCAAATGAGTCTAGAATTGGTGGTCCTCATTGGTCGTGATCCATCAGTTGCGGGTGTACTAAGATGATTCGGTGGGTTTGTTGGTTTGACTCAACTATGGAGGCACTAATCATTAACAGGGTGGAATCCTCAAAGGGCCTAGGAAGGTGAGCTAGGGTGTCATCATCATCACTACTAGTGCAAACATCGGTGACATCAAAGGTGAAGTTATCAAGTGGGATACCTAGGCATATGGGTGGTCAAGGAGTGGTTACTGTTACTCGAGGAGAGGACCTGACTGCCCTTCTAGGAGTACCTCTACCACATATGATTATACTCAGAGGAGTATATCCAAGGCCAAGGTTCCACATTCTTCTTTCTACAATGATGGGTTCTAGTCTTCCATCACTATTTCTTTTGAGGCTTTCATTCCTATTATAGCCCATACTGAACATCATTTATAGTCCTCTGCTAGTTTCATCCATGGGTAGGTTGGGGGTGGGCCTTTCATCTTGGCACAATGTGTTTGAGATGTCCTCCTCATCCACATATTCTCAAATGACATACCCCCAACAGCAAAATCTAGAAGGATTTTCCCTAATAGTGTGGAAAAGTGTTTCAACTAGTTGAGGTTGTCCATGTGACCTAGGAGATTATGGTAACTCTCTACAAAAAATGCATTCCTTTTCATTCTATAGTTTCCACATCCATTGTCCTAGATCATGTTTTTGATTTCAGATATATCTGGGATGGTGGCTGTCTCTGTCACAGAAGTGGAGGCGAGATTGGCTGGGTCAATATATGAAGTAGATGGGCCTTCATCATTTTTTGGTACTTGGGGGATCTTATAAAACTTGGCTTCCAAGTTTTTTTAGTAGGCGAAAGGTTCTGGATCCCCATCTATAGTAACTTCCTCATTCTGGTGTGAGAACTTGATACATTGGTGATAATTTGAGGCCACCACCTTCATTCCATGGATGTCCAAGGAGGATATTATAAGGTAGGTCAAGGTCGAGGACCTGACAGGTGGTCTCCATAGTTGTCGGTCCCACTTGAATGGGGATTTTGATAGTGCCCTGAGACACTCTTCCTTGTTCAACATACGCCCTTATTGTGATGATTTTGTTCTTATTAATGGAATCCTCAGCAAATCCCAATTTCTTTATGAGCTTTAGAGAACAAATGTTAAGGCCTGCACCTCCATCTAGTAGGACTCTTTTGAATTTCTTTTTATGGATAAGAACTTGAAGGTGGAGTGCACGGTTGTGAGATGGCTGCGGGGGGAGATCTTGGTTAGAGAACATAATGAGATTTGGGGTGACAATATTTCCAACCATAGCCTAAAACTGATCTTTGTTAAGGGTGGCGGTTATGGTGGATGCAACTAATGCTTCATCAAGGATCTTCCTATGGGCTGCAGAGATTTTCAATAGTTCCATGATGGAAATTTGGGTGGGAGTTCTCTTCAGTTGGTCAATGATGTTGTAGTCATAGGGGATGGATTTTGTATTAGAAATGGGGGTCTTCACTAGTGCCCCCATAATGCTGACCTTTCTGCCATGTGTGGTGACTCCACAGTCATTGTTGGTTCCTTTGACATTTATAACTGTGACTATTTCATCGACACATCTGACTATCTCCTCATACACTAGATTAGCGCTAGCATAATTTTTCTTTCCTTTATTGTTCCCCTGATTACTTCCTTGATTGTTTCCTTGGTTATGGTTTTGCATCAGATTCATGTATATTTTCAAGTCTTGGTTTCTAGCTGGCTACTCAACATTTATAATCTTATCCTCTATGAGGTCTTGGATGATGTTCTTTAACCTCATGCGATTGGCGGTGGTATGTCCTTTGACTTTGTGAAAGTCGCAAAGGAGGTTCTCATTGTACCACGGTGGCTTTGTCATTGATTCTGTGTACTACTCGAAGTTAGAGATTTTGATTAGGTTTTCTTTGACCAATTTTTTCATTATGGACTTAATTGATTCTCTTAGAGTTGTCAATTTCTGCTTGGGAGGCTAGTTGTTGTTTGGAGGTGGTCCTCCTTGATTTCCCAAGTTATCGATTTGTTTGGTCGAAGGTGGTTGTTGTGCCACTACCATGTTAGTCTACACATTGTTGCAATTATGAGTTTGTGGTTGACGGTGGGTTTGGACATTCTACTTAGGGGCACTGATGACCACTTTAGCATCTACCACACCATCATTTGTGATATTTTTGTTCCTTGACCATGTTCGAGGTTTATCATTATAGTTGTTGTATGGGAAGTTGTCCTACAGTGGAGTGAATGTTGATGTGCCTCCTCACGCAGTAAGGGCTCTTTTGATGTTGAGTGCCTTTGGGATCAATTGATCATATGAAGTGATGCATTGCTTCATCTAGATTGGCTATGATGGTGCAAACTTGTCGTTCTTCTGGCATGGTCCATTTTCTTTGGTTTGCTTTGGATTGCCACCTTTGTAAGAATGATGTGAATAGTTCCCCTTTTGTTTGTTTTAGTGTTGATAGTTCTTCTAAACTAACATTCGCACCCATGCTAAAAGAATAATTCTTAAGGAAAGCTTCTATGATTTCCTTGAATATTTTGATTCCCATGGGTAGGCGAGAAAACCATTCCATGGTTGGACTAGTTAGACTACGAGGGAAGAGTCGCATTAGATACGTGCCATCATATGCAACCTCCATGCAATGCACCTGAAATTCCCTGACGTGGTTTTCAAGGTTACCCATTCCATTATACATTTTCAAATTTTGGGATCTCGAATCCCTTTGGGAATGGTATCATGGTGAGGATTTTGTCAAAAGGGTAAGGGCACAAGTTGCCTAGTGTTCTTGTGGTTTTTCTTGCTTGTAAGTCCAACACTTGCTGTGAAAGTAGTTTGATTTGTGTTGTGACATCTTTGCTCAAGTCAGGAGGTTGAATGAACATGTTTTGAGGTGTTTGAGGCATTTTATGGTTGGGAAGAGTACTAGTGGGCATTTTTTGCAAGCTCTTCTATGCATTCAAAGCTTGATGGTATGCCTGCATTTGTGTCAACAATGCTTGTTGTTGATCTTGCTATTGTTGTTCCAACAATGCTTGTTGTTGGTCCATCTGTTGTTGTTCCCCTAAGGCCTATTGTTGGTCAAGCTGTTGTGGCACTAACAAGGCTTTTTTTTGGTCTAGCTATTGTTGTGCCATCAAAATCTTGCTGTTGGTCAAGCTGATGTTGTACCAACAAATCTTGTTGTTTGGCTTCTTGTTGTGCTTGAAAGTCTTGCAGGGCTTGTTGGTATGCTTGTAGATGGATCACTTGCAATTGTGTTGGGTATTGTGCTCGGGCTTGTTGTTGGGCTTGAACTTGCACTTTTGCTTATGCTTGTGCTTGTGCATGTGCTTGAGCTTGAGAATGTGCTTGAGCATGTACTTGAGCTTGAGCTTTCTGCTTTTGCTTGAATACTCTTTGCTCAAGTCGAGAGGTTGAATGAATGTGTTTTGAGGTGTTTGAGGCATTTGATGGTTGGGAAGAGTACTAGTGGGCATTTTTTGCAAGCTCTACTATGCATTCAAAGCTTGCTGGTATGCCTGCATTTGTGTCAACAACGCTTGTTATTGATCTTGCTATTGTTGTTCCAACAATGCTTGTTGTTGGTCCATCTATTGTTTTTCCCATGAGGCCTATTGTTGGTCAGGTTGTTATTGCGCTAACAAGGCTTGTTTTTGGTCTAGTTGTTGTCGCTCCATCAAAATCTTGTTGTTGGTCAAGCTGATGTTGTACCAACAAATCTTGTTGTTTGGCTTCTTGTTGTGCCTGAAAGTCTTACAGGGCTTGTTGGTATGCTTGTAGATGGATCGCTTGTAATTGTGCTTGGTATTGTTCTTAGGCTTGTTGTTGGGCTTGAACTTGCACTTTTGCTTATGCTTGTGCTTGTGCTTGTGCATGTGCTTGAGCTTGAGAATGTGCTTGAGCATGTGCTTGAGCTTGAGCTTTCTACTTTTTCTTGAATACTCTTTGTTGGTTGGCCTTTTGAATGGTCTGGATTAGAGTGATCAATGAATTTGTTGTGTTGGCTTTTGCTGGGATTGGTGGCAGAATGGGACCAATGCTAACCGTTGTGATTGGTGAAAAGGTTATGGCAATGGTTGGGATTTGGGTTGTTGAAGGGGTGGTGGAGATGTTTGGTCCTTGAGAAGGCATGCTTTGGGATAGTTGAGGACCAATTGATGTACTTGTGGGGGTGGTTTGAATGGTCGTGATTGGTTGTTGTGATGTTGCGGGCAAAGAGAGGGAACTTGATGTGATGTTCTTATTGCCCGGATCTAAGAAGCTATCGATGTTTAGGGGAGGAAGACCCAATGCAAGAGGTGATGTGGTTGTGAGTGGAAATGGGGGTAGAGGTGGTAGGCTACCCTAGAAAGAAAAAGGATCAGCGACTTCAGTTGTTCTAAACAAATCACCTTCTCCATGTGGTAGAGAAGTTGGTATGTTTAACTGATATGTAGGTGTAGCATGAAATGAAGATGAACTAGCAGGATTATGAAATGCAAGTGGGATGTAGGGGTGTAATGGATTTTCCAGAACAAAATTATCCAGTGTGTTGTTGATAGCCACCTCTTTGTTGGCTACAAGGTGATTCCTTTGTAATTCTTGAAACATGGCACTCCCCTTGTTTGCATTTGGTGAGGCTGGTGTGATGGCTAAAGTGGTGTGAGGTATTTCTTGATTGAAATTTGACATTTGGGATGCATTTGTAAGAGGCATGTCCGTACTAGTGCTTGCACTAAGGTAGGGAGGGAATTGGATCCCTCCTCCTGCTAGTGTATTTAAGTATTTGAACATGACACTGACAATTTTGTGGTTCTCTGGATTTTGAACCGTTTTCATTATTTCGAATTGTGTCATCCCCATGTCTTCATTTTTTATGTCCTGTTGATGACTCTCCTCTTGAGGATTTTGTGATGATAAAGGAGAGTTAATTAGGGGATTGCTTGATCCCACAAGGTTTATTTCAGAGGTTAATTGACTTATGTTCACAGAAGTTGATATTTCACTGATATTCTCCATGTCCTTGTATTGAGATCTTGTTTGAACCATAAAAATAGGGATCGTTTGATCCTATCTTTTTAGGCTCAAAAGGGAAAAACTAGGGAAGTTAATGATCAAAGGGGGTGGTAATGATGATGGGGCAAACAAATGAAATGAGTGAATGAAAATTTTTGGAGAAATTTTGAAGGGGTATGCTAAACTTTTAGGACTTAGATTGATTGTGATAATTTTACTAGATGCGTTAAATCAAATAGGATTGTAGTGAAGTTGTTTTCCCAAGGAAGTTGTGTTATCCTAGGGGAACTTGCACAAGTGGATGAATTGGCTAGGTGTTTTAAGCCAATGTGATTGTCAACTAATGAACCTCACTAAACTATGTTATCTAGAGGTAAATTCATCCAAGAGATTTGAATATTGTGGCTAGGTGTGTTAAGCCAAAATAGGATGATGTGGATTTAGCCCTGTTAGTTTAGCATGAGTGATTTTTATAAAGTTTTCAAGAAGTTTGATGATGAGATGAGATTTGACTAATGGGGAGATGAATGAGGATGATGAATTTGATCCTAGACTTTAACCTAGACACAACTCTCTTTACAAGATGTTGAAGAACACGCTAGACTTCCTAAGTGAGAAAAGCAAATCTTATAAAAAGTTTGAGATTTTTTTGATAGTAAAATGCATACAAAGTTGGGTTATTCCTTGAATACCTTTTGTAAGTTGTATACAAGTCTTTCTCTTACTTCAAGGAGCATCTCAAGGCATTGTTCATGGGCTTTTAGACTTATCCTTTTGAACTTGGGTTTTGGAATCTTGATCTTTCGGGAAATGATTGGGAACAAAACATATGTGGTTCAATTTGTCTCTTTATCTTGGCTTAATGAATTCCTTTTATCAAAGACGCTTGCTTGCTTATGTTTCAAACTATATGTCTAATGTCTCATTCTCTTTCTCATCCCACAAGGTCCATTATGTGGAAATCGAGGAAAATGAGGCAAAAGTTCCCTATATTTAACCCTATTGAAGACAAATGATGATAGAATCTAAACACTTAGATACCTCTAAAGATAGAATACCTAGCGAAAGTAATAGTGCTCAAATTTGTCAAAGGTATTTGTCTCTTAAAAGGGGTTTAAAATTTGAAGGTCTTGTGAATGTTAGTTTTCAAATGTTTTCGAGAACCAAGCAATGTGTTCTTTTCTTCCAAGCACTTTTACAATCCTAGGATGATGAGGCAATATCTTGTTGGGTTCCCACTTGGATAAATCCAGCTGCGCATATCTTGTGCAAATGACTAAATGTTTGACCACACTGGCTCCCCTCCATGGCACACACTTCTCGGGTCTACCAAGCATTAGTACCCATGAATCTCCCATGGCATACCTTCCATTTCTACAACAAGACCACATGTATAACGTGGGGTGGCTTCAAAGGACATGAACTTTTGCACCAACAAGATAGACAAGGTTCTGGCCTTTTTATAAACAAAGGGTTCTAATGCAGGCATTCCATTTGTGGGGGATTATCCAACATTGGTGAGAGTCCATTTCTATCCATCTCGTCAGAATAATCCTTGTGATTCTTGAACTTTCCTAAAAAATCCACACTTATATACTGGTTGGAAGTCGCTTGGCTTTAGTGTGTTCCCAGTTGGGTCATTCCCTTGGGTGAGTACTTTTTTCCACAAGGTAGGCCCTCTAAGATAAAAAAAAAAGTGAGCTAACATATCCCATCATTCACACAACCTTTGTTGAAAAACAAAACGGAGAACCTCCGCAATATATTATGCTCACACTCGCATGTTTTGTTCAATTTTAAAATTCCAAAATTGAAATGTGGAGGAAATATTTTATGCAACTTAGTGTCACCAAAAAAGTCTTTTGATTCTCAAGATCGTCGTGAAGCACGAGAGAAGCACATACGCCTTTTTTAAATCATACTACTTTGCAAAAAGATTACAAAGGATGAAAAACACATGTTCAATTTTAATTTCCTCAAAGAAATGATGATTTCTTTTTAAGCCCCAAATGAAGTGTGGGATTGCCTTTTTCAATTGTTAACGTTTAAAAAAAATCTAGTATGCTTGTCTAAGGTTCTTTTTAGCCCCTTGGCAACTTTTGAAAATAAATTTGATTGTTTATTTTAGAACCCAAAAGAAATTTAGTCTCCTAAGATCAAATGAACTTATCAAACTCCTTAAAGAGTGTTGAAGAAAACTTTAGAGTTTAAAAACACTTTGTACAAAATGAGCATGGTGTCATAAACAAATTTGCTTGTTCTTTTTAAACCCAAAGTAAATTTAGTGTTCCTAAGGCCAAAGATTTCATAACAAATTTCTTAAGGAGTGTTGAAAAACACTTTGGGTTGGTGAACATGATATCATAATAAACTTCTTCCTTTGCTCCAACCTGCAAAATGACAGAAAACCAGAGAGCAATAAAGATAGAAAATCAGATTAAAGATTAAAAATACCTAAATTTAAAAAACACATGTCAATTTAAAACTTCATTGTTTTCCCACGACAGAGTTTGCAAAAGTGGTGGAGTTTGGAAAAGTGGCACTATAAAGCACCACGTGGTTGACTTTGCATGGCACGATAGAGGCAAGTGATGAAGTTTAGATGTGGCCTAATTTGGAATTTTGAATTTTTTAGGCGGGAAAGATGGAGCGACAGAGTTTGGAGGACATGCGGTGCGATATAGGGCCGTGACACTGAAAGCAGCGAAGTATAGACCTGCATGGTGGAGTTAAGAAATTTTAAAAAAGAAGATAGGTGGGGAGAATCCACGATGATGTTTGGGAGTTTAAACATGAGTCAATGTAGTGTCGTTCCTCTGACAGTAGTGAAGTAATGTGCCACGGTGCTGAAAGAAGCACAATATAGCGCCACGTGGTCGAGTTTGTTGTGTCTACAAAAAAGAAGTCAGAAACAACAATTTTTTAAAAAACGTGATTGAATTTTTGATTCAAGCCCTCCTTCTAGCGTCAAAATGTGAACCCCAAACCTACATATGCACAAGAGAAACAAAACATGTTAGTTGTTAGATCAAATGCATGTACACAAGAGTGAGAGATTCCCCACAAAATCCATCTATTCAAACTAAAATTAGGAAAATGAAGAACCTAAAACAAGAAACTGAAATATATCCTAATTAAGCCAATAGAATGATGATCTTATGGGGGAATTATTTCTACTGGAGTGTTGCAATTGGCCCTTTCCCAATTCCTAAGTAGCAATGGTATGTGATGGAGAAATGGTCAAATCTCCAAAGAGTTTTAAGCATAACCTTGTTGCAAATCTTGAAAAGTGGTGAGTGATTGATTGAAATGGGAAAAATTGGCTCTCACTGTGAAGAGAGTAACTTTGCATATGATTGTGGATGAGAAATGAGGAGAGAAGTCTCCAATTTATAACTTTCAATTTGGAAGAGAAAGTGAGATTTGAGCAATGTGGGATTAAAGATAATCCAATGGCATTGTGCCACTTGTCCACATGTGATTGGATGAGGAATGAGAACATTTTGGCCAATGTGCATGATAAATGCATAATTTTGAATTTGAAATTGTGAGATGACTTGTTGAAGAGGGAAGAGGAATGAAGTTAATGTCACTTGGCTCAAGGTCAAGGACATGTAAGAGGTCTTAAATGGCTTGTTGGAAGGACTAAGTCCACTTGGCCCTTTGTGAATTCAAATGAGGGAATATTCCCTTTTGATGCTTTGTGAGGGAAAATAGAGAATTAAATAAATCAAAGTAATTGATTTATTGTGCAACTTGCGTTCCCTAGAGGATTTTAATGAGAGGGATTAAGTTAATCATGGTTTTGATTAATTTAATGAAGAATTATATGATGTGATGATTTAGACTTAGATTTATGAATTGATTTAAGTCAAGAATTGAGATGAAATGATTTATTAAATAAATGATTTAATTTATTTAATCAAGAAGGAACATGCTAGATTAAATCAAATAAGGTTTAATTTATTTAATTTAATAAGAGGACTTTAGAGAATTTAATCAAATAAAAGGGATTTATTTAATTAAACAGAGATGCAAGGTTAATTAAACTAAATTGATTAATTTAATCACTGAAAGAGGAAGACTTAATCCAATAAATAATGGTTTATTAAATTAAGAGATAGAATGTGATGAAATGCTAAGAATATGTTTTAAGAGGAAATGTTGTTAGTAAATCGGGATCAAGTGTGCCAAAATGAACTTGTACATTTTTCATGTCTGCAAATTTATTCATAGAATTATATTTGACTTACATGGTTACATAATTAATTTATGATGTTTTTAATTTTAATTATATTTGAATTATATTAGAATATGTTCAATTAACTGATGTAAAAAATAAAATGGATAAACCAAAAGATGAAAGCGTGAGACCACTGTCATGTTGGGTGTATGGAGTCTAATTACGATCTATAAAAGTGTAATCTATGATGGAAATAATTCAAAGTGTTTGGCACATAGATGTAGTTTTTAACTTGTATAAATGTGCAAGTAAATGACTGACAAACTCTACTTGAGATAGAATGAAAATCCTAGTTATGTGATTCTTCTTATTGATCCAATTAATAATTTTTAGTTACTATGATTGACTAAAAGGGTTTAATCTTTACTTGAAGGAACCAAATAATCACATCACACAAATACAACAAATGTGTATTGGTAAACTAGATATATATATATACTTGATATATCAATTTAAACAACAGATACCTCTTGATCAGAAGATAATAGTTATGTATCTTGCAATCCCCTATTATACTCATCAAGAACTTTTTTGGCTTCCTTTGCTTCCAAATTCCTGATCAAGTCATCATACAAATAGGGTATGTGATTGTATCCTCTCAAGTTCATTTTATTTTTGGAAAAATCAATATACCATTTTGGATCAAATAATTTTCGCACTGGACCCTTCTTCATGTTGTATTGCAGCAATTTGTTGAGAACCATGTCATATCCATCCCTTGCTAATACAGTGAAATCACCGAAGGATAATGTACTAGGCATAAATGCCTGCTTTCTAAAAGAACTCAAATTCATAAAATTTGAAAAGTCCAATTGCCTAGCAATCTCCAAATATGCAATCCTATCAGGCACTGTCTTAGGCAAAATGAAGAGTCCATCTTCAAATCCATATACTCTTATCATGGTCACATCTTCTAGACAGTACCAATCTCCCCAATTGTGGTTGATAGGTCCATTGAAATCCTTAGGCCTTAAAAATATTTTTATTTCATTGGACAATGAGTATTCACAATGATGATTGTAAAATTTGTACAGTGGTTTCACAAAAAACTCTTCAAAATGTAGATAACAAGAATTAGCAAATCTGCAATCCCAGGTGGTAGTCCAGATTTGTATTGGTAATAAGCTTCCTTCCTTATCAAATTGTACAATCCTCAGTTTTTCAGGCCACATCTACAATTCTTGTCCATAATAAAGTATCATATGCATTAGGATTGAATAATAATCCAAGTGAAAGATAGGAGCTCCACTTTTTAATGCCATCAGTCCTGAATCAAGTACTTTAAATATGTGTAAAACATTAAAAAAAAAACCTTCAATTATGACATTGGATGTCCACTGCAATTACCATGGGTACAATTGACATGTGCTAAGGAGCATCCATTCCCAACACTTGACACATTGAAAAATATGTGGACCTCATGTAGGGTTCAAATAAATCAACATGGAATGGGGAACCATCACTGTCATTCAGTGGAATTGAAACACCATCTTTCTTAGAACTGTGTAGTGGCAACCTCCAAAATTCCTTTTCTAGCTCTTCAGGTACAATTTTTTCACCACACACTCTATCTAGGTTGAAAACCTCACAGATGGTAGCTTCAGATACATGTATAAACAGTTTACCTAATGGATCACAAATAGCTTTAAATTTTCGATTATAATTGGTAGCTAGCATATTCACCAATTCTACATTTACAAATACATTGGGGCACACTCATTTCCCTGGGTTTAACTTCCAAGGATTGCACACTGGTTTGTATAGGTTCCTTCATTGGTAATTAAAAATAAACAGCTCATATATGCTTTCATTTATCCTCTAACTTTTCCACTTCTGCCCTAAGTTGTGCAGATCGACTGGCCTTAGGTCTTGGGCTGGGAAATTGATCAATTAAGTCTTGGTTTAACTTCCTCACAGCTACCCCCGGTTCCTTCTCTGCTTCAATTTTTTGATTTTTTCCTCTAGTATTTTTACACTCACTCTATTTCATACCTTTTTATTTTCCTGAGCTAGTGCTTTCCATTATATGAATCACAAAACCAAAAATTTAATTGTAGGGAATGTATAATTTAATTTAGAATTCTTTGACTGCAAGATCCTTTTGCCCTTCATCTATTCCTCTGCTGCTAACTTTGCAAAATTCTCCTTCAATTTCTTTTCTCAATTCAGGAAATCATCGACACATTTGGTAGTAATACTGCCATTAATGTCCTAGCTTTGAAGACGAGCATAGCCGATCTTTCAATTTACCCACTGTCACGTCAAATGTTCTATCGCCAAGACAATTGAAACTTTGGGCAATCCTTTTATTCAGGCTCGACTAATGTTCATTAAACATTTTTTTTATCGAGAAGACATTACACCAATATCACATAATCTATCCATCTGATTCATATAAATGTCGCAAGGATTGACCCCGATGAATATCTTGATTTGTTTGTGTCTTCATCGACAAGACATGGTATATCGCTAAGAAATTCAGTAATTTTGCTAATGTTCTAAGTCTCCATGATGATTATTCCTCTGATCTCAAGTATGTCTCCAAGACTCCTATCAGTGTGACATAGTGGGTCCGGAGGACATTTTGAACTCATTCTGATAGTGTTTGTCTTGGCGATAGTATGTTTCTTTGTTTTGTCGACAAGGCAAGATGAGTGTTTTGACGATGATATTTCATTGATGAGAGAAATACACTCGGGCTGACTCAGGGATCTTACTTTGATGGCATTCGTTAGGCCGATACAAATCCTTCCACTTTGATTGGTGAGACAAGACAAGTTTCCTATCGATGGAACTTAATCGATGAGACCTATATGCTCAGTATGACCTTTTCATTTCACCCCGATGGAACTTGTCTTGCCAATGATATGGGTTATTTGAATAGATTTTGGAGGTTTTCATGATATCAAATGGTCAAGAATAATGTGATCATATGAGGCTATTGATGGAACTTCAAATTTTTTCTCTTTGAATTCCATTTTATCTTGCCTTATTTCTCTTCTTAATTTTGATTTGTTCCTACTTCTTGCTTTGGCTTAGTTCGTTTTTGCTTCTAGTTTGTTATTTCGTTGTGTTTCATCGATTTTTTCTTTCATGCATCTCTTATCTTTGGGTCTGTCCTTTTCTATTTATTGTTCCTTCTTTCCTTATGTTGGTTGTTTTTATTGTAAACCAGGTTTGTCTCCTAATCTACCTATGGAATTTTTAATTCCAATCAAGGGTAGCTTGGAGGACCTGGACCAACTGAGAAGGATTTTAACAATATACCTCCTACACTTCGAGCTCTACAAAACCCAGGAGGGTGGTCCCTATAATGTGTTTATAGTCTTTGCACGAAACTTATAAACCATCATTAACAATTAATAGATAATCCCATTTAAATAGCTCAACAAAATAGGATAATACTGAGTTGAATTGGCCTTTCATCAATAGTATCAACTACTTGGAGCATGAGATGATTACAACAATATTTCACAACTTAAGATAGTAATTTAATTTACAATTTCGTAGCAAGCTCTAAGAAAAGACAAACAAAAACAAAACCTCACAAATAAATCCGATTTAGACCAGTGCCATATACCATTGGGGAGTCTGATTCATAAACATTTAAAACTCCATAATAGATTCAAACACATAACATATAAGATCCCTGACAATATTTCATTTCAACAATGTCAATCCCTATCCTAACCGAATTCTTCTTATCAAATCCCTTTACAAACATATCCATCTATGACTCCACTCAAGCATTTTAATTAACTCTTTGAAATAAAGCCAAAATGGAAATCATACACACCACAATAGTGAGATGAACACCATAACCCTTGATTATATAATTCAAAATTATGATATGTTTATACAAAGGAGAGACATGAGCTTGAAATATATCAGCATAACTCAAATGCTAGTACTATTATGAAACATCAAACCTTCATAAATCCAAAAACCTACTACAAAAAATGACTCCAAACATAAATTGCAACACTAAAAGACAATGGGTTTTAGAATTTTTTGTACAAATATTCCTAGACTTGACCTGAAAGTATCTAACTTGCCAACCCCTATTTCTGGTCTTGAAATCCTTCCTATAGAGAATAAAGGAGCAAACAAGCATTGGGCCAAAAAATACACATGTCACCTGTCAATTGGACCACTCTATGACAATTCAAAAATATGATTACAACCACCAAGTCCTAGAGCATCTTCTTGTTAATTCCACTCATTAAAGAATAGTTGTTACCCTGACCAAACCTTAAAATCTGCACCAAAGAGTCACCACAGAGGCAAAACCATAATCAGTTAAAACTATAACCGTTGAGCTTTTAATTGCTAGTAATAGACATTGTTTTAGTCCTCTTCAATTAAGTACTTGTCCACTTATCTCTGATACTCTTCATCCATTGGCCAACCAAAATTCACCACCTCATTCACCTTAGTATTGTAAGGTGTGTACTTCACTACAACCTGATTGGCTTCCATTTCAAAAAACTCTAAGAATGTGTTGGTGTTAATTATCTTATCCATACTATTTACTAGCAAATCATAGTTTGAATCATCACAAATTAATTTGATTTGTGCATTGATAACTTCTTCTGCCCCATCCCACCACTATTGCAATTTCTTAACATTTCCTTGTGAATCAATAATGTCTAGCAAAAATGTATCATTCCAGTCATCAAAACTCTTTATCAGCTCCCTAATTCTTCTACTGAAATCATCAGGTAAGGGCTAGAATCCCTTCAATGATTTTACAAAGATATGAGTAGGCTTCAATGATTGGAACTTGTTGTCCACATCAAACCTAGAAGATTTGTACATAATATCCATATCATTGGCCCTAGGGATCCATTTCTCAGCCAAAGGCAAAACTATTTCTCGATCCCTATTGATATTTTTTATTCCATCCAAGAATAAAGAATACAAAGAATGTATAGATGGTAATTTACCATCAACCTTTTCATTAAGATGCCTCAAAACTATCTCAACCATGTCACTTTTTTTGGAAATTGCATCATCCTCACTTGCCTTTAAGGCAGCCTACAATTTTGTGATCCTATTCAATATTTGGTTCTTGGTGGGATCCACAAAATATTCAACTTCTTCTTCAACTGGCCCTGGTGTAGGACTGAGAGCAGGTGCCTGGATGGGGGACCCCAGAGTTGAAACAATTGGAGTAGTAGGGGGAACCAATCCTATAATAGAAGGTAATGCTCTGATACCAGGAGCACTGGAGGATTCTCCCACCTGCCCATATTTCAACCTATCTACTTCAGATTGCAGCTCAACATTCCTTTGCTACATCCTACTATATTCTCCAATAATCATATTGTATTTCTCCATCAGACTCTTCTTTTCAGCCTCTTCTCTCTAAACTATTTTTGGGCCAATTTGTCCACATTTATTATCAGGCTTGTAGCTTTTGTTGTTGAAGTTTTAGAATCTCTCTTGATGATTAGCCCTCCCCTTAGGTTTGGGCTAATATTAGTTACATTTGGCTTTCTTCCATGGGGTCCCAATGCCCATATGGCCAATGTTTCATACTCCTCACTGAAGGTAGAGTCCTACAGAGCTACCTTAACCTCTTCTTCATTGTTTTGTATAGGGTGCTTGGACTGTAAGATAGCATTGAATGCAACCATATCAGCTATGTTCGATTCAGGCAAAAGTAAGACACCAGCTTGAGTCACAAGTCTTCTTCCCTCCTCAGGAGTGATTCCTTTGAATTCTTCCATTAATTCGGCCTTGACCTCATCATCATTCTCCTGCTTAGACCTATCAAGTCTTGATTCTCTCCTACTCTTGCATTTTTTTTGGTACTCTTCTAGTTTCATCGTCCAAACTAGTTGCAAGAATACAAGAGTCTTTACAAATGCATCATCATCCAATAATTCCTTGCAGGCCTCCATCCTGGCATCTTGTACACATTGCCCCTTTACATCCATGTCAGAAAGCACCAATTGTGTTGATCTAGGAGTGGAAGGGATACCAATCTACATGTCTTGATCAGTCACAATTATCTCATCCATCAGATTTTCCTGTGTTTCCTCAACTCTCTACCTCTTAGGGCTTGGCTCTAATGGTAAAATTGTAGGATCACCTCTTGGTGGTGAATTTAGATCCACAATACTTATCCCTTTGGGTTCTATGATCCTTGGACCTAGCTCTAATGATTCTTGCATGACTTGTTTTCCTTTCTTATCCCCTTCATCCTCATCACTGCTCACATTCCTCTTTCTCTTGTATAGAGTCTTGTCAACTGGTGGCTGATAAGTTGGCCTTGTTTCTTCAGGTGTCATATCTAGTCTTTGTATACCAAAATATAACTCCAAACTAACCCTCTTGGTCATCAAGGTGCCCATGATATCTTTGAAATTAGTCATTAAGAAGTCGATTCTCTTGTGAAATGGAGTGAAATCCATTAATGGATCATATTTTGGATCTATTTTATGTACTATAGCCAACATCTTTTCATATGTAATCCATTTTTTTTAATTCAACTCTTGCTTATTCAAATTAAACTCATTTCTAATTAGGTCATTAGAAAATTTGAATTCATGTGAAAATTTGCCATGTTTAATTCATTGTCTGAACAATGCAAAGAATCCCTTAGGGTCATGATGTCTCCTAGGACCATTCCTCAAATTGAAGTCATAAAAAAACCTTCTGAAATGGACCCATCCTCCCTTGGAACAAACAAAATCAGAAATAATAGTGTAGTCAGGGAACAAAGTCCCTTTTCCTTTCTTTGTTAGGTTGTCCTCATGAATACAACCTAGTTGCCACATAAATTTGGAAAAACCCATCCTTGATGGTACATTAAAGGGGAGGATATGAGGGGTTCCGTGGAAACCACACACCCTCAAGACAGTTCTTATAGGGTACAAGATGATATCACCCCAATTGTGACACACTTTTAAATTAGGCTTCCTCACCTTCGATTGGAGGAAGTCATGAAAATCTTCAGGGACTCTTGGCACATTTATCACCAATTGAGCCTTGAGTCTGGAGGCAAAGAAATGATCAAACTAGACAAAGCTGGCACCTCCCCTATTGTAAGACAAATCTACACTCCATACCTGTACTAGTAACCTTTCTCTATTCACCTCCTACCTCAACTCCATTTTTTTTGAGAAGAAAACAACATTCTTGTACATGAACATATGCATCAACAACGAGTACTAGAAAAAAGGAGTGCAAGTATCCCAACATGCAACTTCATCAAACCCTCATGCATCTTCTCTGACATGAATGATGCAAAGTCATATACCACAAAGAAGTTGGGATGCTGAATCTGGGCTCCCATAAATATGTACGCAACTGGAATAACAATATTAGGGATGAACCCTAAAATCTCGCACAATGAATAAAATGTTGCTAGGAAGTGAATAGCAAAACAACTCAGCCTGAAAGGCTCTTGGTCATTTGGGCTGATAAGAATTGTTGAACTGCCCACCCTAGCTAGGTGAGGAGGAAGCAACCTCAATCTGAAAAGAGGCTTTAACCTTTCATACTCTTGGTTCATCTCCTCAAAATCTATTTGGACTAAGAAAGGGCTATACTTAGTCAAATCAAAAATCTGCCAAATGTCATTTGCATTTACGCTTAGCAGATTTCCACCATCATTATCCCTTATGACCCTTGTCACAACATCATACCGTGTTGCCATTGCTCTAAGCAAGTCAACATCAAGGAACATATTTGGCACTATTAGTTTCCCCATGTCATATCTCTAACCATTAGAGAAGGGGTGAGGTAAGTTTCGTTGTCCATACCACAACCTAAACATTTCAAGACCAGTCATAGGAATCCTAGCATCCCTAATGTTATAATTTCTGCACACTAGACCTTCGCCTAAGGTCTTTCCATTCATTAAAACCAAACCACTCTTCCTGTCATTTGTTGAGAATGGGAGTTGATCTAGGAAGTCATCATACAAATTCCTCTACAAATAATCAACATGGCCAGAGTGTTGTTTCGGTGGTGCCATTTTAAACAACTAGGGATTCTTTTAAAAAATCAAATCCTCAAAGAAACTAGGGGTACCTAGAACACAAAAATACAACACAATTGTCCAATTCTAATAATTTAAATGAACTAGTAACCCTATGACAATAATTAACAAAGACCCTTGACCAACACAATAGAACCCTTCACAAAGATAGTCAAATTAACCCAGTAGTTTAGAAAATAACTCACAGGATTTTGCGCCTTGCAGAGAACCAAACTTCATGGTGATCACTTGAAAAACATTATCTCTGGCTTTGAACTGCTTGGAAAATACTTGAATGCTTTTGTGATGAAGATAGAAAAAGGGCAGATACTTTATGTTGATTGAATTGAGCCAGTAGACATCTCATCTTCCATTAAAGCTCATTTTCATGCTGCACCAACAACTCCAATCACATTTGATGTGAATTTAAACTTCACTCGTCGATCTTTTATTTTTGTCAGATCATCGAACGACCATCTTCAAAAGGGCTAAAAAAACTCCATGTCAACATCGAGGGCCCACCACAGAATGTAGTACCAAAGGAATATACATGGTGCCCATCTGTGATATCATGATCACTAAACATCCTACATCTTTGGATCACACAATGGCAGGCAACCATTGATTCCTACCATCAACGATCGTGTTCACTCATAATAGTCAGCAACACCAAACATAATCATCAAACAAATTTTTACCAAGATTATAACATCACTGTCGATCTCAAGCACATGCATCTCACAATTGTTTTAGTAACCCACTTTATAATGTATTTAAGTCCGACACAAATATTAAACACTTTATTAATCCCTTTTTGGCATTGACAGCTTGGGACATGTGGCGCTCACCTGTGATATCACAATCTCCAAACAACCAACGGTGATGTCATCATGAGATCATGAGGAGTGGTCAAGATAAATCATAAGAAGATTGACAATCATTAAAAACATCCCCTGCAAAATAAAACAACTATTAAAAGGGAGAAGGGGACATTTCCTAGGACAACGACAAACAATGGCTCAAAGTTGTTCTTAAAGCACGGGGTACAAACTGACCCAAACTTAAGAAATAATAAAGTCAAGCAAAATATATAACATTATTTATTAAAAGGGGGCCAAGTGTAGATGATTCAATGGGACATAAGTCATTTTTAAACCCTCCCCCAAAAAGGTAACGACGAAATAGATCCATCCCAAGGTTTAAGATAAAACACTAAGATTTCATGAAGACAAAAATAAAACATCCAACCCTAGGTTTCAGATAGCACGACAAACCAGTAATGTGGCAAAATAATAATAGAACTCAAATGAAAAAATTTGAGGCTGCATCACCTTCTTTTTCTAATTCTTGTTTCTCATTATTTTATGACTAGTCGTTACATTTTGCAAATTATAGGTTTTAATGACTATTCCTTAAATATGACTAAAACATTCTACATTTTTATGAAATCAACGATCAAGAGTTCACTACAAGGAATGCAATACGATTGATTTAATCTCATCCGTAGAATCCTTTTAAGTATTTTTTTAATAACTTGCTTTTCCAAATTATAGTATATACAATATTTCATGAAGGCAAAAATAAAACATCCAACCCTAGGTTTCAGATAGCACGACAAACTAGTAATGTGGCAAAATAATAATGGAACTCAAACGACAAAATTTGAGGCTCCATCACCTTTTACATATGATATAAATTGTATAATTATAAATAAATATATTATCAAATAATAAATATACATAAATATCAAATATATAATTTTATAATATATATGCATTCTAGGATTTGATTTAATTAGATTATAGTGATTTTTAAGTAAAGTTTTTGGAAAATAATAAAGTTTCAGCGATCAAATTTTAGCACTCATCCCACTCATATGCATTAAAAATAGGAAAATTATAATAATTAAAAAAATATTAGATCAAAAATTTCCAAATTCTCATTTTACTTTGCAAAAGCATAAGGAATGAGCAATGTACTTTTTTCTTTCTTATATCCTCTACAAATATTTTGGAATTTTTTTATTCTCATATTTTTTTTTGTTGTTAAGCAAATAACAAATTATAATCTAATACAACTTTTCAACTTAAAAAGCAATGAAATAAACCATATTTTGAATATATAGATTTTTCAAATAAAAATTACTATTATGTTATTTTTCAATATTAGATTTAACATGTTATAATATTAAAATTAATATTAGTTATATGAATAAGATTCAAAAAATTTAAATGATTTTATTTTTTAAATTTATCTAAAATTAATTCTTAATAAAAAATTATAAATTATTAAAACCTTATTAATAAATTATAAGTTATTTTCCAAATAAATTCATTTAAAAAAATTACTTTTAACATTTAAAGATATGATATATCCAAGTTTAGATTAAAAATCTATGTTTCACATTACACAATTGCACAACCAATAAAAAAGATATGAAAAAACAAGATACATAGGAGAGTATTAAGAGAAAGATTAGAAAAAAAATAGTAAACATAAAGTTTAAAAACATAATACAACAAAATAGTAATAAAAGAAAATAAGTAAATAAATAAATAAAAATAATGTGGGGGGTGATTTAAGGGAAAAATAGTAAGAAAAAAATAATAACAGAAATTAGAATAATATTAAAATAAGAATTCAAGATTAAGATGTGAATGTTATAGAGATGCGAGCATCATAATCAAGTCAGGATCCAACAGAATTTCCATGCAAATGGTGAAAAACAAGATAATATTGCATAGAAATTGGTATTTGCATTTTCTTTAAGCCATTGAGGGCCCACAACCTTTTTACAGGCCAAAAAAGTGTCAGCAGAATCCAGACAGAAAACTCTTCCCAAATTTTCATGATCGTATGGATGGGAATCAGAAAAGACTTTTCCCTTTGAATTAAAATTTATTCTATACCAGACTGAGTCAAAGTGTGAAGCCATGATAAAGCGAAAATTCAAATTACATGTATAAAACACTTCCCTTTTATATGACATGTGAGAGAACACAAATAACTAGAGATGACAATTAAGATAATGATCAGGCCGACAATGGTGAAATACAATGGAGACAAGCCACATAAGAGAGTGAAAATAGCCCATAGTCGACTTAGCTAAAGAATGCCAAGGAAAATCATCAGAGGCAGAGAGTATAAAAAAGATTTGCTTGGAGAGGGAATAAAAATTTTGAATTCAGCAAGGGAGACATGTAGAGGAGCTTTGAGACCGCATATTATAAATGCCAATTAAATACTTTTCCAGATTTGAGCAAGAAGATAATATGAGTCTGAGCACACCAAAAGGCCATTAGAAAACAAGAAGATTTGAAAGGCCATTTGAAACCAATAAAGAGTATTCAGTACCAATGATTATGCCTTCTCCACAGACTTCTAGCCTATTAAGGGAGCAACATCTGAGAAAAAAACTGGCCAATACAATTATGGTGATAAAGACTACTTTACACAGTGCAGGGGCAAAGATCTGAGCTAGTTCCAAAATTTTTAATTCGTGGCATTTGAGCCTTGGACTTACAATCTCTAGTAATGTCCAAGAGAAGAATTTGGATATGGTGGTGGTAATCCCAATTTTTATTTTAGGACCTTTTTTACAGTGCTCTGTCCATGCCAGCACTGGTCATATTATGAAAAACTTGACTGGTAAATTGCTCATCATTCACTACTTTCTTCTTGGAAGAATGGATTGATCATAAAAAGTTTTAAAAATGAAGGTGTTAACTTTTTTCTTTCAATCAATAGGTTCTGTAAAAACATATGCAAACCTAATTTAGGCATATGTAGATGTGAGAGATGTTGCAGAAGCTCACATACTGGTGTATGAGACACCATCTACCTGTGGGCAAAAACTATGTGTAGAAAGCAATATGCAGACAATAATTAAGATAATGAATAGGCCGACAATGGCAAAATACAAAGGAGACAAGCCACATAAGAGAGTGAAATAGCCCATAGTCAGCTTAGATAAAGAATGCCAAGGAAAATCAACACAAGCAGAGAGTATAAATAAGCTTTGCTGGGAGAGGGAATAACAATTTCAAATTTAGCAGGGGATACATGCAGAGGAGCTTTGAGATCATAGATTATAAATACTATTTAAATACTTTTCTAGATTTGAGCAACAAGATAATATGAGTTTTAGCACTCCAAAAAGCCATTAGAAAACAAGTAGATTTGAAAGACCATTTGAAACCTATAAAGAGTATTTGATACCAATGATTATGCCTTCTCCACAGACTTCTAGCCTGTTAAGGGAGCAACATTTGAGAAAAAAGCCACCCAATACAAATTATGGTGATAACAACTACTTTACACAGTGCAAGGGCAAAGATCTGAGCTAGTTCCAAAATTTTTAATTCGTGGCATTTGAGCCTTGGACTTGCAATCTTTAGTAATGTCCACGAGAAGAATTTGGATATGGTGGTGGTAATCCCAAGTTTGGTTTTAGGACCTTTGTTACAGTGCTCTATCAATGCCAACATTGGTCATATTATGAAATACTTGACTGGTAAATTGCTCAACATTCACTACTTTCTTCTTGGAAGAATGGTTTGATCATAAAAAGTTTTAAAATTGAAGGTGTTAACTTTTTTCTTTCAATCTACAGATTCTACAAAAACATATGCAAACCTAACTCAGGCATATGTAGATGTGAGAGATGTTGCAGAAGCTCACATACTGGTATACGAGACACCATCTGCCCGTGGGCGATATCTATGTGTAGAAGTGACCTTATGAATGGTAAAGCATTTTGAAGAAATCACATGAAGTGACTGGCTTCTACAATTACCCCACACCTGACAATCCCATATAAGGGAGATCACACAAATATAGAGGAATGTGGAGGCAAGACCAAGGTAAATGAACTGTCACCAGAGACCAGGGTTCCATGATTTAATATGGGAATTTATGATTGTAGAAGCTCTTTATAGTCCCAAATGTTATCAATTGCTAGATTAGCAAGGTGATCCGCCACAAATTTTGCCTCCCTAAAGCAATGGGGTACTTCATAACTATTAAGTAATGATAGTTGCAAAAGAACTCTATCTAGGAGGTATTGAAGATGCCAAACATGAGATTTTCTATTTTTAACAGAGTTAAAAATGACCGTCGAGTCTCCTTCTATTACAAGGTCATTAATTCGAAGAGAAATAGCTAGCTCCAACCCCAAACTTAGAGCTTCTAATTTTGCTTTATTATTTGTGCTGTCAGGGATAGATTTGCAAGCAGCTTTAATAACTTTTGAGTCTGAGTTTGAAATTACAACACCAATCCTAGAACTTCCAAGATTTCCATAGGAGGCCCCATCATAGTAAGATTTCAGGCCATTGACTTGTTTGATAATGTAAGATTTCACTGTTTCCAAAATTGAAATTTCTAGTTTAAGCAGAACATCGGCCAGAGAGGACTGATTATGTCTGAAAATTTTGTTATTTCTCTCAAGCCAAATGTTCCAAATGAGTAAGGAGTGGGAGACAACCCACATACAGGAAAAGAAGGAGGAACGGAAATACTGAGGCCAAGCTGAAAATTGGGCTATTAATGAAGGACAAATCATAGACTGCCACCCTAGCTTCTAGAATAGCCAGTACCAGCATCTAGAGGCAAAGGGACAACTTAAGAAGAGGTGATCTATAGATTCCAGGAAATACCCACAGAATACACAAGGAAAGGCTACAGTAATGCCCAGTCTATCCAGCCTTGCACCAGTAACGGACCTATCTTGCAAGGTAAGCCATGCAAAGGCTCCTGCCTTTGGCAAGAAAGCAACATTCCAGAATAATACATGAGGTAGCTCAAATTTGGGGTGGGAAGATAGCAGGGAGTTATATCCATCTTTGACTAAATAGTTCCTAGATCTTGTTTTGGTCCAAATCAAAGAATCTTCTTTATCGAAAAAGACTATAGCTCTTTTTGTGAATTCTTTAGAGAAAGAGGATTTAAGTATAGGTGGAAGAGGAAAAGAAGTAATCTATTTCCACCTAACTTTAGGGACTAGCTGAGAGAGATCTACAACAAAATAGTTTGCAACTTTAGAGCCCCATTCAGATTTAAGCATTCCAATTAGGGGAGCCCAATCTCTGATTTGAACTAAAGTTGGGTAGCCATTCCACACATCCTCCCAAAATTTGGCTTTTCTACCATTGTGTACCAACCAGGAAAGATGGGGGAGGATAACAGACCTACAGGAGGAAATGAAGTTCCAAATAGTAGATACTTTGGGGAGAACAAAGGCAGTAAAGATACACTCTCTTGGATTGGGGTGAAGTTATTTTGAAAACATTAATTTCCCCCATCTCGAGTTCGAGTTCTGATACAGCCTCCAGGTAAGCTTTTCCCCTAAAGCTAGATTCTAGAGTTTTAAATCTCTTATCCCTGAACCCCCCAAACCTTTCAAAAGACATACTTTATCCCATGCAATTAAAGGTACTTTTTCTTTTCCCCCAACATTATCATTCCATAGAAATGAGTGAAACACAAATTTCAAGTGGCTTAGGGTGTCAGATGGAGGTTTGAGCACTGATAAAAGGTAAATTGGTATAGCGTTTAGAACTGATTTTATTTCAACAATTATTAATTGTAATTTTAGAATAAATTTTTTCTTTGCATCCAAATTATTTTATTTTTTAAAATTACATTAAATTCTAACTTTAAAAAAAATAAAATTATTTTGCATGTCTATTTTTGTACTTTTTTTTTCAATTAGGTATATTGTTGTTTAAATTTGAATAACCAATCATTTTAACAATTAATAATCAAATCACCATAATGTGTGTGTATATATAAAAATAAAAATAAGTATTTAAATCTATAATTTTATTTCTATGTGAAATGAAGTATTATTAAGGTAAGAATTATTAATCATATATAAATATTAAATCAATAAAACATTTATAAAGCTTAGAATTAATTTTAAAATTATATTAAATTTTAATTTTAAAAATTTAAAAATTATTTATTATCTGTTTTTAAAAAAATCGTTAAATTATATTAATTATTCAATAAAAATAAATTAAATAAAACTACATCCTGTCTAATGTATATGTCTATACATTGTAAAGTTTGATTTGATGTATGTGGGCATTATTTACAATGCATACAATGTAAAAGGTGAAGTGGTATATCTATAATGGTTTATCTTTCTATTATGTTTAAAATAATTAAATAAAATGAAATATTATTTTCAAAATAATTCAACAATAATTAATTATAATTTGAGAATAAATTAGAAAATGAAAATATATATAAACGCAAAATTTTTTATTTCTTTGAATCCAAATGATTTCATTTTCTAAAATCATATTAAATTCTAACTTCAAAAAATCATAAAGTATTTTATATGCTTATTTTTATATTTTTTAGTTGAATTGTGTTGTTCTTAATTTGAATAACCAATCATAAAATAAATAAATAATCAAATCAATAAAATATTTGCAAAAACTTAAATTTTATTTTAAAATTAAACTAAATTTTATTTTCTAAAATTCATAGAATATTTATTATTTAATTATTAAATTCATAATTAATTAAATTATAATGATTATGTAATATAAATGAATTAAATATTAAATAGAAGTACATGTTCCTTTTTAAATAATTCAACAATCAAAACAATCGAAGACTAACATTTAAATTTAAAAGTATTCTTTATATTGTATGTTTTTTTCATTTTTACATACAAACTTTTTTATATTATAAAATTAAACTAGATTCTAATTTTAAAAATATAAAATATTTGAAGTTGATAAGTTTTAAATTTATTAATTATGAGGATGTCCAAAAACTAAAAAGATTCAAAATAACCAAATAAATTAATTACAAGTGACAACACACAAAATACTAATATGAAAGTTGCATGAAATTTTATTTGAACATTTATGAATCTTTTGGTTTATATCTAATTATTTTTTTAAATGTTTAAGTTGTATATTTTATAGGTAATTGAAAAATAATAGTTTAGATTGTATATTTTGTTAATAATTTAATGATATTTGTATTGTGAGATTAAAATAATAATAATTTAAGAGTAAATGTTCAAAATGATCATTTATTCTATTTTTATATTTTATCAATATAAAAAAAACTTATAAATATCAATATTAGAGTAAAAAACAAAACAACAATTAAAAGAAAATGTTAAAAGATTGTATATTTTATGAATATTTTAATAATTATTATCTTGAAAATTTTAAAATTAATTTTAAAAAAATCTCCATTAAAAATATTGTATGATCATATAAACAAGTAAATAAATGAATAAAATGAAAAATATAACAAGTATACAAATTTTGAAGAGCTAAAAAAAATTCTTTAAACTAAATACTTACCTTGACACAAACCATAACCAATGCATAGTACATGTTGTAAGCACTTTATTAAAGAAAACATTGACCATTTTATAAAAATCTCATGTGCTACCATACATAGTTAGATGTGGCAATGAATACAAATAATTACAACACAAATTTAACTAATATTGAAATTTAATCTTGTTAAATAATTTTTTATTTTTATTTTTTTTCTTGAATATTTATTAAGGTTAGGGTTATAATTAATAATTTTAGGGATATAATTCAAATAATTAATTTTAGGGTTATAACCTTTATTTTATAATATTATGATATTATTCTTTTATTATAATTAAAAAATCATTAGAATTAAGATTAGGTTTAGGGTTTGGGTGAATGTTAAGATTGAGATTCGAATTAAGGTAAGAAGTAGAGTGAGAATTATACACATAGATAAGAAAAGTTCTAATAAAGAAAAAAGTGTAATTAAAAATCAAGGAAGAAAAAAAATGAACCCAAATTTAGATAAAAAGAGATCTAATCAAATTATACTATAACTTTAATCCTATTAAATAATTATTTTGAAATATTTTAATTTCATGATTATATATCAAAGTTACTATTATAATTATTAATTTTAGAGATATAATTGAAATAATTATTTAGAACCTTAATTTTATAATTATTATTATTAATACTATAACTTTAAACCTATTTATTAGTATTATAATTAAAAAAATATTAAAATTATGGTTAGGGTTAGGGTTATGGTGAAGGTTAAGGTCAGGATTAGAAATATGGTAAAAAGTAGAGTTACAATTATAGTTATGACCACAATTAGTGTTAGGGATAGAGTTATGTTTACAATCAATTAGGTTAGGGTTATGTGAGAGTCATAAGAAAATTATGGTTAGAATTAAGGTTAAAAAATATGGTTAAAATTAAGGTTATGGGTAGGGTTACAATTAGGGTTGCAATTATGGTTAAAGTTAGGGTTGGTGTTTCAATTGGGGCCAAATTGAATTCAGATTAGGGTTAGGGTACAATTAAGATTATGATTAGGGATAAATTAGGGTTAAGTATAAGAATCAATTATGGTTACTACTAAATCTACCAAAAAACTTATGGTTATTATTAAGATTAGCATTAGGGTTCAATTAGGGGTAGAGTTTAACTAAGGTTAAGGTTAATTTAGGGTTAAGGTTTACATTAGTGTTAGGGTTAAGCTTCAATTTATTAAAAATAGGTGCCTTGAGAAGGATATGTCTCGACGTACTTTACATATATTTCTAAAATATAGGTATGCTTGTTTATTTGTTACAAAAGAGTTTGCATATGTTTTATTTTCAATTCTGTTTAGAAGAATTTTTTTTTATTAAAAAGATTAAATTATTAATTATTAATTATAAATAAATAAGATTCATCAATAAACATGTATTAATTTTGTGATATGTTCTTATATGAAATTAGTGTATAGTAAAATTTATCATATTTATAGTGTTTTTAAATTTTACTTATAAATAATTATTTAGGATGCCTCACCCAATATTAAATTTTGAAAATGAAGAACAATGAAGAGAATATGCTAAAAATTACATGAGACAAAAACGTGAACAAATGAATAATTTATAAAAGGAAGAATACATCATGTACGAGAATGTGAAGATGAGCAATATATAGTAAGAAGATTACAAACAAATGAGCATTTAGAGCAATTTAATGAGATAGAAAAAGAACAAATACAAGTATGCAATCGTGAATTAGTTGAAAGGAATTATGAGTCTGATGATCATATAGAGGGTAAATTTGAAGGAATGAATTCACTTACAATAGATCATGTGTTACAAACACTAGATAATAGAGTTCAAGATGCAATAAATGTTGAAACTGAAAATCATGAAGAAAATAATAGTCCACAATAGGAGTTAACCTCTCAATTGAGAAGATGAAGAAGTCTGCAAAGAAGACAAAATGAAAGAGATCTAGGTACATGCAATAAAAATAGAAATGAGCAAATTGATTTGAAAGATTTAAAAATTATATTTCGACATGGTCTGAATGAACTTACAGCACCAAGCATGTGATACATTTGTCAAGAAATTTACCCTACAATGAAGGTTGTATGAGTTCCTGAAGGACCAATTTGCAATAAATGTCGACAAGAGAAACATGAACATCAATTTTTGACATTAAATAATATGAATCTTGGTCCTAGAACCATTAGAACTTGCAAACTTAATTAATACAAATTGAGGAAATGTTGATAGGGCATGTAAATCCAATACTTCAAGTCACACATGCAACTAGAGGTCAGTACAAATATAAAGGACATACCATAAGTTTTCCACAACAAGTAAGAGAAATAGCTAAAATTTTACCACATCAAATAAAAGATTTACCAATTATTATTGTTCGAAGGAAGGACCAACACGGAACAAATTACAATTTTACAGTCAATAGAGAGAGGGTGTACAAGGCATTGAAATATAAGATAGAGCATGAGAAGTTGTATAGAGATGTGCAAATTGATTAAAATGCTCTTAGTGAATTCACATGCAATTCAAATGAAAACATTTATGATAGATTAAACTCTATTCATATGGAGTTTCATTCAGAGATTTAACTAAATAAATGCACTACGATTCAACTAATTAAATACATGCACTATGATTCAAGTTTTATAGAGATTTAACTAAATACAAAAAGCTTGGGAAAATGCACAGGCACTATAATTCAGAGGCGGGACTGACTAAAACATCTACACCTTAAAATTATCTGGATTTATTAATATTATGGAAGAGCTTAGAAAAGACCATCATGGCACGGTGGGCTAAGTTAGGTTTCCATTCCTCCCTCAGAGTCTTCATCCTCAGGGTCTTCTGATTCCACCCTCTTCTTGTATGCAATGTAATCTGCAATCATCGGGCAGTCTGCTTTGTAGTTCTAGTGAGCCGACCCCTTCACTTTCTCCTTTCGGTCCCTAGAATCGAGTGGTATCCATTCTTCCCCGGAGCCTAAGTCCCAGTCGACCTCATCTCCTCATGCTAACTCCTCTGCCAGCCCTTCGTCTTGCACATATCGCATTACCCAGCCATGAGGTTGGTTGGTGGTTAGCTTGGCTGCTCTGAGTAGGAAGGTGATGCTCTGGTCCCTTTTATCCAATCATTTTTCAAACCCTTCTGGGTCAATTGTCCTGACCAGAAGGAATTTCATGACCTCCTTTCTTCATATGCTCAACACGTAGTAGTTATGGGGCATTGGTATGAAATTATTCTCATCCATGTTATCCAAGGCTCCATTAATTTCTACTAGCCATGTGTGAATGAAGACCATATGGGCCAGTTTCTTTGCGATTCCCTTTGGCACACCCATCTGGAGAAGCACCGCCAGAAACATTGTTGTTATTTCTTCATTAGACCAAAACCTGTGATATTCTTTCAGGAACTCCGGTCCTACAACCTTCTTGGTTTCCTGGAGTATCAGTAGGTTGGATGAGGCCAGTACCCCTTTCAACCTTTGGTCTGTAACTTCTCCTCATAATTATTGTAGTTGCTTGTCGGTGTCCAGGGCCAGAGGAGTCTCCATCCCTTTATTGCCTACTTCTATCACCAAGTAAAAATCCAGAGCTTTTGCATGCACAAACTATTCCTGCAAAGACACTATTTTAAATGACCCAGGTTGGCCTTTTTTGACTGTGGTGGCTTATAGCAATCTTCATGATTAATTTTCTATGATCTTGGCGGTTTGAGCATGTAAACTTGCGGGCACTCTACTGGAGGTACCTGGCATGATTAATGCAAAGTATTTTGAGATCCACTCAATCTTGCCTTTGCCTTGAAACTTGTTCAATTTATTTGCATCTTGCCCTCTACTGTTGAGCCCTATCACATCCGATTACACCCCAAGTTTGTCTTTTCTTGTTAATATAGTAAGTTTATTTTTTACATTTTTAGTTAATTATTTATTAAAAAATAATTATTTTTAATAATATTTAGATTTTGATATATTTTGACTTTACATTTAGTTTATTATATTTTAATTTTTAATTTAGATTTAAGTTTTAATTTTTTTAAAGTTTTAATAATTAGAAATAACTATTAAAATAAATTTAATTTACAAATATTTGTCTTATTAAACTTTTAATTATTGTTTTATTTCTTGCAAGGAATGATATTTTAATGACCATCGATCATCCATCAATTGATCCTGACTATTTCGCACAATCCCATGATGACCTCACCACTAAGTTTCAACTGATTGCGATATCACGAGCGAGAGCCACGTGTCTCGGTCAGCGGTGCCGAAGGAATAATCAAAGTGCTTTAATATTTATGTCAAGTTTTAATACATTATATGACAAGTTACTAAAGCAATTGTGAGATGCACGTGCTCAAAATCGAGTGTGATGTTATAATCTTGATGACAAGTTGCTTGACGATTATGTTCAGTGCTGGTGACTCCTATGAATGAACATGATTACCAATGGTGGAGATCAATGGTCGCCCTCCAGTGCGTGATAAAAGGATGCAAGGTTTTTATTGATTGCAATATCATGGATGAGCATCACCTGTCTCAGCCGGTGGTGCTGAAGGAATAATAAAAGTGCTCTAGTATTTATGTCAAGTTTTAATACATTATATGATAGGTTACTAAAGTGGTTGTGAGATGCACATGCTCAAAATCGATGGTGATGTTATAATCTTGATGAAAAGTTGCTTGACAGTTATGTTCAGTGCTAGTGACTGCTATGAATGAACACAATTGCCGATGGTGGAGATCAATGGTTGCCTTCCATCATGTGATACAAAGATGCAAGGTGTTTATTGATTGTGATATCATGGGTGAGTGCGACGTGTCTCAGCTGGCGATGCCGACGGAATAATCAAAGTGCTTTAATATTTATGTCAATTTTTAATACATTATATGACATGTTACTAAAGCGGTTGTGAGATGAACGTGCTCAAAATCAATGGTGATGTTATAATCTTGATGAAAAGTTGCTTGACAGTTATGTTTAGTGCTAGTGATTGCTATGAATGAACATTATTGCTGATGGTGGAGATCAACGGTTTCCCGCCATCATGTGATACAAAGATGTAAGGTGTTTATTGATTGCAATATCATGAGTGAATGCCACATGTCTTTCCTTAGTGATGCATAATTTGATGTTCCCTTGGTTCTGAGATGGAGATTACATCAACCTTTTGAAGGCATCTATTCAATGATCTGATGACACTAAAGGATCGACAGTTAGAATTTAAATTCGCATCATGCTGGATGAGACAAATGCACTCAGGTTGACTCGGGGATCTTACTCTGATGGCATTGGTTTCGCCCATACAACTCCTTGTGCTTTGATCGGTGAGACAAGATAGGTTTCTTGCTGATGGAACTTCATCGGTGAGACCTATATTCTTGGTATGACCTTTTCATTTCACCCCAATGGAACTTGTCTTGCTGATGTTATGGGTTATTTGAATACTAGATTTTGGAGGTTTTTCATAATATCAAGTGGTCAAGAATGATGTGATCATATGTGACTATGATGGATTATACTCAAGATAAGGTTTTCTTTAGGGAATCAAGAAGTGCAAAATCACTATAAAGGTTAGTTGATTTGTGATGAATTTCGTATTGTGGGCCTCTAACCTATCCTAGGTCTTTGTAGTAGTTTTTTTAATTCTTTGTTATCAATATTTTAGTGTTCTATACAACGACCAAGTTTCTATTTGCAATCTACTTTAAGTTGGTCATTAAACAGAGATATATGGTTTGTTTCCTTATAGAAATAATGCATTTATAACATTCATGTGTTTTTCATTTAAAATAATGTCATTTGGTAATAATAAGAAGGAAGTGTGAGGTTTGAAAATTCATATTTTCAAATTTATTTTTTTGTTTTTTTGAAACAATTAAATAAGTTTGATGCATAAGAGGATTCAATAAGTTATTTAGAACAGTAAAATGGTGTCAATATTTGTGATGAGGAAAAATGAATTGGAGAGTGGTTCAAAAATGGTTACAAGGTTTGAAAGGGATGTTTAAGTTGTACTTTTTAGAGTGATAAGGTTGACATTAAACTTTTCAAATATTTTTAGTTCATATTTTTAAGATAAAGATTCTTTTAAACAAAAAAATTTATTTTAAATTTCATACTTGGAAAACAAAAATGGAAATGCAATAAATGAATAATAGAGAATCATGCATGGGAACAAAACACCACCTACAAATGCAAATAAGTTATTGGAATGACATAAAATAGATGATAAAGTCAAATATATTATTGGTTTTTCCCTTTCTGACATTAAATTTTATTATATAGATTTAGATAAACCATCATAGGAAATTTGGGATAATTTCAATAAAATATTTGGGGCAAAAAAAGCTAATGTGAAGTTTTTCCTAAAACTTCAACTATTTAGATTCAAAATGAGAGATATAATCACTATGTCTAATCACATAAGAAATTTGAGATATCTCATTAGACAACTGGTAGAAGTCAAGGCTCTATTAGATGATGAAGATGCTAAGGATATTTTGTTAAATAGTTTGAAAATACAACAATGTTATTTCTATGCTTAGTCCAATAACTTCTCAAACACAAGAAGATGTGATTTTGGCCCTATTAGGAGAACAAAAAAGAACAATGGAAAAGATTTAAAAGTTGATTCTGAACATGAGAATGTATTATACTCATGAGGTAATAATAATTAAAAAATAAAAATGAATGTTATTATTGTAAGAAAAAGGATCACATAGTGTGGACTTTTATAACTCGAGCCAATGATGTTCTTGAGGGAGAACTTAAAGAAAAATAAAATGATGTTAGCTTAGACTATATATATTTGTTTGTTTCAATCCACATGTTTTGTTGTGAGGAATGTAAAACTTAAGGGAGGGTGTTGGAGTATTAGGATTAACATTAATAAATTCACCTTACTAACTTTTGTATTTTTGTTATTAAATATTTAGTTATATTATTATAAGATAGTAGTTGAAATGGGAAGGTATATCTGAAAGTCTTTGTAAAAGCCATATTGTATTATACTCCCAAATGAACTATATGATATAATTATTATTTTGAGTGTGTTTGTGTGCAGATATAAGTTCTCTTGACTTTTCCAATATATTTTGTATGCTCTATTAGCCATTACTTCATGATTAAGTTTCCACTTTCGACACTAATTCTTACTAACTTGGCCATCCAAATTTGGCTCTTAGACTAAATATTTCATAAAGGTGCATTTTAATTTTCTTAC
Source organism: Sequoiadendron giganteum (assembly GCA_007115665.2). Taxonomy (NCBI): domain Eukaryota; kingdom Viridiplantae; phylum Streptophyta; class Pinopsida; order Cupressales; family Cupressaceae; genus Sequoiadendron; species Sequoiadendron giganteum. The sequence continues at coordinate 557,365,641 of CM021106.1, forward strand.
TATCACCTTTGGCTGAATTTTTAAATTGGCTCAACCATGCCAAAAGTGTGGTTACTTTTAATTATTTCCTCTTAAATGTTGGTTACAATTTTATAATTTTATTTCCATTTAGCTATTCACAATTTCATACTAGCATTAAACCTTGAAAATGGTAGTTTACTTCTACTTAAAACTTGTGGTAATTTCATTAATCTCTTGCTACCTCTATTGTTGAATTGGACTAGTTATGTCATCTAGGATTTGTTCCTCAATATTTTTTTTATGTTTTTCAAAAAAATGCTATGATGGTTAATACTTGTATTACCATGAATGGACATAAATTTGAGGATTTTGGTTGTTTTCATTCAATTTTTCATGTTTTCCCCTTAGCTCCTACTTTATGTGTGGTTTTTATGGAAGCCTTTGGATATCTTTTGGCTAATAGTATTTCATGGAACCTTATTAAAGGTGCTACTTTTCATAACTCTATAGCCCAACTATTCAATGGTCATTTTTATAATGACTCCTTTCTCACTCTCTTGGAGGACAAACGTGACATTATTTAGGATATTCAATGCCTAGATATTTTCTAGAAACATTTAAGGTAAAATATATAGTGGCATAAAACTCAATGTTATAGGAAATCATTCTTAGCCAAGCACAATTGGTTCAATTCCTATGGATAGAAGGGGGTTTATCATAAGGAAGTGTTGAGATTCCTAAGCATATCTTTTGCCTTTTAGGTTTCTCCTTCCTCTTTAAGGAAACATATCATTTCTAGACCTGAGAAAAATTATCATATTAAATTATGAAGCCCCTTTCTTTGGCAAGGAGATTCCATGTGTGTTCAAAAATTCTTGTTGCACAAATTTCTATTACTCTTGTTGCTAAGAACCTTGCAAATCCTCATATTTGAAGATTCAAAAAATCCAAAGGTATATTTTATGGCCTCCCTTTAATCAAGGAAAATGGTTTCACAAAGTATCCTAGGAATTTTATTATTTCCCTCATGACTATAATAGGCTTGGCTTACTTTATATTCACTACTCTAAATGGTGCCATAATAGGCTTTGCTTGCTTTATATTCACTACTCTAAATGGCACCATAATTTTAAATTTAATTAACATAATCTAAAACCTAACTAAACTAGGTTGTAGCTAGTCAAATTGGACAAGTGAAAGGTCAATACCAATGCTGAGGAAGAGTTTGGAGGAGTGAAGAAAAGGTCAATACCAATAATGACGAAGAGTTTGGAGCTAAAACAAGGTCAATACCAGCGCCAAGGATGAGGTTGAGATCACTCGGGGAAAATCGATGACCAAGGGACAATGAGTACTGTAAGTTTGGCACCCTCATTCTCTTTAACCTGCAATTTTCATGCCTAGTTTCCAAAGATCTTCTCATACATTAGCCCCCCCATTCTCATAAAATGGTATAAGATAAGACAAAAAAAATAAAATAGCTTATTCTTTCACATTTTTATAGTGATTACTAGAGGCACATATACCAATTCTTCATAATAGAAGAATTTGATCATAATTTTCCAATGATGGCATTATGAGAAAACCTTAGGTTAAATGAATAATTCCTAGCTAAGTTGTCTAAATCATGTCCAACCATATAAGAGAAGACCATTTATGTGTACTTGGATAACATGGAGAAAGGTTCTTTGGGTTCTTTCATCAATCTACATATTGTTACATTTTAACACCTAAAAGTGAGAATGAAGAATCTTTCCTAGGATGGTGGCCAATTGTGCTTCTCAACACCTAGATTACAAAATCCTTGTCAATATCAGTTCCATCACAATTAAACCTATTGCTTGAGATATAGTCATAGAGGTAAGAAAATTGGCTTTCTTGATAGTAGATACATTCTAGACAATTCAATCCTTGCATTGGAGATTACTGAATGGGCCCAACAAACTACTCATGATGCCCTTACTATTAAGTTAAAAGTTTGACACTGCATATGATTGCATCAAATGGAATTTCATTTATAAAAGGCTCAAATGGATTTATTTTTAACCCTAAATTATTATCACACATTCAAAATTACAAAATACCAGTTAATGAAGAACCTTCATTTGAAGGTGATGTGGTCATGACCTTTGAATGAAGAACCTTCATTCAAAAATGATGCCATGTCAAGAATTTCAAATGAAGGTATTTTTTATTTTTAATATTTTAATGTGCAAAATGCTTTTTAAGAGGAACCTTGTCATTGGCCCTAGGGATCCACTTCTAAACTAAACGCAAAACTAATTCCTGATCCCTATTAATGTTTCTTATTGAATCTAAGAATAAAGAATATAAAGAATAAACTAATGGTAATCTACCATCAACTCCCTGATTCAAATGCCTCAAAACTGTGTCTACAACTTCATTTTGCTTGGCAACTACTCCCTTCTCACTTACTTTTAGAGCTTCTTGTAGCTCTCTAATCTTATTAAGCATCTTCTTTTTGGTGGGATCTATAGAGTACTCAACCTCCTCTTCAACTAGCTCTAATGAAGGACTAGGAGCAGGAATCTGGATGGGGAACCCAAGAGTAGAAACAATTGGAGAAGTTGAAGGTATTGATCTTGATGTAGAAGGTATGGCCAAGGTACCAGGAGCACTAGAATACTCCCCCACATGTTTTTACTTCAACCTGTCTACCTCAATTTGCAGTTCAACATTCCTTTACTGCATTCTACTGTACTCTCCAATAATGGTGTTATACTTCTCCATCCGAACTTTTCTTCACAACTTCTTCTCTTTCAGTTGTCTTTTGGGCCAATTTGGCCACATTTACAGTCAAGTTTGTATCTTTTGTAGTTGGAGTTTTAGAATCTCTTTTGATTATTAACCCTCCCCTTAGGTTTGGGCTAATATCAGTAACATAGGGCATGAGCCAACCTAAACTTAGGAAGTAATAAAGTTAGGAAAAATATTTAACTCAATTTATAAAAAGGGGCTCGGCCTAGATGAAACAATGAGACATAAGTCATTTTAATAGCCACTCCAAAAAGGTAATGGCCAAATATATCTCACCCAAGGTTTTGCATGGAACATTAAGATTTTTATGAAAGCCAAGCTAAAACCCAACCCTAGGTTCCTCCCAAACAATGTAAAAGCCAAGACAAGGGAAAAACATAAATGAAATTCAAAGAAAAAGATTTGAAACTCCATCAAATCCACCATGATGCACACCAATCCATCGAGTTACAGTTCCAAGACAGTGGGTGGATTAGTGGATGTCATTTCTATTTAGCCCTCGAACCCTTACACAGGCACAACAGGGCAGTCCTTGTATTTGATTGTTTTCTCCTAGAAAACAGTGATTGAGAACTTCAAAACAAATGCAAATGAAATGGAACACATATATTTATCTACACCAATGATCTCAAAGAATTTCAAGCTTGTATGGATCCATACAACACAAAATAACTTCAGAAAAAATATAAAAACACAAAAAATTGCTTCAAGAATGTGGTATCTGATAATTTTGGTATCAACTTCTCCAATAATTGCAATGGGATGGGAATAAAATATCATATAAGTGGGATAAAAAATGCATCATTTGAAGCATCAAACCAATATGTAAAGATGAAAGAAAGTGCTAACCCCTTAAACTAAATTTTTTTATTTTAACTTTAAGTTTGTTGGGTAGCCAATTCTTTAAGTTATCAAATCCTACCATCATACATAGTCAAAATGTTGTTGCTTCAAATGACTATGAACACTAAATTTCACTATTTGAACATGTTGAAACCTTTTCATAGAGAATTAGAACATTGATGCAACCACTCATCCTACCTTAAAACATACCAAAAGTCTCCTAGCAATTAGACATAGGAAGATTTAAGATGACTTAAACATTTTTTATTGCCAAAGCATAAACTTATGATGAATTTACCAGGCCTAGTACACACTCCCTCCCCATTAACCACTTAGAGATATGGAAATTAAATGTAAATTTGCTGCTATTTTTAGTCATGTAGGTGTCCAATAAACCACTTGGTGGTGTTTCCCATCAAGTTTATTTACTTGAATGAAGAGAAAAAGTCTTTTGATTACAATTAGAGAATAGATTTGATGCCTTGGTTGTGTAACTGGTGGACCATAATCACATTTAACACTTTTTACAAAGTTTGGGAGTTAAAACATTAAGTAGATTTGATTTGCGATGGATACATTTAGATGGTAGTAAAAATAACTTGCAATCTATCAAGACTTGATTACCTTATAAACTATCAAATTATAGTGATGAAATGATAGATTAATCCTTATGTCACCTTTGGATCAAATCACCATGAAAGAACTTCATCCAACATCCTTATGAGTGCAAGTACCACCAAATAGATATTTGTCAGATTTCTCTTCCTCAAGCGAGGGAAATTTAGGAAGAGAAGAGGGACGCGAGACATGTAGTAGGTCTAAAAGAGGGAGATTAACTAGAGGTCAAAAGATTAGAAGAAAATTTTGTAAACGCATGGAATTTTTTCTTTCTAAAGGGGGGTCATATTCTTATGATGATGAGAGAATAGGTGACATCAAGGTGCCCTTGAGGTACAAACATCTATGGAAACAATGGGTACCCAAAGAACTTCCTCCAATAAACACTAATCTTTGTGTCAACAGGAGGATATATCACATAACACCATAGTCATTACATGGTTTGGGCCTATTTTGCATGGATGACATAAAGGTCTATTATGACAAAGTTACTGAGTTGATGGAGTATGTTGGACTCTGTTATAGTTACAAAGATTGGATGCAGCTGGTCGATATACACGAAGTATGTGTAGGTATGCACTATCAGAAAATTATATACAACTAAAAGATAACGATCAAAATAAAGGAGTTGCTAGGTACATTGATGGGAGGCCAAAATAATTAGGGAATATTGTAGGCTTTATAAATAGTACATGACCTGGGTCAACAAATAACCAACCCAATTGTATATTCGAAGCACGACAAGGAAATCGTTTATTCATATGTGCGATAAAATAAATAACTACAAGGGAAGAGCAAGTAATCCATTACAATTTGAATCACTTAGATACAAACACAATTACTATGGGGGTGGTATGTACCCTATACCATTTTACCCAACCTCCAATTAATGACTCCAATATACCATTTTATTATTATGTTTTTTTTTGTATGTCTATTGGTTTCATTTTGGTAATGTTCTTTATATTTAATTTTTGTCACAATGGGACATTGATCATACAAGAAAGGCTTCGTCCTAGAGTGCAAATCGTGATCCATCTTTAGGCGCTTCTATCTGACATGTTTACCTCATTGTAATTGTACAAATTAGATACGAGCAACATGTTTTATTATTATTTTTTTAATGAGTTTATTGGGTTAATTTCGATAATGTTTTTATTATTAAGTTGTAGACGACTGATCGGGGAAAGGCACTAGTAGTATAGGAGAGCATCCATATGGAGGTGTAGTCACTATTATGCGATGATGACATCGCATTTTCCACAAACCCTGTGGATATGATGAGGAAGGCCCAAAAAAAATGCAATCAAAAAATCCTTCAGTTGGTATTAGTAGTGCCTCAAATAGATGAGATAAGAGAAAGGGTTAAAATATTGTCTCAGAGAGAACATAACTTGCAAGTAATCTTTCATTAGATCTTTAATTATAACATAAGTTCATACATGGTTTTATATGTTGTACTCTTTTATGTCATGAACTAAAATATGTGTTGTTTTTATAGGATTATTTGCATCCTCATCATGCTACTGGCCAGGATCAAGGTATTGCAAGTGTTTCTTAGGAAGTAGGGGATGGTACAAGTGTCAATTCTGATCTTTCTGCACATACAACACATCATCCAACCCCATCATCCATGCCTATATTGTTGACTTAAATTTTGGCAACACATACCATACAGGCATTCGGTAGTCCACCCTCTGGCAGTGAACACATGCCACTACATGTGTCAATAAATGTGGATGCAAAGGCCACTAGTACTGTTGATTTTTTAACAACATTTCCTGGATCTTCCCATATTACTAGTACGTGAACATTGTTGGTCACATTTGTGGTGACCGAGGATTTACTTCCCATAAAGATAGAGAAGGTCCGAGGTACTTTAAAATGGTTTAATTATTATTATATATAATCCAATTGAAATTTAATTTTTGATCACTCTTTATAGACTAATGATCCCATGATCACTTTGTAGGAAATGATGTTTTTTATAAACATCTAAGTGATATTATATTGGAGCTCTTTGGGCCCACCATCCATACATGGTGGAATGCCCAAAATCAAGATTTAAAAGATGATCTCTTTGGGCCCACCATACGTACATGGTCCTTAAGAAAGCTGGTACCTATCTAAAGTATGTGAGCGACCAATATAGGTCACATTTAGAGAAGAATACAAAGTACGAGTATCCCCCCATGATTCTAGAAAGGGAGTGGAAGGAATTGGTGTTGGATGGAAAGGAGAAGGTTGAAAAGAAGAAAGGAAAGACACCACCGGGCTAAGGTAGGTATGTGATATTATCAAAAATTTAATTATATACTGATTACTCTTTCTTTTTACATAATCTAACGTATTTAAAAATTTTCATAGGCTGCCCGACACATCGAAGGCAACAAAGGAGAGACTAGAAAAACACGGGCAACACAAACTTGGCTCTGGTGGTTATATGAAAATAGCCACATGATTTGTAAGTATCAATAAATGAAATATTGCATCCAATAATAAATTGCAAACAATTTTGGTTTTATCACACCATAGAAGAAAAATTCATGATCGCATGCAAAAATGCAGGGCTTTGATTTCAACAGAGTGCCCATAGAAGAGGACCTAAATATTGCGTTCCACCAAAGCTATGGAGCCTTGACTAAATAGCTAAGAGTCTCAATTGGGAAAACACAATCTTCCACTACATCCAACACATAGGTTAATAAACTCGATAAAGTTTATTTCAAATTGAATACTTGTGCAATTTGTTCAATATTAATTTACACCGTAATAATGTGCCTATTAGTTTTACATAGATAAGCAATGATAATACTGCACATGACATTGGAATGTAGCCTAGTGCGGGTGGAGCACAACCTACCAGTGAAGGCCATGGTGTGCATCCTAGTACTGGATGTATTCATGTGCTATACAAAACGCAGTATGGATTAATGAAATTAACCATCTTTAATTGCATTTGGTGTATTAATCAATGTAACCTTTAGTGTTTCAACTTTAGAGCATGTAGAGTGTGATCAACATGTTGAGCATGATCAGGCTAGAGAAGATCAGGAACATGATGTGGCTCCATCAGGTAAAGAGGACCACTCTAATGTTCTTTTAAACATACTTAATTGCAATTGGTGTATATTAATTAATGTAATCTTTCGTGTTTCAACTCCAGATCAGGATTTAAAGGGTGTTCAACATGTTGAGCATGAGGCTATAAGAAAATATCAAGGACATGATGTGGCCCAATCAGATAAAGAGCACCACTTTGATGTTCTTTTAATTAATGAAATGCATGTAACAATAATAATAAAACATATCAATTTAACATTTCTTTACTATTGCAGCAGACCCCCCCTTGCAGCCTCATCCACGTTGTGAGTACATGACTAGGCATACATTAAGATCATGAAAAGAGCTCAGAACAACTAAAGGGGGGACAAATGATTTTGAAAACAATAATCAACTTCAACTTTTTTTAGCTGCAAAAAAAAAAGTGATTGTAATCATATTATGACAGCCATATTTTTGATAATATTTAAATACTGAAAAAATGAAATATGTTAATGAATGAATGTGAATATATTAATGAATAAATGTTATATGTTAATGAATGAATGTTATATGTTATTAATGGATGAATGAATGAATTTTATATCTTATTAATGGATGAATGAATGAATGTTATGTGTTAATGAGTGAATGTTATATGTTATTAATGGATGAATGAATGATTAATGTTATATGATCGATTATGGGGAATTGGGGCCAAATGAGGTTCCACCTTCATGTGGTTGGCCCTGTTAAGTAGAGAATATTAAACTATTCTCAAAACAAAGAGAAGCTCAATAAGGTAAGTAATGCACTTTTACATATAAGAAATACATCATTTGAAGCATCAAACCAATATGCAAAGATGAAAGAAAATGCTAAATTTTCACTATGAACATTGTATTGTGTGTAGATTAGGTTTTAAAGCTTTGTTTTTTATTTTTATTTTAGTGGTCTCTAAAATTTGACTTTTGTGCATAATAGGTTAGTGGAAAATTTGACAGCTCTGAAGGGTTTAGAGGCTTGATTCAGATGGATACACAGATATTCGGATCTTGTTGTTGATGGGAGGCTTCCACTTAACCATGAAATTTTGTATGATCTGCAGGTATGCCAAAATATCTCTACTTACATTCATTCAACTTACTGTAATATAATATCTGAAAAAAATATCCTTTTCATTATACTTAGATGGATTTTCATGCCCTGTTCCAAAGCACATGTTTTAAAACAGGAAAGCAGGATGCTAGAAAGGGTTAAGGAATTTGGCTTTACACCTACCAATTGCATTGTTTACTTCATTCATCCAGCATATCACCAATGCATTTCACAATTGTGGGAATCATATCCTATAATTACAGAACTAGTAAAATTAAAATATGTAAGTTTCAAATATGGCATTACATATCTTTCTATGAATTTTTGAAAGAAAATATCAAAATGGAGAAGAATTAAAAAAATAATCTACATAATTTCTAAGAGATCAGGGAATTTTTTTGTAGAGTTAGCTTAAATATATTTAAGACAAATGTAACTTATACAGATTGAAAAAGAATATCAGTAGTCTAAAATCACTATTCAACACATCTTAGTAGCATCTCAATTCAAGAGAACTAGGTCCACTATCCATTAGCGAGTAAAACAAATAAAATCAATTCATAAGATTATTTTGTTCTAATAGGGTTGATTGATTGCTTGTTTCTTTTTTATTGTCAGGAATTCGTCAATATACACTTGGTTTCTTTGCCTTCTCTTGCCTCATGGCCAGAGAGTTTCTACAAAAGGCATCAAAGTAACCTTCAAGATTGACAATGGCAATGATTACAAGGTCAATATAACTTAATGCTAATTGGTTATCATTTTATTTGTTCAAGACCATGAATTTAGATTCATTTTCTTTACACTAATTTTATTTACATTTATGTTTTGCTAATATCCATTTTCCTTTAAATTCATATTCTTCTATACATATTGTGTTTACAATAATGTTTTCGTTAATTTAATTTAGGGGAGAGGACCCAATACCTAAGCAACTTTCAATGTCATGCTGTTAGGATTTATTGTGAAGCTAATCCAAAGTTTTTCATTGCTTCTCGAGGCCATATTGCAGTGCTTTCTCTAGGAAGCCCACATGATCCCTATAAGGTATCTTCTTTTTGTAGTTTCTAAATTTCTTAGAAGAAATCAACAACCAATTTGTCTAAATGTGGCTCCTTGTTTACACATTAATATCTCTTTTGGCAGCAATGGATCAAAGTGGATTTCGTGGGGTCTTAAACAGAAGGCTCTCAAACATGGAGATCAAGAGTAGGACTAGGTAAAACCATTCATAATCATGCTTATATTGTTTTATTGACTATCTAAGAGCTAAGTATCCAGGATAACATTCTGTATTTTTCTATTGAATTTTTCAAAGAGAATAATTTTGGGTTTGCAATCCTATTTTTTAGTACACTAGCTAAGTATCCAAGATGCACTAGAGGTACTTTTTCTCACCAAATTGCTCATTTTCCACAAATTTAGATTCTAGTGTGTAGTTTAATATTTAGTAGTTTGATTTTTTCTTTTTTAGCATAATTAGACATTTTGTAGGTTATGCTTGTTGTCCATGACAATCCCCTTGATCTCATGACTCATCATAGGTTTTATATTTTGCTCCAATTGTTGATCAACATCAAATGTGGCCATCATAATATCGTCCACAACCTCCATATTCTACAATTATAAATTGCTCATTTCTCAGACATAATAACCAAATAATGCGGGCCTAGAGCGTGGACTGTAGATGTATGGAAAAAATGATAAATCCATGCCTCTGTAAGACTAATTAAACACAACAACTAACATGTTATTTGATATTTTAAATAGTTATATGACTATCCTTTTTCTACCTTGTAAACACTTAATCAATGCATACAATAATTTATTGAAATGCAAAGTTGAATGGCCTCTTAACTCTTGACACTAATGTCATTGCATTTGTCCAAACAGGGTTAATCATATTGTGATTTCAATTTTCATAATGAAGTCTTCCAATCTATCCTTTAAATCTGAGCATTGATGACAATCCATCTTTACTTTTACTACCCCTATTAAATTCTCATGGTCTTGGCACACAACTTTCTCTCTTTGATTGAACTATCCTTATGTCTTGACATTATCCCTATGGATGCACTTTGGAGCCTCCTACTACTTTTATATATTGCCCAGAGTCACCCTAATAAGTATTTCGATCCATTTGTATCTTCATCGATAAGAGATCATGTATCGCTAGGATATTCTATAGTTTCCCCAACATGGTGAGTCTCCCCAATGATTATTCTTTCGATCTCAACTATGTCACCAAGATTCCAAGATTCCTACCAATGTAATCTTATCAATGTCACATAGCGGGTAGGGTAGACATTCAAAACTTAATCCAATGTTATATGTCTTGCCAATATGCTTCCCCCATGCTTCATCGATGAGACAAGATGAGTATCTCGCTGATGAAAATTCATTGCTGAGACCACAGTCCAATCCTCTTGATATATCTTCTAAGGAAATTTTGATCGCTATAATAGTCTTGATCTTTCACTGATACGCGTACATTTCAACGAATAGTTTTTTTTTTTTTTTTTAAATTGCATTGTGCCATCGAATTTGCAATTAGCCGCAAAAAGCGTCAGATGAATTTGCAATGTATCTCATGAACTTTTGCTGCAATGACTTGCCTATTTCGTCAAAATTTCATTGTAATGGAGATGAACTTCTGTTGTTAATCTGATGGTTTGGCAAAGGTATGCCGCTCGTGCTCTGGGTACTGGATTGACAAAACTGTCATCTTAGTTCTGACGAATGTATGTCGCTACTCCAATGCTTCAGCAAAGGTATTTTGCCCGTGGATCGGCCATTGTTCATTGCACAATCAACGAAGTGGGCGTCACGGTTCTGATGAGATTTTTGCCCGTGCTCCGGGTACTATTCATCACTAGATCGACAAATCTGTTGTCTCGGTTTCGATGAATGTATGTCACTGCTCTGATGCTTCAATGAAGGTATGCCGCCCATGGTCCCACCACTATTCATCATGTGATCGATGAAGTAGGTGTCATGGTTCTGACGAGATTGCATTGAGAGGTCGATGTTTTATAGTTTGTCGGGATATAGACAAAATGTGAGTGATGACGCTGATTTCTGTGATCATCGATCGACTGACAATAGGTCATCAAAATTCTGATGAACGGTCATCAAAAATTGGGGTCAAATTCAATAGTGTTCCTTTGCATGAAAGGAAATCCACACAACCATTGATCTTGCATTATCTTTTTCAACCTAAAAGGTATGGGACATCTTTCATTCTCCAATATCAATTTTTTTTATCACTTGTATAGGAGTGAATTTGTACCTCTTTTAAATTCCCCTTTTGCATACCCTCACCTTAGAAAATAAAATCCAAAGGTGAAATTCCACATCACCCACCTTTCTTCCATCCACTTGGATTTTTTCTTATGTTTTAGTGAGATAATATTTGTCGTGGATGCAAATGCAATGCACAAACATCTACATGATGCATTATCATCCCTGACGGATTCCCACATCTAAAGTTGGTAGAGGCATTACACTTTTCATTGTGGATGAATTTTAATGTCCATCTATTGACCTCCAACCCGAAAAAAACTTATTCCTTCTCCGCCCACCTTCAAATTCATTGTGGTCACTATGACTTCATATCTTTTCACATCTTCTACACATTCAATCAATCTCTCTTTCAATTCCACTCTATTTTTCTTCACACTTTGGGATCTCTTGAAGCAAATTATTGAAGCATTCCACAAGAATTCTCTTAGCTTGAGCATTGTAGTAGTTTTCCACTCCATCAACTCCACATTGCACATGTGAGGCTACCATAGAATTTGTGAGCTTGGAGTCTTGCAAGAACTTCCTTCACCATGGTTGCGATGGTGATGACTTTGTCAAGTTTGTTGCTTGCATTCTCCCTTCATTGGCATTGAGAGCTTTTGGGTGGAGGTGGTGTAGTGTTCATTGCACTTCTTTCAATCTTCTTTATCATATTTTCTATTCCATTTCATTTTGGTTATCCATGGAGGTGGAAACAACAAAGTGGGGGTTTGATTGAGGTAGGCCCATATACAACCCCAATAATTTTCCCCTCTTTCTTGTGTGTAGGTGGATGTGTGCATGGTGCTTGCTAGCAAACTGGCATTTTTGTGAGTTGATATTCATCACTTTTGTGTTCATCTACTTATTTTATTATTTTCATACTTATTTTTTGTACTTTACCATTTTTTTGTTAAAACCATTTATCTAGACTGTTAAGTAGGTTTTTGGCTCTTTCTATAGTACTTTACATATTCTGGTCGTATGGATGCCAAAATTCTAGAGAGATCCCAGTGCATCATGCTATTATCCCAGAAAACCACACTTCCATCCTTAGATAGAGGGCTATTTGAGGTACAATATTGACTCCAAAAACTAGCTTGTCTAGTCCCAAATAGAATTTTGGGTTTGTACAGTGACAAAAGTATTACATAGTGCTCTTCATTCTCAATCCTCTTCCTAAAAAATCCTTTGGAGTGAGGTAAGTTGGGGCATCCCTTTGCCCTCGGCTCTTTGTGACCTAGAGCCTTGACATGGTTGGTCCCCCTCTCTTACATTTTTGGTGAACTCAATGTGAAACAATGTCTTCCCATTCACTTGTGTTGAGACTTTTCCATTGCACCTAGTGATCATTGCAAGCCTAAGAATTGTGAAGGTTTATGAGCATCATGACCTAGTCCACGACTTCCAGGTACATTTTTAGGAGAAGTGTGCGACACTTACCAATGGAAAATATGAAGGTCACTTCTAGTTTCACCTCCAAATTTTTCATTGGTCTAGCTACTATCTTTACCACTAGTTTTCCTATGGGCTTCACTAACGAGATGGGTTTCATAGATGAGACCACTCATGTTACTACTCTTCCAACATCCTGTATGACTTTTTTTGTAGATGAGGATGAGGCTATGCATGTCCTTGAAGAAAAATTTTGACATTAGATAATAGACTTCTAGACCTTTTGCATCACCTAGAAAGAGCACAAAACATGGCGAGAGCCACAAGGCTTACTAGCGAGTTGAGACATTTGTTAGGAAAGGATCAGATAGGCATATATTTTTTACGAGGCCTTTCTAATCTAACCAATACTTAAGTCCCTTTGTACAAGCCTAGACCGAGTACTACCCGAGGAGAAGTGTTTGAGGCCTATGAAAGACAAATAGGTATTTGAATGCCCAACATGTTTGTATGCATTGCCAAAATAGGGCCCTCGATCAGTGTCTCTTTTGCTTCCCAAATGCCTAAAATTTCAAAATGAGTAGAATACCCCTTGTGTTTAGTTTCACCCCTTCTACTACTCCTAGCGGTGGGGGCTCCAGTGGAATGAATGGTGGTGGTTTTGGCAGTTGAGGTGGCATTGGCGGAGTTGGCTTTGGTTCAGGTTGTTGTCAAATTTTCACCACAGCTCGAATTGACAGAGGTGGTTAACTTTGTTTCATTTAAAGGTGAAAGTTTCATTTAATTTCTACATTTAATCATTGCATATTTTGAAGTCAAAGCAAATAGTTCAGTTTGAAGTACAATTTGTTTAATAGTTTTACTTTGCTATTGATTGATGGAAGCATAAAGGATATACAAATATGGTTTATATTCATTCTCAAATGATTCATATACTTTACATATTTCATTCTTTGCAAGAAAGTAATCATTCTTTGCAAGAAATAACATGTGAATTATGGAAGATTGCAATTACTACATTTCTTTTCAATGGAAGTGAAAAAGAGAAATTAAAGTGTCCCACACAAGCCGTGGAAATAGCTAGAACAATATATAATAAGGGATAAATTTTACAACTGAAGACAATGAAAAGGAGGCATATAACATAGAGCATATCCATCATTTCCTATTTTTTTATCTTCAGTTAATCGCCTTCCAGTTGTCCCATCCTTGCTACCACTTTTAATTGAACCTGCATCATGGGAAAAGGACTATTAGAGCTCCAGATACCGACTACACTATGTGCTCTACCAACAAAGATATAATTCATTACCTACAACACATTGAATCAGTTGAATGAATAAGAAAGAGAATAATAAGGACTTCAAGTCCAAAATCATGGAATCTTTAAGCTTCATTATTTTTATGCTAACATTGTTTTTTTCCTGTGCAGGTATAGGAAAATCCATGTTGCTGATCTGTTTGAAGGTTTAAAGAATGTGGTCTAAAATGGGCTCCCACAAGGGTTGAGAAAGGTAAACAATTCAAATTTTCTCAAGTAGATCATCATAAGGAGTGCATCATCATGGAGTGATAGTGAATAGGAATACATAAGAAGTTCGCAATCAAAGCTGCAAATTGAAATGGTTTGAACAACCTCAAAGGCATCATAGTAAATTTTACACATTTGAAGATCTTCTGTGCATTATTAAGCAAGATTCATATCATTTACAACTACTTTCAATAAGAAACAGAAATGTATGAAGAGTACAATAAGTTGTAGTTTATATCAAGCATTGATTATGGATGGAGTGCAACAAGCAATACATTGCTAGAGGAACACCAATGTTGCTATAGGAGGTGCAAAATAAAATAAGTGGTTTTGTTTTGGCTTTACCATAGTGGAGGAGCCTCAACTTTTCAATATGATATTTATGTAAGTACATTAGATATAATGTAGTGAAATGAAGTGAGCAACAAGTGATTAATGCCATGTCACAGTTTGAAAGAGATCTTTCCAAGTGTATACAGAATAGATGAACTAGTCATCAAATGGAGCATACATAGATGCATAACTATATGAGTTTAAAAAACAAAATTTTATGTTCATCTACATTTGGTACAAAGAGAAATAGCATGAATGTTGTCATTATAGAATAAAAATGGAACAATAGTGAAATAAGTAATAATTATTTCTCACATTGATTACATCAAGAATTATTTCTTGCAGATCATAAATATAAAAGAAATGTTGGAATTAGTAATAGAGAAAGTGATGCTATAGAGGCAAAGGAAAAAATACATCAAACCATGGTCAACATAGTCCCAAACAAGGGTTTGTTGGTACAGGAAATCACCATTTTAATCGCGGCTAGAGGGATGATACAAAGAGTTTTCTTCACAACAAAATCAAACCTCCTATATAGGTGGGGAGAATATCATTGCTCGCAGCCTTCAAACCCACGTTGTGGTTTCAGAAAAGCTGTAGATCCATAGAATTTTATGAGTTTTGAACTAATTTTCGAGCTCATAAAAAAAGTTAATGCTCAGAAATTTGACAAGCCACGACCTGTAGTGCCATATTAAATCTCATATCGATGATCAGAAACTTAAAGAATAAATCAAAGGGAACTCACTATATATATGCCAATAGAGCTGATTTTCCTTTTCTTCTTTTTCATTTTTCTTCCAAATGAACTTAGACACATTGCTACAACTCGGGCTGGATAGATAGATAAGAATGTCGACAATGGGGAGAAAATAGAGAATAAAGGATGCATCAAAGAAATAAAGCTACAGTAGCGACCTTTAAAGCTAGAATATACCTAAAAAATATACGAAAAATGGACCATTTTTGCAAATAAATCTTACCTCGTCCTTCCCTATCGTAATAATCAAAAATAAAATCCATAGGAATCCCTCAAAATGATGCAGAAAGGTGAATTTTTTAGGTCAAAAACCTAGCAATGGCGACGGTTAGAGTTAGAGCCTCTTCTCGAAAAATGAAAAGTGAAATGGGCCGAAATGATAGGGGCTCGAGTTTTTTTTTAGGGATTTCCCCTTGTTGCCCTAATTCGAGCTAAGTGTTTAATCACATTGAATTAAATTTTCAATGTCTTCAATATTATCCCCTGGTAATATATTGTTCCTTAAGCTCATTTCATAAACATAGGTCGACCCTTTTAATATCATTTGCTTGGGTCAATATAGGATAGGCATTTAATTTGAACATTAAAGTCTAAAATGCCTTAGGGTATTTTATTTAAAATTAATGCCTATGCCTTAGGAAGGTCAAACAATTGTATGCTTAGATATTATTATTTTATTGATTTAATAGAAATCAATAATATAGATTCATATTATATTTTTTATGATTTTTAAAGAAAATCATTTGTAATAGGGAGCATCGATATTACTATTTTTGGAAATATTTTTTTAAAAATATTGAGTTGCAAAAATTAAAATAAGGGTGAATTGAAAAAGATGAAGATAGCTTTATTTTGTAATAAAAAATTGCAAGTTTTAAAGCAAGAATTAAAGCAATATTTTATAATTTAATTTATCTTTTATTTTTTTAAGGCAGTTTTAATAAAACCAAAATCTAGGCGAAATTTGGAGAAAATAAAGACAAATTGAACCTTCCATTTTTAGTTTTCATCTGTTTGGACTTTTTTTGTGGAGCTTTTTTAGGTCGGATTGGTTTAGGGAGTTTTTTTCTAGCTTTTGCAGTGTTTTTGGAACAGTTTGGAACCCTAATTTTTAGGCTTTTTCCTCGTGCTCAAAAATGAGTTTTTGAGAGTTATATATGGGGAAAGGCTTAGTTTTTAAAGGGTTCAAATATCAGTTTCTTTCTCTTACACATATTGGAAGAGCTTGTAAACTGCTTTTGTACTCATATTTTGAGAGTTATCACTCCTTCAGTTTAATGAAACATCAAATTCCTCCTTCCTTATTTCTTATTCTATGCTTTCTAATGATGATTGGATGCATTTTTTGATTTGATCAGTGAATCCTTTCATGTCTCATTGTTATAGGGTGTTTTGCAAGAGCTTTATTTGAGTCTAGTTGTGCCTTGTGTTTGTTTCAAGACTTTGTACGAATCACTGTTGAGTTAGATGTAGTATGAGGTTGTGAGAATTAAGTTTTAAAAGTTCTTGTGAGTGAATTAATTATCAGAATCCCTCTAATGTTTGTTAATAATCATAGGTTGTAGTATTTGAATTATAGTTTCTTCCTCTAGCTCTTTCCTCTACAAGTCACTAGATTAGGTGATTCATCAACAAGGAAGCTGACCTTCTTCGAAGATTGGTTCTCACAATAAGTTACCCACAACTCAAGAATGTTTCCATATTGCAATAGATTGTTTAAAATTCATGTTTGGCTAGGTGCAAATCTTATTACTAACAGTTTTTGGGATGCCTAGTGGGATAATTCTAAAAGCTTGTTTTAGAATTTTGTTTTTTATAAGCTAATGTTTGGTGTATGTAGCATTGTGTATTAGCCTTTAGAGATTTTTTAAGTATACTTGGCGACTTTGTATTCTGGTTTTGCATGCAGATCTAGTGCAACCTGCGTATGAGAAAAATATAAACCACATCAAGTTATGCTTAGTTCGAGTACCTCCATCTATCTCCGCCAAGAAGGAGGAGTAGGAAAAAAACAAGATTGTTCATTATACCAGAGAGGTAAAAATCAACACCTCCAGTTCTCAATCCTATAGTTCTATTACCAAGAAATTTAGTTTTTATAGCACATGCACCATCGATGGAAAGACGGTACACATTCGAGCCTTGTAATGGGTGTAACCCATTAAATATTTCCCAACACAATGAAATCCTAGTTGTACCCCTTAGGATTTTTTTGTATCTTACTAGGGAAGATAAAACCATGCCTGTTGACCATATTCGATACGTGGCCACTTTGTGCTCAATTCACAATGTCACTCAGGAGAATGTAGCACTAAGGCTTTTGGCTACATCACTGAAGGGAAAGGCCTTACAATGGTTCAAAAGCCTTCCGATGAATTCTATCATGACATGGGATGCATTGGGTGATGGCTTACACTGGAAGTTTGAAGATACATCAGATCATCTATCCATGTTAGAATAGTTGAGCACAATAAAGAGAGCACCACATGAGCACATGAAAAAATTCAACTACTGATTCCAAAGGACTTGGGACAAAATTCCCTTAACAGTAAAACGAACACCTCAACATGCTTTTCTGATTTTCCTAAAAGCTTTGAATAGTGAGATTTTAGTAATAATCAAATCTATGGGTAGGTTCACGCTCCCTAGTGCTTTTTACATCACTATTAGAGAAGAAAATTATCTTATTCAAGCTGGGAAATTGCCCCTAGGCCTCCTATGCCCTTATTTCCTGATGTACAACTGCTTGTTCCTACTTCTTTACCTCATTTAGTTGATGTCCCACCTATTCTAGGAATAGGTTATCACACTGCAACGCATGAGCCTGCTAGCCCAACCCACTCCCAAGAGCTTCAAGAGATCAAAAATATACTGAAGAATTTTTGGAATGATCTTAGTGAACATTTAAAAACAAGTTATCCAAGAGAATAAACCCTATCAAGCTTCGTATCAACATAATCAACCTAATAGGTCACCTTTTCAGACTGACTATCAAGACCAAAGAAGGGATTTTAATCCCAGGCCTTTCCATCCCTACAACCCGAATACTAATAGTTCTTCAAAACAATTTGTACCTTAGACTAATATAGCACAAGATTGTGACTAGTGCTACCCATGCAATCAACCCCAAAACCAATTGAAATGTGTGAATGGTGTGAGGAACCAGGCCTTAATGGTTCATAACAGCTATGTTGGTTCAGAGGGTGTGTCAAATCAAAGTCTAGAACAAAAAGATAACACTAAGGTTGCCTTGCCAAACTGGCAAAGCTATAAGTTTTGTTGGGTGAATGGCCAAGATCAACAACATACACCTATTTCAGCTAATAACAAGTCAAAGAAAAGGGTTGTGGAGGTGGAACAATAGGCTGCAAGTGTACAACAACAACCTTTCAAAGACAACTCACCTGTTTCTTCATCCCATAATATCCCAACAACACAACTAAAAGTGCAGATTTTGCAAAGAGGGCAAGTGCTACCTAGGAAGGAGCAGTCTAAAGTGCAATCATAGTCCTTGTAGAGAGGAAATGATGTTGTTGATACTAAAGGACATCAAAAGGTGATCCCTATTTCATTCAATGTTGTTGATCACCTAAAAAATTCCATTGTCAGTATGTCATTTTTTGATGCATTACATATTCCGGGTCAAAAAATTTTACTACAAGATGCTTTGGCTGAGCTTTCTATTTCTAATAATACTAATCTAGAAAATGCTAATGTTGTGCTTGTGAATAGCCAAGAAATTAAGAGTGACTAGAAATCTCAAGAGGTAAAGCCTCCTGCATTTTATTTGAGTTCTATTATTGGTGATAATATTGTACACGATTATATGGTAGATTCTGGTGCAAGTAGTTCAATAATCCCCACGATTTTAGCTGACAAACTTTGATTATTTTATGATCCCAATTCTCAGAAAGGGGTAGTCCAATTAGACGGGTCTACTATTCAAAATTCTAGGGTGATTAAAAATTTGGCCCTTACTTTGCAC
This sequence comes from Sequoiadendron giganteum, assembly GCA_007115665.2. Classification (NCBI taxonomy): domain Eukaryota; kingdom Viridiplantae; phylum Streptophyta; class Pinopsida; order Cupressales; family Cupressaceae; genus Sequoiadendron; species Sequoiadendron giganteum. The sequence goes on from CM021106.1 coordinate 557,385,270, forward strand.
ACATCCCTGCATTTTACTATTCCCCAAGATATTCATGTTATTGACCTACCACCTCATTTTTCTATTTTCCTCACAAGAGATTTTATAGCCAAGCTAGGTGGGTTTTTAGCTTTTGATTGGTCTCATAGTTTTTTTTAGAACAAGATATGGTATGAAACTAACCATAAAATCTAAGCCTCTAGCCGAAGACCAGATCAAGCCTTATATCCTGAATCCTATAAATGCTAACCTCTACGTCACCCATGGACTGGAGGATCAAGCCATGACCTTAGAGCATAACACCCCTCTAGAAAATGGAAGTCTAGATGAGTGGGAAGCCGAAGATCATGAGGTTGATCCTTTCCAACACACAGATGAGATAGGATTAGGGGTTTACATGATCCATGAACCTAATGTTGTTATCCCAAACCTAGTCAAAGAAGAAGGGCAATCTGAGGAAAAAGAAGACCAAATTTTGAAGTTGTACATTGATGGTTCAGGGAGTAGTGTGGGTGCTAGTGGTGGAGCCATGTTGGTTTCACGAGATGGAAATATGTACTATTCAACTTTCAATTTTTCATTTAGCTATACAAATAATACAACCAAGTATGAAGCATTGGTGCATGGCCTAGAATGGGCCCAAAAAATATGTATTAAATACAACTTTATGGCAATTCAAAGTTAATTGTGAACCAAGTTAGGAATTTGAATGTTGAAGAAAATGACTCACTTAAAAAGTACAAGAATCAAGTGTGGGATTTGATAGAAATTTTTGATGCTTTTAATATACATTTCATTCATAGGAATGAAAATCAACATGTAGAGAGGTTTGCTGCCATAGGAGCCCAATTTGATATTCTAAATGAGATTCACAAGGTAGAGGCAAACTAATATGTGAAAATTATAGTCAAACCTTTTCTTCCTAATAATAATGTCAGTTGGTAGGTTTTCAATAGTGACAAACAGATTGTGAGCTTTTTGATTGTCAAAGCTGAATTTGTGAATGGAAACCAACAAAAATGGCAGCAGTAGTACGATAGCCAGATTATCCAATTAAAAAGAAACAAACTACCAAAGGGATTGGTGACATTGGAATCTATCTTCAACTTTGATGACCAAGCAAGGAAAGACAAATGAGACATGATTGTCAAGTAAGAACACTATGAGGCCGTTCAAATATTCAAGGGTAAGCTTCTCAAATTGGGCAAGGTATGTACTAAGGAGAGGAGGAACAACAAACTTTCATTTTGTTATGTCAAGAATTCAGTGATGTATTTTCTTGGGAATACAAAGATTTAAAGGGTTTTGATCTTGAATTAGCCTACCATATTATTGAACTAGAACTTGGTGCAAATCCTATTAGGTAGAAGCAAAGGCCCCTCAATCCTAAATTTGAGCATTTCTTGAAGGTTGAGCTAAATAAGCTAGTTGAGAGCAACAAAATTTTTGCTATCAAACATACTTCTTGGGTCTCTAACCTAGTCCTAGTTAGGAAGAAAAATGGGGAAATTAGACTTTGTGTTGACTTTTGGGACTTAGATAAGGCTTCACTTAAGGATCAGTATTTGCTCCCTTGTATGCAGAAAATTTTGCAAGTAGTCTCTGGTTCTAATAGATTTTTGTTGCTTGATGGATATTCAAGTTATAATCAGATTTTGTTCAAGGAAGAAGACCAATATAAAACTGCTTTTACTACTAAGTGGGGCATAATGGCCTACAAAAATATGCCTTTTGGGTTGTCCAATGCAAGGGAAAAATTTCAGAGGGCTATGGAAATGGCTTAATCAACAAATTTGTTTTAGTGTATTTGGATGATATCACTTTTCTTTCAAAAGATTCTAACGAACATTTTGAGCATTTAAAATAGATTTTCCAAAGATGCAGAGAATTTGGAGTGTCTCTCAATCCAAAGAAGTGCATATTTTTTGTGCATGAAGGTAAACTTCTTAGACATATTGTCTCAAGGCACAATATTTCTATTGAATCTGAAAGAGTTTCTACTATTCTTGAATTACCATTACCATCCCACAAGAAATGATTACAAATATTTCTTGGGAGGATTAATTTCATAGGAAGGTTTGTACCCAATATTATAGCTTTGGTAAAACCTCTCACCTCCATGATTAAAAAGAATATACCCTTTAGTTGGACTAAGGAGGGGAAAAGAAGTTTTGAGAAAATAAAGGAATCCCTTGCAACCACCCCTACCCTCATTAATCCCAATTATGACAAGAACTTTATTTTATATGCTTTTGGAGGGATTGACACTATTTTTGCAATGTTATGCTAGAAAAACAATGAAGGCTTGGAGCAGCCCGTGGATTTCTTCAGCCAGGTATTGCATGACTACGAGGTAAAGTGTTCCTTTGTTGAGAAGCACATATTTTCTATTGTGAGAAGTCTTAAAAAATTTACACATGTTGTCCAATAATAGAATTTAGCTACTGGTTGCTCATTCCATTGTTAATGATTTTCTGCTTAATAGAGATATTAATGATAAAAGGGCTTGATGGATAAAAAAGGTTATGAAATTTGATATTGATATCAAGGTGACTATGTTGGTTAGGGGCAGAGGTTTGTGTGAATAGATTACAAAAGATGTAGAAGCCAACTTGGAACATGGTGAGGAAATTGATATAGTGTTGAGTAATGAAGAATAGGTTGTTGGTTCAGTTCCTATTGCTAGCTAGGTACAACAAATGGTCCACTACCTACAGAATGGTGAATGCCCATAAGGATTGGATAGGGAAAAAAAAAAGGTACTATAGATTACAAGATATTACCTATGTTGTGATTAATGGTGTTCTATATAGGAGATATTGTAAAGGTGTTTTACTAAGGTGTGTTGAGCCTGACCAAGTAGACAGGTTGTTAAGATAATTTCATACTGAGCCCTCAGGAGGCCACTTTGCAATAAGAACAACTGCCCTGAAAATTATGCAGGACAATTATTATTGGCTAGATCTATTCAAGGATGTGTTTTCTTGGGTTAGAAGGTGTGAGAAATGTGCATTGTTTTCTAGAAAACAGAGGCTCGCAGCCTTGCCTCTATATCCTATCTAGGTGGAGAAACCGTTTTCTAAGTGGGGTATGGATTTTATTAGACTAATCAATCCCCCATCAAGTGTAGGCCATAAATGGATTCTAGTTGTGACAAACTACTTTATAAAGTGGACCGAGGTAGTTGCTTTGAAGGAATAAAATCAGACCTTTGTGTTAAATTTTTATCAGGAATTAGTATCTAGATTTGGTATTCTAGATTTACTTATTTCTGACAATGGTCTAGCCTTTATCGGCCTAAGGATTTCTGACTAGTCAGTGAAGAATAATATTTTTCTGAATACATCATCTAATTATTACCCACAAGGTAATGGCCAGGAAAAATCGACCAATAAGAATATGATTAAGATAATTAAGAAGACCATAGAGGACAACCAAAGAAAATGGCATTAAAATTTGAAGTTAGCCCTTTGGGCTAATAGGGTGACTCCCAAGAGAGGTATTGGTTTCTCCCCACATGTTCTTACTTATGGAAAGGAGGCCAAATTACATGTTTCTATTGAATTACCAACTTTAAGCTTCATTAAGGAACTTGAGTTGTTGGATGAACAACCTATTGAAGTAAGGCTTATAGAACTGATAAAGCTAGAGGAAACCAAAAGGGAGGCATTGAGGAAGCTTGAAATACATCAAGCTCAGATGAAGAGTTCTTTTGACATAAGGGAAAGGCCACGAGACTTCACCATTAGTGATTTAGTTTTTAAATGGAATGAGTATAAAAGAAGACCTAGAAGACATTCCAAGTTTGATGCAATTTGGGATGGGCCCTATGTAATTATAGAGTGCAAGGAGCATAATGCTTTTCAGCTTTCCAACTTAAGTGGTGATATTTTATCTATTTGAGTTAATGGGATTCACCTAAAATATTGCCTCTTAAGATGAGTTCCATTCTTGTATATAGTAAAGTAGTTTTTCTACAAATAAGTGCTTTGAGCACATTTATTTTTCAGTATTTTCTTTCCCTAAGCATTGCTACACATGTTCATTGGCCATCAGGGCCTGTTAGTTTTCTTTCAGTGTGGTTCATTTTGGTTTTGTTTTGCTATTGTTTGGAGTGTTACAGGATTTAGTTTCATGTTTTCTGAGTTCGAGAGGGGAAAATTATGACTCTATGCCCAATGGATGAATTTAAGGCAATTGATCAGATGCTTAGCAGGAAATAATTTAGCAAAAATTGCCAAGAATGTTGTCAATTTTTTACCACAACTCGAATTAACAGAGCTAGTTAAATTTGATTCATTTAAAGGTGAAAGTTTCAATTAATTTCTGCATTTAATCATCACATATTTTGAAGTCAAAGTAAACAGTTCAGTTTCAAGTACAATGTGTTTAATAGTTTTAGTTTGCCATTCATTGATGGAAGCATAAAGGGGATACCAATATGGTTTATATTCATTCTCAAATGATTCATATACTTTACATATTTCATTATTTTAAAGAAAGTAATCATTCCTTGCAATAAATAACATATGAATTATACAAGATTCCAATTGCTATATTTCTTTTCAATGGAAGTGAAAAAGAGAAATTAAAGTGTCCCACATAAATCGTGGAAATAGCCATAAAAATATATTACAAGGGATGAATTATACAACTGAAGATAAAGAAAAGAAGGCATATAACATAGAGCATATGCATCTTTGTTTGTTTTTTGGTCTTCAATTAATCTCCTTGCAGTTGTCCCATCCTTGCTACTACTTTTGAGTGAACCTGCATCATGGGGAAAGGACTGTTAGAGCTTCGGATATGGACTACACTATGTGCTCTACCAATAGAGATATAATTCACTCCCTACAACATATTGAATTAGCTGAATGAATAAGAAAGAGTACAATAAGGACTACAAGTACAAAATCATGGAATCTTTAAGCTTCATTGTTTTTATGCTAACATTATTTGTTTTCTATGCAAGTATAGGAAAATCCATGTTACTAATTTTTTTGAAGGTTAAAAGCATGTCATGTAAAATGGGCTCCCACAAGGGTTGAGATTGGTATGCTGCCCCTTAACATTCAGGAGAAGGCTTGAGAAAGGTAAACAATTCAAATTTTCTCAAGTAGATCATCATGGAGTGATAGTGAATAGGCATACATAACAAGTTCACAATCAAAGCTACAAATTGAATGGTTTGAGTAGCCTCAAAGATATCATAGTAAATTTTACACATTTCAAGATCTTTTGTGCATTATTGGACAAGATTCATATCAGTTACAATTGCTTTCAATAAAAATAAAAATGTATGAAGAGTACAATAAGTTGTAGTTTCTATCAAGAATTGATTATGCATGGAGTGAGACAAATAGTACATTGCTACAGACACATTAATGTTGCTACATGAGGTGCAAAATAAAATAAGTGGTATTGTTTTGGCTTTACCATAGAGGAGGAGCCTCAACTTTTTAATATGATATTTATGTAAGTACATTTGATGTAATGTAGTGAACTGAAGAAAGAAACAAGTGATTAATTCCATATCATAGTTTGAATGAGATCTTTAGAAGTGTATATATAATAGATGAACTGGTCATCAAATTGAGCATACAAAAATGCATAACTATATGAGTTTAAAATAGAAATTTTTTATATTCATCTACAGTTGGTACAAAGAGAAATAGCATGAATGTTGTCATTACATAATACAAATGGAATAGTAGTGAAATAAATAATAATTCTTTCTCACATTGATTGCATCAACAATAATTTCTTGTAGATCATAAATATAAAAGAAATGTTGAGGAATCAGTAACAAAGCAAGTGATTCTATATAGGCAAAGGAATAGATACATCAAACCATGATCAGCATAGTGCCAAATAAGGGTTTGTTGATATAGAAAATGACCATTTTAATCATGGAAAAAGGGATGATAGAAATAGTTTTCTTCATAAAAAAATCAAACCTCCTATATGTGGGTTAATATCATTGCTCACAACCTTTAAACCCATGTTGGGGTTTCAAAAATTCTACAGATCCATAGAAGTTTATGAGTTTCAAACTCATTTTTGAGCTCATAAAGACAAGTAATGCTCAAAAATTTGACAAGCCATGACCTCTAGTGCCATAGTAAACTTCATACTGATGATCAAAAACTCAGAGAATAAATCAAAGAGAACTCACAATATTATATGCCAATAGAGCCAAATTTTCCTTGTCTTCATTTTCATTTTTCTTCCAAATGAACTCATAAAAATTGTTGCAACTCAGGCTAGATAGATAGAGAAGAATGTCCACAATGGGGAAAAAATAGAGAATAAAGGATTCATCATAGATATAAAGCTACAGTCATGGCCTTTAAAGCCAAAATATACCTCTAAAATGCAGGAAAAATGGACCATTTTCGTAAAGAAATCTTACCTCATCCTTCCTTGTCGTAATCATAAAAAAAAAATTCAAAGGAATCCTTCAAAATGATGCAGAAAGGTGAATTTTCTAGGCCCAAACCCTAGCAATGGCGATGGTCAAAGGTAGAGCCTCTTCTCTAAAAATGAAAAGAGAAATGGGCCAAAATGATAGGGGCTCGAGTTTTGTTTTAGGGTTTTCCCCTTGTTTCCCTAATTCAAGCTAAGTGTTTTATCACATTGAATTAAATATTCAATGTCTTGAATATTATATATTGGTAATATATGTGACTTAAGCTCATTTCATAAACATAGGTTGACCCTTTTAATATCATTTTCCTGGGTCAATAAAGGATAGGCATTTAATTTGAACATTAAAGTCTAAAATGCTAGGGTATTTTATTTATAGTTAAAGCCTATGCCTTAGGAAGGTCAAACAATTTTATGCTTAGATATTATTATTTTATTAATTTTACAGAAATCAATAATATAGATTCATCTTATATTTTTTATGATTTTTGAAGAAAATCATTTGTGATAGGGAGCGCCAATATTACTATTTTTGGAAAGTTTTTTCTTAAAATCTTGAGTTGCAAAAATTAGGATAAGGGTGAATTGAAAAAGATGAGGATAGCTTTAATTTGTAATAAAAAACTGCAAGTTGTAAAGCAAGAATTAAAGCAATATTTTATAAATTTCCTTATTTTTTGTTATTTTAAGGAAGTTTTAATAAATGCAAAATCTCAAAAAAATTAGGAGAAAATAGAAACAAACTGAACCTTCCATTTTCAGTTTTCATCAGTTTGGACCCTTTTTGTGGAGCATTTTTAGGTGAAATTGCTTTGGGGAGTTTTTTTCTAGCTTTTGCAATGTTTTTGGAGCAATTTGGAAGCCTGATTTTTTAAGATTTTTCCTTGAGTTCAGAAATGAGCTTTAGAGAGTTATATATGGGGAAAGGCTTAGTTTTTAAAGGGTTTAGATACCGGTTTCTTGATCTTACACATATTGGAGGAGCTTGTAAACTGCTTTTGTACTCATATTTTGAGAGTTATCATGCCTTTTGTATATTGGGTGTTGAACCCACGCTTCCCAACACTCAGCTTCTAATGCTCTAGCTTCTTCCCAACACTCCTTGAGGCCTAAGTAGGTCATGATGCCCTCTCATTGAACCTTTGTCCTCCTCACAAATGGTAGATAAATTTCCTTATGGTTAATGATTGCAACTGAAAATCGATTTTCCTCTTCAATTGTAAGTTAAAATTCCTAATCATCATTGTCGACCATTGTGACAGGTCTCCATCCCATTGTCTCATATTGTAGTTGGTTCTTCTTTTTGTTGGATTTATTCTTCCTTTAGTTTAATGAAATAGTAGAGTCCTCCTTCCTTAGTTATTGTTCTATGCTTTGCAATAATGATTGGATGTGTTTTATGACTCGATCAGTGAATCCTTTTCATGTCTCATTGTTATAAGGGGTTTTCCAGGAGTTGTATTTGAGTCAGGTTGTACCTTGTGTTTGTTTCACTCCTTTGCACAAATCAGTGTGGAGTCAGAAGCAGTACGAAGTTGTGATAATTAAGTTTTAAAAGGTGTTGTGAGTGAATTAATTATCAAAATCCCTCTAATGTTGGTTAATCATCATTGGTTGTAGGATTTGAATTACAGTTTATTCCTACAACTCTTTCCTCTACAAGTCATTAGATTAGGTGATTCATCAATGAGGAAGTTGGCCTTCTCTGAAGATTCATTCTCACAATGAGTTGCCCACAACTCAAGAATGTTTCCATGTTGCAATAGATTGCTAAACCTTCATGTTCATCTGGGTGCAAATATTATTGCTAATAGAGGCCATGGTGGTGAATTTGGTAGTTGAAGTGGCTCCACTGGAGGCCCTACTAGTGATAGTGGCTCTAGAGGTGGTCATGGCAGTGCCTCTAAAGGTGGCTTTAGAGGTGGTTCTAGTGGCGGTGATTCTAGAGGTTCCACTGGTCTTTTGTCATCTTTAGACCCTATTTTGAATGCCCTTATTGAATACATGAGTGGAATGCAAAACCAGTTGGCAAGCCTTTCCCAGGCCTTTGCCCAACCTATCTTCTATCTTTTTTTTTGACATAGCCCATTGTCACTAGCAATCCTGAGTACTCCCTTCCCACAAGGAATGGAGATTCCAAAATTTGGGAAGTATAGCAATAAAGGAGACCCACAAACACATGTTTCTACCTTTAATGCCATGTGTATAGACTTCTTCCATCATAAAACCTTGATGGAAAA
>CM021106.1:557394014-557428485 GCA_007115665.2 Sequoiadendron giganteum
TCTTTGTAATATTGGAGATCATTCATCGTGCATTATGCGGTTTGCATATTATCCTTTTGTTAATATGTTGGAAAAGGGAAACTATAAACAATGGAGAGATAGCTTCATAAACCATATCCAATCACTTTAATTTTTTCCATATTTATATGGTTTTGTTCTCCCTCTAGCTAAAAGTATCCAAAACTTTTCTTAGATTTTCCAAAGTTATGATGTCTTAGAGGTCATTGCAATGCATGTTGATGATGATATTTTGAAATCTATTGATCATTGTGATTGTCCTCATATTCTTTAGACTAAGATTTAGGAGATATGGGTATGTGCAGGATCATGATGGGCCAAAACTGGAGATATATAAGTGATATGATGGACCATATGGCTCACAACTTCTTATTTTACCCAAATTTGATGAAACAAAATGGGTTTTTAAAGGAGATTCTCATCTTTCTACCAATATAACTTATGCATTACTTTGAATTTAATAGATAATTATTATTTATTTTCTATTTGAATTATGACTAAAGTCTTGATTGATAGGTTGATTGAAAAACATCTATAACTTTGAAACAATATCACATTATTTGAACCTGAAATATGTGTCACATTCTATGCTTCAAATACTATAGGATTAAAAGAATCAAATTGAATTTCATGAAGTTTTGACCAAGTTAAGGTGGTCACACATACACGTTTTTATATTTTTTAAAAGTTGTAATAAAAAGATCATAATTAATTATTTACTTGTGAAAAAAATACCAAAAATATGCATCACAATTGGACATGAGTCCTCTACTTATATCTAAAATATTATAAAAAAATATTATCATTTTATTATGGTTAGGGTGGTCAAGCATACACCGACTTCTTATTTTTTCCCTAAAATTGAAGTACTACTCCATTGAAATTTCAAATTTTTGCCAAATAGATTTTTTGTTTTTCTAAATCAACCTAGTAGTTGAGAAACTATATTCAATTTTCTACAGATTCTATTCTTACATATTTTGAAATAATATAGATAACTTATTCAATTTTTTACGTCAAGTTGCCTAACTCTGATTTTTTGAATTTTCACCACCACTTAAGGGCGTGTTTTTTCCATTATGATCCTGCACATACCCATATATGGAGATCCTAATACTCCAACATTCCCCAAAGGTCATGATTTAGAATTTCATGTGCATCTTCATTCTTCATACATGATACCATATGATGATAATGTTATGTAGGAGCTTACATATTTGGAATGCTTTGAATCTTTAGATGAGGATGTCAAGGGTTCTATAGATGCTTCTTCTCTATCAGAGATAATTGATGTACCTTCACATACAGTGATTCCTTTTCCAGATTCATTGATTGAGGCTTACATTATTCTTCTTCATCAAGACATATTAAGTTTCCCATACTTGGGATCATAGGATGGCTTTGTTTTAGCTATTGTAAAATTCGATACTTTTACAAGTTTGGAGGACATTCTTGAGGGGATATCTCTCCTCTATGAAAATTCTACTTTGGAGATTTTTCTTGAGTCTCCATACTGCATTATTTCAACGTTGATTAGGGATCCTGATCGTGGTGAGACATCCTTCAAGGAACTTGATTCTTTTTCAAAGATTTCCTATATGACGCTTCTTCCCTCTCACTTTATTATGGAGATGGAGGTTTTTTACCATCTACCATTGGATTTGCTTCAAACTTCTTTTAGTGATTTTGGGGACACTTCATTCTAGGGGGTAATCTAGTCTCCATATAATCCTTCAATGGAGGTGGTGGTTCCCAAATGTGTAATCAACTCAAATCCTCAAGGGTTTCTAGGCCTGATGGTCATATTCAAGGAGAGATTTTGCCAGCGAATGAGAGATTGATATAAAATATTTCTCCTTTGCACTTTAGGCTCTGTCAAACTTGTTCGGGTGATCCCAATAGTGTACCTATAGATACTTGTGTGCCAAAGCATCTAGAACACTATAAATAGATAATTCTCCTTAATTTTTTAAACAAACATATTACCCTAAACATTTGATTGACCTTTATGGTAATGTCTGATTTAAACATGAGAAATAGAATGCATTAAACTCCAAACACAATTGCACTAAAATAGATAAGTAAAATTGATTTTAAATTGCAGCTACCACAAACAATCTGAGGAGACTGCAAAATTAAAAGACTAGTTCCACATTCCAGGGTGGATTCCTCTAAACCATGTAATTTAAAATACATCACAACATTTATCCTACAATAACTATGCCTATGAGATGATGCCTTACACCATCGATACCAAAAACTCAACCAGTCATACTTAGTAATCCTACCACACAGTTGCATAATCCTCTATTTATGTTAATACAATTTAATTCATTCTTTGAATGAGAGTAATAACACTAAACAAACATTCAAGGAAAGACAAGAAGGAAAATACCAGAAATCTTTGATTACTCATACTCCTAATCCATACAGTGTGCATTGTGGAGACAACCAACTTGTAATATTTTCTCAATTATATATGAATATGACAATGCCATGATTGAATTATTCATTATAGGACTCACACTCATCCAAACTTGAAATCAACCCTTATTCATTTAAGAACTATTAAAAAAATATAGTTTCCCCGTGAAACCAAATCATGAGAAATTCTCACATAATGAAGAAAAAATTACATTTAAGGAAAATGGAACAACCCTAAATAGAAATCCCCTATTGAAAACTGGCATCATTTAGGTCCTCTGATCAATAACCACTCCCAATAGAAGAAGAGCCCCTTCTACACATTGCTTTCTTTCTCCTTTCATTTTTTTCATCCTGTATTTGAAAATTTATTTTTTACCATGGAAAGCCTTCACTCATCTCCATCAGGCATCTAGCACAAAGTGAGCCACTAGATCCATAATAGTCCCGCCTTCAAAGAATGCCTCCTGCTTGTTTCATTCACACTCAACAACAAATTTTTTTTTTTACCGGAGTTGAAAAATTGTTTTATCATGAAAACTTTCATTCTTTTCCATCAGCTATAGAAAGCCCTTTCACCTATGCATTTTATATTTTATTTCCCTACACTTAATTTTTAATCAAGCTATAAAATACTTTTTACTCGTGCACTTCACCTTTCCACACTTTGTCATTGTTAAAAAAAAACTCAAATATTTTCCATGTGGATACCAACATCATGATTCACTAAAATAATGAGGAAAGGGAGATAATTTACAACAATGGGTGATAGATAGAATGAAGCATCATGTATCGCCAAAGCAAAAAGAAATGGGAGACACAATACAATGATGGGAAATAAAAGAATGTAATATCGCGCCATTGTTGAAGTACCAAGGAGAAGAGATTTGAAACCTATGATGGGAAATAGGAACATCAAATTTTCGTTTTGCTTCTCTTCATGTTCTGCTACTTCTCTCTATGAAGTATGGTAGCATCAAGCAAATTTTTTCAGTAGTCAGCATGCAACTCTATCTTCTTCACATCAAAATAATGTGTACGCAGGCTCACTGCTGTTGAAATTTGGTTGAACACACAAGATGTATTCATTAATTCTAGCACTACTCGATGAACTCATCAATAGTACATTCTTGCTCTTGAAGTGTTGAAGTTAAAAATTTTTGCATTGGAACCCCAACATCAAAGTGTAGAATTTAGTTTGAGGGCACTAAATGCACTTCTCATAATGTTCTTTTACATTCTTGTCATTGTTCTCCTCATAATGTGTTCAAGCTAAATATAATAAAATTTGGGTATAAGTTCCAAAACAGATTTCCCTCAAATAATTATGATGCATTCTTAATGCAAGTGCAAACTATCCCTGCAAAAAGTAAACATGTTCCAAATTTACCCACACATTAGGCATCTGAACATAGATGTTTCCTGTAGTAGCTTCTTATGCTCATGAAAAAATTCCTTTGCAATATCAAATTGACCCCTTTCAGCTAACATAATTTGGCTACCCCATAACTGTTAAAGGACTTCCCTGTTGATGTTTATGTTGACTTTGTCCTTTCCAAATAAAACTATGAATATCATTCCAATGTCATGGCTTCCAATGTTCATATATTAGAGCTTAATGCCACTTTTTCATCATTTCATTGACTATCACTATTCTTGTAAGTTGTTTGGATTTCATAATGTTGATAATAAGTGATAGTAATCCAAAAATGGAGTGGTATAAGGTAATACATATTTGTTGTTGGTCTGCAATACTAGTAACTGATCCCATACATTTGATACATGATAAAACTTCTATGTAGATTTTGACCTTCTACCATTACTCAAAACAACCAAGCTTGATTATCCCAAATCAGAGCAACCTTACTTTGCTAGTATAGTGAAAATATTTTAAATTCAAGACATGCTCATCTACCCTTCTCTTTCAAGGAACAACATCAAAATATTTAGTAGTAATATAAAGGCCCAATAAAATGTGAAGTTTTCTTGCAATTTGTCACACCATTGTTTTCATAAATCCTTCCAAAAAATGATGGAAGGAAATTTGTAAAAGTAACACACTTTTGTAGAGTAGCAATGCTTGCCTCCTAGTATTCAAGACTTTTTCAGTGGCCTTATGAGTATCTTATTGATTCTTTGTCTTTCTTAGACACGATTTATGATGGTTTCATAAAAAATTATTCATCCTTGTCTATATAGTTACGAATGACCTCTTAAATATACAATATAGTGATACTTTTGAAGCATTAAAGCCCTTTTTGGAGCACCTTTACTATCCTTTCTAAAAGGTGACTATCTAGAATAAAATTTGCATCCTTATGCTTAATAGCTAACACTTTTCATTTCATGCTCATTGTGCTTGGTTCGAATATCTCCAACTTGTCACTTATTGATATCTCATTCAATTTTCTTGTCTCTAAGTATTTTCATTTTTTTGTCCCCTTGACTTCATAAAACTAGCCAACAACTCCATATATCACTTGCATCTATATTAATCCATATATAGTTAATATAAATAATGGAAAAAAGGGAATACAAACACAAATAATGATGTCAAAATAGACTCATCGCTTCACAAATATTGAACCTGCACTTGAAATATCTGAAACTCAACCATGATGTTCTCCTTGTACTCATGAAGTATGGTTCTTATTAACACTATCATTGTACCTTCCTGCATGATCATGGTTTCATATCATTATGAAAATTAAATTCACTTCCATAGCAATCTCCATAAGCACAACTCTTTTCTTTTTGTTAAAGTTTTTTCCACTACACATTAAATTTATATTATACCTCTAGACTATGTACTTGGTCTATGCTTTCTCATGTAATATCCTTTCAATTTGCTACCTTCTTAACTGATATTTACTATTATCCTTGCGAGACTATACTCTAACATGAATGATCATTGTCTTAACTCATGAATATTCTCTCAATAGTGGTATGATTGCTCTTTAAGCTACACATGATATCTTAGACTTTCGTATCTCTAGGTGATTGTCATATATTATTGTATTACACTGCCCTTCCTATTGTTAAGTTTCCTTGTCTTTCAAATTCTAATATTTTTCATCCTTCTCTATTAATTATATAGCATCATGTGTAGTTTCAAAATATTTAGCAACAAATGTTTTAGTTTTTTCATTGTTGTTGATTGGAAACCAATAAAATCTCTCTGATAGACAACTAATTTCCTTTTGTCTTAATTTTTTTTTTTTTGAAATTTATATGATTCCATTGCTACCTTGCTATAATTACAACACATGGGGAAGAGTGTATGGTTTCAAATAGTTATCCCTATCATGTTTGATGTCCTTGATAGTCATGAGTCCTTAATTTTGGATAAAACCCAAATAGGGCCATGTTGCCAAGCACCACATATATCAAACTGAACCTAAAGACCAGTATATTATTCCTTGTTTCAATCTGCATTCTATTCTTTCCAATAAGGGTCTTCATTGTGTGATTTCAAATTGTTGCAACAACTAACATTTTCAATTTTGAGAGTTCTATCAGTGGCTCTTTATGGGGACATTTGTTCCTCTGTTAACATAGTGAGATTTCATAACCTTTTGGAAGACCAAACTGAGTGCCAAAACCATTGGGTGACCGATAGTGTCTTTAATTTCAATTTTTTAAACCTTATTTGGTTGCCCCAAGCCATTGAATGAAAAAGGGGAACCAATACTTACCTCTGTCAAACACCAAACTACCAAAGAAATTGATTTCCCTCAATCCATACTTGTCTCTACCATACCACATCAACATGAATAAATTTCTTCCTACAAAAACAAGTGTAAGGCTACCTTTAAACAAGTGCTCAAACATGATCCATGTTTAGCTTTACTATTACATGGAAACCAAATCATATAGGCCACATCATTTCCACTCATTTCATTTTCTGATTCTATGGCAAGTGACAAAATATGAGGATAATGATTAAGACTATATGAAGAAACGGTCTTATCACATTTACTAACCCCCTCATAATGATTAGGCTCAGAAAAAATATTATCCCTCATAAATAGTGTGCAATCCTTCTGTGTATTAGGTAAAGAATGCTCACACATTTGTAACTCCAATTGAATTGCATCACAAGTGACTTTATCATCATCACAACAACACAACCCAATCGCATTATCGTATGTCTCAAGGTTCTGAAAACAAGATTTATCAACATACACCAATCCATTGTCCACATTCACATCATAGTATTCAAAAAAGGAATCAACATCCCAAACAATGTTTTCCACTTTAGGTTCATAAGCATTATTATCAACACTCATCATTTTATCACACAAAAAACCTTCAAGTGCAAGTTCATATGACTCAGAATCTTTGTTTGCAATAAATCCCTCATATTAAGTGTTCAAAACACATTCACTATTGTAAAGAGTATCAAACTCAAAATTACCTCTTGTTGCATCAATAAGAATATCTAAAGCATACTTTTGATGAGGAAAACTATGAGTTGCAGATCTAGAAAAAAGGTCTTCATATGCATCCATGTGATTGAAGCAATCATATTCTTTAGGTGAAAACTCATCATAAAAAAATTCATTAGTTGTATTCGCATTTTTCTTCTAATTTTCAATTTCATATACAACTACAACTATGATATCATCATGTAAAAATTTATTAATAACTACAAAATCAGAAAAAGGAAAGGAAGAAGGTGCGTATGTGTAGGATCATGATGGGCCAAAAAGTGGCGATATGTAAGTGTTATGATGGCCCATGTGGCTAAAAACATTTTTTTTACCCAAAATTGATGAAATGAAAAGGGTTTTTAAAGGAGATTCTCAGCTTTCCACCAATATAAATTATGCTTTATTTTAAATTTAATAAGTAATTATTATTCATTTTCTATTTGAATTATGCCTAAAGTCCTAATTGATAGGCTGATTGAAAAACATCAATAGCTTTCAAACGGTATCAAATTTTTTGAATCTGAAACATGTGTCACATTCTATGCTTTGCATAATATAGGATTAAAAAAAAAATTTGAATTTCATGAAGTTTTGACGAAGTTAAGGTGGTTAGACATACAATTTTTTATATTTTTCAAAATTTGTAATAAAAAAATCATAATTAATTATTTACTTGGAAACAAATTACAAAAAAATATGCATCACATCGGGACATGAGTCCTCCACTTATATCTAAAATCTTATTAAAAATTATTATCATTTTATTGTGGTTAGGGTGGTAAGACAAACACCTACTTCTTATTTCTTCCCTAAAATTTAAGTACTACTCCATTGAAATTTCAAATTTTCATGAAATAGATTTTTAAAAAATAAAAATAAACCTAGTAGTTTAGAAACTAAATTCAATTTTCTACGGATTATATTGTTACATATTTTTTAGATTATATAGATAAGTTATTCAATTTTTTATGTCAAGTTGCCTAACTCTAATTTTTTGAATTTTAATTGCCACTTAAGGGCCTATTTTTTCCATGATGATCCTACACATACCCAGGTGAAGACTCAAAAAAGATAGGCTTTCTATGTTCACCACTTACATCACCAATGTACATATGCTCTACACAATCATCTACTTGAACTGATTCATTCAATAAATCTCTTGCATGCATACCCTTTTCTTTGCTCATACTGATACAATAATTAGTGAGGTCATATCCTTGACTGTCAAACTACAAATAATCATTTATTTCTTCATTGCAATCTCTCATGGATGATTAGTTTGACTAAAAATCACTACATTTTGTCATATTCATCTGATATAGCACCACTCTCAAAAGTATTCCATAAATTAGTAGACTCCTTTGTCTCACCATCATGAAAACTTGCATCAATGCTACACTCAACACATGTATAATTGACATGACCAATTGTACCATAACACTTTTCATCACATATCTCCTCTTCAAAAATTACACTCAATTCAAATTCATCATCATGCAATTGTGAGGCTTAAAAAATGTTTTCATCATTTTCTTTGTTGAAATACTTTCCACTCAAAGAAATTAATTTTGCTTCCTCCTCTTGAAAATATTCACAACTACTAAGGCTGCAAGAAAAATTTCAATCATCGTGATGCCCAGGATAATAATATATTTCAGTTGGTTTCATTTTTACATTTGCAACACTAATGTCGTTACTATGAAGACTTCAAACTTGAAAATCAACACAGACTTCTACTGCACTTTCATTCTCCATAGATGAGAAAATACTTTCAGTATCATCTACATCATTATAGCCTTCTTTTGATATAAAAATTGACTCCCCATTTCCACATTTTTAAAGAAAATAGGAGTGGCTTCACATGCTTTATTTACCTCATCATGTCTTACATCTTCACTATTATGGATGCAATCTTCTTCTACATAAATTTTCTCCATGGGTTTTTCAGAAACAAAACCCTCACCACTAAATAATGCATTATCATTGTCATCTACTATATCACCTAGATCTATTTAATGAAATATGACAAAGGTCCCATCACATAGTCTAGTCAGGAAATGACTTCCATATTTCTTTATGATTTCTTCAATCATTGAAGCCATTGATATAAGAATTTAAGGTTAGGGGGCCTAAAGTGAGTTGGTATGATACTCAAACCTCGCTCAAGCCCTTCACAAAAAACATAAACACACACTGATTCATCAGGTCTATTTAATACACGTATAGCAAAAAAAATTCCATGAATCTATAATGAAAATCAGAGAAGGATTCACCCTCAAATATCCTTATATCATACAATGCATTAATAAGTAAGTCTTGTTCAACTACAAGCTCATATTCTTCTTCAAAATCTTCTGGTGTGTAGAAAACTCTTGTTAGATAAGCATTCATTATTTACCTCACCAAATTGATCCATGAAAGTATCTTAAGCTCATGCCATGAACATATGGAATGCATTGGCAAACCAGAAAACCAATATTCAATAGTATCTTCTAAAGTTCTTACAAAAAACTTAATGATAGTATCCTCTTCTATTATTTGACAATTCTCCATCAAATCAATAAAATTCTATAAATGTTGTGATGTTGAATCTTCAAGATCTCGTCTAAACATAAGAAAATATTCATTAATTCTTCTTGGGACAAACTATGGATAACCTATGATTTTACTGAAATCCAAAGGATTATATCTTTCACTAGCGAACACCTTTCTTTGAGGACACGATTGTGTTTTAGGTGTGACATTAAAGTTTGTAGAGGGAGAACTAGGAAAGCCATATGTATTTGCAAATAAAAATTTATTCCCTCAGAAAATATTCAATTCTCAATATCCCTTTATCCTTTTCTTGTAGTCTTCTAAAGTTTTCTAGGAATTTCAAACATGGTCTTCATATACAGATTTATTCTTCATGAAAACCAAAACATAAGAATACTTGGATATGTTATAGTTGCTGCAAATTCTTCTTTTTGACTAGACATCTTTATAGATCTAAAAATTTCTTCACCAAGTTCTTTAGTAGAGTCACCACCTCCTTTAAGAGGACAAAATATTCAAGCAATTGAAACATATTCAATAATGATATTTCCTTCTAAGTTCTTTTCACTAGGAGAGCACCATAGGTCATGAAATGTTCAAGTATACTGCAACAATTTCTTTCTCCAAGTATGAAATACTTCAATATTTTGAAGCAAATCTTCAAATCAATAGAATTATAGACTTTTCCAAATGGATAATTTTGGAGATATTCCCAGCATAGTTGCTAATCTATTGGTTCCCAAATTTGCAATCAACTCAAATCCTAAAGGGGTGTCAGGCCTAATGGTCAGATTCAAGGAGATATTTGGACAACAAACAAGAGATTGATATTAAATATTCCCCCCCTGCACTTCAGGCTCTATGAAACCTAGGAAGGTGATCCCGATAGTGTACTTGTAGATAATCATGTTCCAAAGCATCCAAAACATTGTAAATAGATAATTCTCCTTCAATTGTTAAACAAACATATTACCCTAAAGATTTGGCTTACCTTCATGGTAATGTTTGATTTAAACATGAGAAATATAATGTGTTATTTACTCCACACAATTGCACCGAGATAGATACGTGAAAATGAATTTAATTTGTAGCTGCCACAAACAATCTTATAAGACTGCAACATTAATAGACCAATGCCACATTCTAGGGTGGAGTCACCTGAACCTCACAATTTAAAATACATCACAACATTTATCTTATCATAATTATGCCAACCTGATGATTCCTTACACCATTGATACTAGAAAATCAACCAACTGTACTTAGTAATCCTAGCACACAGTTGCATAAACCTCTATTCATGTTAATACAATTTAACTCATTCTTTGAATGAGAGTAATAACACTAAATAGACATTCAATGAAAAACAAGAATACCAGTAATATTTGATTACTCATATTCATAATCCATACAATGTGCACTATGGAAACAACCAACACAAAATATTTTATCAATTATATACGGATATGACAATGCCATGATTGAATTCTTCATTACAAGACTCAAACTCATCCAAAACCTAAAATCAACCCTTATTCATTTAAGACCTGTTACAAAAATATCATTTCTGCATGAGACCAAACCGTAAACAACTATCACAAAATGAAGCAAAAATTACATTTAAGGAAAATGGAAAAACCCTAAATGGATATCCCTTGTTGACAACTATAATCATTTGGGATCTCTAATCAATAACTGCTCCTACTAGAAGAAAATACCCTTCTGCACATTAGTTTCCCGCTCCTTTCAGTTTTTTCATCCCACAGTTGAAAATTTTGTTTTTAGCATGAAAATCCTTCACTCATCTCCATCACGCATTTGGAACAAGGCAAGCCATTGGATCCATAATAGTATCCCCTTCGAAGAATGCCTCTTACTTGTTTTCTTCACACTCAACAATAGAAAATTATTCTTACCACAACTGAAAAAAATATTATCATGAAAAATTTCATTCTTTTCCATCGGTTGTAGAAAGCCCTTTCACCCATGCATTTTACATTTTATTACCTTGCACTTAAAGTTTTGTTTTTTATTTGTGAAGGCTTTAATTTTTAATTGGGCTATAAAAGACTCTTTACCCATGCACTTCACCTTTATGCACTTTCTCACCATTAAAATAAAACTCAAATATTTTCCATGTGGATACTCCCCGGGTCCCACCATTGGTTACCAACATCGGGCATTTCTGAAATAATGAGGAAAGGGAGACAATTTACAGTGATGGGTGATAGATAGAATGAAGCATCATGTATCGCCAAATAAAAAAGAAATGGGAGACACAATACAACAATGGGTGATAAAAGAATGTAATATTGTGTCATCACTGAAGTATCGAGGACAAGAGATTTGAAACCTGTGATGGGCAATAGGAACATCAACTTTTTGTTTTGCTACTCTTCAAAGTTTTCTACTTCTTTATGAACTATGGTGGCATCAAGCAAATGTTTACAATAGTCAACATACAACTCTATCTTCTTCAAATCAAAACCATGTGTATGTGGGTTCACCACAGTCGATATTTGGCCAAACACATAGGGTGCATTCATTAATTATGACACTGCTCGATGAACTTATCAGTAGTACGTTCTTGCTTTTGAAGTGTTGAAGTTATGAACTTCTGCATTGCAACCCTAGCATCAAAGTATAGCATGTAGTTTGAGGGCACCAAATGCACTGCTCATAATGTTCTTTTACATTCTTGCCGTGTTCTGATCATAATGTGTTTGACCTGAATATAATAAAATTCAAGTATTAGTGCAAAAGCAGATTTCCCTGAAACAATTCGACTCATTCTGAATGCAAGCACAAACTATCCCTATGCAAAGTAAACATGTGCCAAATTTACCCACACATCAAGCATCTGAATAAAAATATTTCCTTCAACAACTTCTTATACCTGTATAAAAGTTCCTTTGCAATAGAAAATTGAACCCTTTCAGCTAACATAATGGCTTCCCCATAACTGCTAAAGGACTGCACTGTTGATGTTTATGTTGACTTTGTCCTTTCCAAATAACACTATCACTTTCATTCCAGTGTCATGGTTTCCACTATTCACAGTTCAGAGCTTAGTGCCACTTTGTCATTTTTTCATTAACTGTCACTATTCTTGTAATTTTTTTAGATTTCATAATTTTGATAATGAGTGATAGTAATCCCAAAATGTAGTGGCATAAGGTAATACATATATTTTGCTGGGCTGCAATACTTGTAACCGATCCCATACATTTGATACATGATCAAACTTCCATGTAGCTTTGGACCTTTTGCCATTACTCAAAAACAACCAAGCTTGATTATCCCAAATCAGAGCAACCTAGCCTTGATGGTACACTGAAAATATTTTAAATTCAGGACATGCTCATCTAACCTGATCTTTGAAGGAACATCATCAAAAGCTTCAATAGTAATACAAAGGCCCAATAAAATGTGAAGTTGTCTTGCAATTTATCACACCATTCCTTTCACAACACTTGCAAGAAAATGATGGAAGGAAACTTGTACAAGTAACACACTTTTGTAGAGTAGCAATGATTTCCTCCTACTGTTCAAACCTGTTTTATTGGCCTTATGGGTATTATATGGATTCTCTATATTTCTTAGACGCGATTTATGATGGTTTCATAAAAAATTGTTCATCATTGTCTATATAGTTTCAAATGACCTCTTGACTATACAATAGGGTGATACTTTTGAAGCATTAAAACCATTTTTGGAGCACCTTTACTATCCTTTCTAAAAGGTGTCTATCCAAAATAACATTCCTATCTTTAATGCTTAACAACTATCACTTTTCCTTTCATGTTCATTGCACCTCATTAGAATGTATCCAACTTGTCACTCACTGATATCTTAGTTAGTTTTTCTATCTCTGAATACTTTCATTTGTTTTTGATAAAAGGGTAAAATGGGTTTTACAGGGACCCGAAACCACAAAGTTTACAAAATAGAGAAAAGACCACCAAGGGTCCACCAAAAAACAATAGCTGCCAAAAAAAACCAAGAAGGTTAGAAAGGAAAGGAAAGCATAAAAAGAAACACATAATTACTTTAGAGACCTAAGGACAATCTCTGTCTCTGCCTCCAAAAGCTACATATCAGTAACCCCCTTCTTGAAGGTTTGAACCTTTTTCAAGGTTAAAGGGGCCTTTCGCTTCAAATTGGTGTGAGTTCTTCTAGAAATGCCTCCATTAGTTTCCTGGCTTTTATATTCAGTGTCTTCTAGATCAACCACCAAGGATCCTTACTAGGCTTTGTCAAGCTTTTCAGTGATTGCATTGATTATTACAGCATTGTGTCTTGCTATTCGGTTGTTCTATTCTGCAATGGTTCTGATGTTAATCCTTAGGCCCTCAACATCAGTATCATTGATCCTGTTACTGTGCACCACATCTTTCTTGCCCAACTCTGCCATCATGACACCCATTTCCTTAATCTTGCTTTACAGGGCCAAATTTTTAATTTTAAGCTCATTGATTTCAGAGAAGGTCCATTCTAGAAGTTTAGAATGGGACTCAAAGTTGGTTTTAGACAGGTACAGAAAGTCAAGGGAAGGCTCTTTACTAGTGTTAATAGGGGAATTGTTGACATTCTAAATGTTCGGAATAGGGCCCACACAATGCTTAGAAGAGTTGGTATCAACTTCCTTCAGCTCGGAAGACTCTTCAGTATAAGAGATAATGCTTCTAGCTTGGGAGGTTTTTCCAGTAGGGTTGGACTTAGGAGGAGGATAGTTGGGCTCAAACGCAACCCATATTTTACTCAGAACCCTGGAAGGGCTAGCATGCAAACTATGGGCTAGGGCTAGGGTTAGGAAAATAATTCGAGCCACTAGGCTCGGTATCATCACTATCAACATTAAGGTTGGCTTCTAAGGTAGCAGGGGCATTCTCATGCAGATATTCAACAATAAGCCTAATTAACCCAGTATGAAGGATAGGAAATCTTTTGGAATTCTTTTTATTGTCCTCCAAACTTTTTTTCAGAGAGCATAAGAGATAATAAGGGATAGAAACCCTTACCTTGTGGTAGAAATGGTTGAGGAGGGTGAAGTGGTACCCGTAGACTTTAGTGAAATTCCCATCCACTGTGATATACTCCATGATGGCCCGAAGGACCTTTCTCTAGATAGATTTTATGGAGTCTACATCAAAATAACTATTCGCAATCTTGACCAAGTTTTGGTTTTCCTTGTCATTTTTGGTGAATTTGATAACAACTTCATCAGAGTAAGCCTTGTCCCTGAAAAACTTCTTCCCATCAGTGGGTAATCCCATAACTTTGGCAATTAAATCTTCATTGAGCTCCACATTCCTACCAAATAGAGTCAGGTTTCCATCATGCCAATTTTTGGCAAAATGATTCATAGCCTCTAGATCAGAACCATGAAGCTTCTCTAGAAAAGGGAAAAGACCTCCACTTTTTATCTTGTTCCAAGCCTTAGAATTTTTCATATGGATTTCATAGCTGTCCGGCTCAATGCAATTTTTGTCCCCACCGATCTCGGCCAACATAGTGAGGAAGAAACAAACACAATACATTCTAAAATTGGCCCCGCCAAATCTAAGCACCCACAAAGTGTGCGGAGTAAACTTGAAATTTACTCCATAGAGCTCGGTCCCATACAATCTAATGATTGTGATGTGATAGATCCAACCTATCCTCATTAAAGGGATAACACGATGCCCTACCATGTATTTTATCATAATTTAATAGGGCACAAACTTTAATATTAAGATCGCTATTATTAAGCCAGGTACACACTTCTTTATTCTTTACTCCTTCATTAGTAAAAAAGTCTGCAACAGCATTGGCTTCTCTATAGGCATGTGTTATTTTTAACTTTTTCAAACTTGTCCAATTTCAATTTAGCTTCATCACAATCCATGATTTAATGGTCCACGAGGGAGGAGACTTGCCACATAGGCAGTCAATTATGTTTTTGGAGTCTCCTTCAATCCATAAGTTTTTAATATTGAGACTTTGGGCCAAATTTATAATATGGTAAGCACTAGCCGCCTCCGCAAGGTGATTAGTTTGAAAGCCAAGAGGAGAGGCCATCGCTCCCATGAAGTTGCCATAGGAATCCCTTATAACTCCTCCATGGCCTGCCACCCCTGGATTGCCTTTAGCTGCACCATCAAAGTTAGCTTTGATCCACCCATTAGGTGGAAAAGACCAGCAGACTCCCTCTCTATCCTTTTTAGCCTTAAAAGTAAAGCTACCTAGAATGGGGATTATGTTCCATTCCTTAGCAACACAAAGATCATAGTTCGAAAACTCAGCACTCAAGATCTTCCTATCCTTCTGAGCCATAGTACTAAAGTTTTCCTTTAGAGATCTAGCAATTTTATCAAAGACATAATCCATAGAGGCTTCTTTGCCCCTAAAAATTATGTTGTTGTGTTCTTTCCATATGCCCCATGCAATATGAGGGAAAGATAGCTCCCAAAAATATCTAAGTAAAGGATTCCTTGTCGGGGCTTTCCATTGAGAAAAGAGTTCTTCAATGAGCATTGGGAAGACCCAAGAGAGGTTCCATAATCTGTTAAAATTTTCCCAGAGAGAAGTAGCAAAAGAGCAATGAAGGAATAAATGACTAACATATTCAGCATCCATCTTACAAACACAACATCTATTAGGGATTTGAAATCCCCATTTACACAAATTGTCAATCGTTAGCAACTTATTTTGAATACTTTCATTTGTTTGTCCCATTGACTTCATAAATAGCCAACAACTCCATATATTACTTGCATTTGTATTAATCCATATTTATTCAATATGAAGATTGGAAAAAAAGGAATATAAACACAAACACTGATGAAATTAGACTCATCACTTCACAAATATTGAACCTACACTTGAACTCTCTAAATATCAACCATGATGTTCTCCCTCTACTCATGAAGTATGGGTCTTATTAACCCTATCATTGTACATGCCTACATGCTCATGGTTTCATCTCATTATGACAATTAGAGTCATTTCCATAGCAATCTCCATAAGCATGGCTCTTTTCTTTCTGTTAATGCTTTTTCCACTACACATTAAACTTATGTCATACCTCTAGACTATGTACTTGGTTTGTGCTTTCTCATGTAATTTCCCTTCAATCTACTACCTTCTTAACTGATATTGACTACTATCCTTGGGAGACTATACTCTAACATGAAAGCTCGTTGTCTTAACCCATGAATGTTCCCTCAATAGTGGTATGACTGCTCTTGAAACTACACATTCCATTTTAGACTTTGGTATCTCTAGGTGACTTTGATATATTATTGTATGACACTACCCTTCCTATTGTTAAGTTTCCTTGTCCTTCAAGTTCTAATATTTTCTGTCCTTCTCTATTAATTGTATAGCATCATGCGTGGTTTCAAAATACTCAACAACCAATGTTTCACTTTTCTCATTGTTGTTGATTGGAAACCAAGAACATCTCTTTGATAGATAATTTCCTTCTTTCTCAAATAGAGTTTCTTTTGCAATCTATATGATTCCATTGCTACCTTGCTATAATCATAGCACACGGTGAATACTGTAAGGTTTCAAATAGTTGTCACTATCATGTTTGTTTCACCTAATAATCATGAGCCTTCAATTTCGGACAAACCCCAAATAGGGCCATGTTGCCAAGCACCACATATATCACACTGAACCCAAAGACCAATATTTTATTACTTGTTTCAATCTATATCTCTTCTTTCCAATAAGGTTCTTCATTGATTGATTTCAAATTTTTGCAACAACCAACATTTATAATTTTGAGAGTTCCACTGGGAGGGATCACTATATTGTCTTTGGATCTTGTTCAAGATTAGTTTCTAGATAGTCTTGGTTTGTCACCTTCTTCATTGATTGGGAGTACACTTGATTTTATTGTGGCATCTTCATCTATCTTGGGCAAGGAGACACGTGAGCAGTTTTCAAAGACATCATCATCATCATTCATTCTTCCTTCCTTCAATCCTATATGGAATGGGAAGCATGCTTGCATTTGTGCCTGGTTTTGTTTCTTCCAAAAGGGAGACAAGTTGGTTGTCGATATTGGATCATGTTTTGTAGGTGATTACATATTGTGGGGGTGCTACATAGTCTTTCTATTTACCTCTTATGAGGGGACTATTGATTATTGTATTCTTGTGATGGATGTAGCTCTCAAGGGGTATTGAAGTTGAGACCTCCATACATCACTTCCATTACTTGTACATGATTAGCATTATATTTTTCAATATATCTCTTTTTTGAGGAGGAGTTTTGTCCGATGAGGTTTTCTCCTTTTCTTTGTTTGTAAGAGATTGCATCTTCAATTTTACATGGGTACCTAACATTGCCTAGTAGTCAAAACCTGTCATTGTATTATATCACATTATATTGCATCGTGACTACACTCCCAATTTGCACTTATGGGGGGTGTTAGTGTGAATGTGGATATTTCCTAACTAAATATTAGTGATGACCTATTCACATCATTAATAAGTTTACTTAGCAGTTAGTTTCCTAGGTGGCATTCTAGAAACTAGTATTTAATGGGACCATATCTCATTAATAGGCATGTAGTTATCTAGGCATTTAATATTTCTCTCATACATTTATAATTATGCATTAGGCATTTAATGTTTGTAACTAAGGTGGTTATCCAACTACCTCTCCCCTTTCCTATATAAGAAAGGCCCTTGTACATTTATAAACCATCTCATGATTTCTATCTCAATATATTCAAGATCATCATTTGATCAAGTTATCTTCTTTCTCATGTTGCAACACTTCTTTATTCATGTGGATGGTGTCCATCTTGGTTGATCCTTTGAAGTGTGCATAGCTTCATCTAGTTTATTATTCATATTTCTAAAAATAAATGGAAATAAGAGTAGCCACAGGAAAGGACACACTTTTAATGGGCTTGAGAGGGGTTTCATAATTATATGGGGTTTTTCCCTATGCATGAGTGATGTGATGAGTGGTGAGTAGAGTTTCATCTAGGATGAAAGTGGGACTACGACCCTCAAGGGGGTTAGTGGGGTTGGGAATGACCAACGTGTTTCTTTTGATAGTGGTCGAGGAGGGTAACAAAGTGGCTTGATGATGGAAATGGAGGAAACTCAAGCCCTAATGAATGGGGATATTTTTACTTTTACCCTGGACATTCTTAATGGATCGTTCAAGCGATGTAAAAACACAAAAAATGAAATTCATTTTTTAATTATAGAAAAAATGGTTAAGCATGTGCAAGAGATGGGCATGAAAATTATGGAAATGGCCATATAATGTGACATACCACATCAAGACCTCAGTAATTATGCTCCACATCCTGGGGAGGTCAACCCTATTGTATTAATTTTCAAGTCTGTTAATATTTTCTCCACCTTTCAGAAACCTCTCCATATCTTTTTGGTAGTGACCTTTAGGATTTTGAGGGATACACGAACCATCCAATGAAAGTCCTGACACCTTCACAATCAGCTCAATGTTCACAAGGAAGGAGGATGTGCCAATGGTGATGGTGCCATCCTTCCAGGAGTTAGCGAACTCAAAAGACAGTTTGGCATCATGCCCTTTATTTCCCTCCACAAACAAGGCTAGCTTACCTCATTAAATAATAAGCCAAACCTCCTTATCATGCTTCCACATCTCGCAATTGGTGGGTTCATTCTAGATCAACTCAACCCCATGGAAAAATTCACAGATAGCAAAATAAGAAAAATATTTCTATAGAAATGTCAAGAAGAGTACCAGTGCCAAGGATAAAAAGGCTTGTGAAAGACTACATAGAGGTTAATTTTCTCTAATTGTAAATCATGGAAAAAAATGAAGGGGGTCAATAGAAGATCTAACTCAATCTCTTTTATGTAGTACTTTGGCATCATTTTTAATTAATTCAAAAACATGGCTAGGGATCTAAGAGATATTATCCCAAATAACTAAATTTGGAAAAAAAGTGCCAAGGTTAGCTAGCACATCCACTACTTTGTCAGCATTTCCAAACAAATGAGAAAATATACTATTCCCAAAAGAAATCATGAGATTGGATGCTGATAGAATGGGATCCTAGAGGGACCAACAAGGTTTAGCCTTCCTCGTCAGAAAAAGAATGATGTTTCTGGAGTTTCCCTTGATGTCTAGGTTGGAAAAGCCAACATTCTTGGCAATCTAAATACCATAGAGTGCCGTCATCACCTCAAAAATCCTAGAAGATTGTACATCAAGATTTATTGCATAATCCAAAATCATTTTCCCATTATGATCACGGATGACCATACCCCCACTCGCTTGACTTTGGTTATGTTTGGTTGAGCCATCAAAGTTGAACTTAAGCCAACAAAGCTCATGGGGGACCAAGGATTACTACTGATCCAGGCTGAAGCAATTAAGTGCTCCAAGCTATTAGGATTCAGTTTAGGCTTGTAGGAGGTTATGGTGATATTCTCAATAATCTGATTGATAACCTTATTGGCAACAACCAACCAAGGATATTTTTTCTCTCTAAATATCTTGTTATTGTGCTCCTTCTAGAATGCTCACTCAGTGAGGAAAATGGATTGCCACCATAACTCGATGAGCATGGGGTGAGAAATTGATCAGTGCCAACTATCTGGAATACCGATAACATCCCTTTTCCAAACTTAGTTGATATTAAAAAGAGATTGAATTCTCTCCCGAACTCGCCAATAGTAGATTTGGTGAACTAAAATTTGGGGGATGGATTCGACTTCTTCCTCACACAAGAAACAATGATTGCCAAGATAGAGACCTTTCTACTGATTTGTACCATGAATTTATTTCTTTGAGGGGTTGGTGATATTTTTTGATGTCCCCTTTGATTTTTATTCTATTGGCCTTATTAATAGTTGTGACATCTAAAAGTCTTTTATGTTGTAAACTAATGTAACTTTGTTTTTTTAATATATTTTTCTACTTACTCCTAAAAAATAGAGAGTAATAATTATAATGCTGAAAAATTCAAGAATTTTGAGAAATATTGTCTCTTAATATCTTCTCTTATTTTCATCCCTTCTTAATTCCATTTTATTTTATTCTCTTCACAAAGTCTCCAAAAAAATATTTTATTCATATAAATTTTTTAAATGAGTAAAAAGTCTCATTACATACCTACTTCTACCATTCTTCCATTGCGTACTATTACCCCCACTAACACCATTCTTCCATCACATAGTGTTACTCTTAATTCCACCTCATTTCTTGCACCTTAGTTTTAAATGAAAGATGGGATCCTTTTGTGCATGGCTTACCCATTAGATTTGTGGTACCTTTTTTCAATGCATGCTAAAAAATGTGACCCTATACACATTTTTATTTCCTTGAATACTACATTCTTGGAATTTTTGTATGAGGATAAGCTTTTGGCTAAATTTTTTTTAGAACATTAAATGTTTATCTCATTAAAAAGTTTGTGCATTAAGTTATGGGTCTATTCATTCATATGTCTAATTTGACTAAGGTTCTCTTAATTTAATTCAAATTTTTAAACATGGTTCAGAAGGTTACTATTTTTGTTCTATTTAAGTCTTCCTAAGGATATAATGAACAAGTCAATGGTTTCAATATGATATTAGTACTAATGCTTGAAATTGCATCATCTCTTAAATGTTTTGTAAGTTTCAAATATGTTTTTTGAGGGATATTTTGAGCGAATCATTGATATTGGTTAGCTCAATATATTCACATATTCTATGTATCTTTATGTCTCTTTCAAAATAGTTACCGTATTCCTTAAGCTAATAGATTATCTATACAATTTGATAGACCATAGATGCAACAGTTGAAAGTGGTATGCTCCATTGGATATCAATGCATAAAATATCTACATGAAAGTAGATTTACCATAATTTTATGTAATTCCTCCAAACTAGTTAAAACATATAATCTCTTTACATGCCAACTCCACAAAAATATCTATGTGAATTTTAAATAGATCTTCATGAGGTATATCAAAATATTTATTCACAAAAAATGAGAAAAATAATTTTAAAAAATACTGTTCATCCCACCAAAGAGCATGTAACTAGAAATATCTTCATCCTCTGTCATCCTTAGGGTCTCAAATTTTCTCTTAAAGTTTTGTATCTCAACTTGATTCACTTTATTGTCTCCTTCATAATTGCTACTAATATTTTCCTAGACATCCTAAGAAGAACTACAATTCATCACGTTTAGAAGTTTTGAATCATATAATCCATTCATGATAGCATTAGTTGCCTTGGAATTGCTCTCATACAATCTAATCTTAGTTGGATCTATTGGAGAAGTAGTCGGATTAGTGTAACCATCCTTGATAAAGGAAAAAACACCAAACCCTAGAGAGTTTAGATGGCCTTCCATCCTTACTCTCCAAAAGGTATAATTTGCTCCATCAAACCTAGGTGCCTTGTAATATTCATCATGTACCATCCTATACCTTTCATCAATTGGTTAAGCTTCTTTAAAGGAACTTGTATCTTATACCAATTATTAAACACACTCAGATACTAAGAGGGGAAAGGGTGAATCGGTATCTTCAAAAACTTAAACCCTCCAACATAATGCAAATATAGACCTTTCACAAGATTAATAACCATTAATAAGAAAAATAACCCTTAATCAAATTAGCAACAATGAAAGATAAAGCAAAAAACAAACATGCAGAAGAGAAGATTAGATATACATGGAAAACCCAAGCAAGGAAAAAAAATGATGAGAAAACTCACAATATAGGAAGCTCACTACCTAAGGAGGCATAGTACCCCCTGAAGGACTTTTAGACTAAGGTGCACAACCTTAGGGAAAGATACAAATGATTTCCAAGCAAATACACACAACCATAGGGAAAGATACAAGGTACAAGGACCTGCTAAACATAATCACTATCTAATATCAGGATACATGAAGATTTTGAATTACAACATATGTCAACAATACACTTTGTTGACTAAGGAATTAAAACTCATCTAACTTTAATTTTCCACAACTTACTACATAATTCCATACTCACACACCACCATACTCTCAAACTACTTGAAACTAATTTTTTCTTTCATTTATATCCTCAGCAAGATCTCAAAACATAAATTAGGTCAGCCAAAACAAAATGGTAACAATGATTCCAACAAATCATCAACAAAACATAATTATAGTGAAGGTGGTCCTATTTAGGAGATAGAGAGGACCAAAAAATAAATTATTACATCTTCCAATGTGATCCCAAACATCACACATGCTAGTGTATAATATTCCAAGTCGATAACAAGGAAACGTGTAGCACATTACCAATCAACCCAAAATCACATCTTCAAACTGAGTTAACTCAAAGAGATTCTCAATAAGATATGGAAAGATCCAAAAATAACTTAACACAACTTCAAATACTAGCATAGACCTCCAAATACATAGTGCAAGAAAGAGAACAGATCCTGCCAACCTGACATCCATAAATTACTTATAAAACTAATTCAAAACAATATGTGCCACCAAAGAGATCAATCATTGATGTGTGAATCACAAAGAGACATTCCATGAATATACAAAAAACACTTATACATAATTCAAGTTCACATTGTCATGCCACAAATAACCACTACAAACCAAATAGAAATATAACACTTGAACTTAGAAGCCTAGAAGACACAATCATGAGATAGAACATTAATAGACCAACTTGCAGTAAACACCATCACATGAAAGATGAACTAAGATAGTACACAAAAACTAAAAACATACACCAAGTCATAGGAACAAAAAAAATCAATGTAAAGAAATGCGGACTATTTATTGTACTAGTCCTGACAAACAACAAAAATACCAACCTATTGTAATTACCATAAACCTCCTCAAAAACATTGGTGACCTATAAATATAGGAGTGCAACATCCATATAACATAAACATTGAATCCCAAAATGAAAGACCATATCCTCAAAGGTGGAGGAATGTGGAGCATTCTCCCAAACATTCTTCAAAGAAACTTCCTGTAAAAAAACCTTTCACCAACATTAGGAGACCAGAACTTCCTTGTAGAAACACATGCTTCCTCTAAAATAGTAGAAGAGAATACAACATTTGAGAGACCATAAAAAACTCTTAAAATTTTCTATTACTTCTAATCCTCATCTTAATATATCATCATGATACCATCTTTGCTAAAAACAACCATACTCAAAATAACATTACTTGTCATCAAATAAAGCGTGACATCTAACCATGAACATTGACAACACCATTGTTATCATATCATCATACATCAATGACGATCAAAACTAAATGTTGACTTCAATGAAAAACAATACCAAACACAGATAACATAGTGCAACATTTCACATTT
Source organism: Sequoiadendron giganteum (assembly GCA_007115665.2). Classification (NCBI taxonomy): domain Eukaryota; kingdom Viridiplantae; phylum Streptophyta; class Pinopsida; order Cupressales; family Cupressaceae; genus Sequoiadendron; species Sequoiadendron giganteum. The sequence continues at coordinate 557,417,744 of CM021106.1, forward strand.
GTAACATGGTGTTATATAAATTGGTATATATTAGGAAAAGGTATATTATTTCTATGTGTTACATTTGATGGTTGTTCTCTCAACAAACCCACAAAGGTCAATTTTCATGTGATGTGTATCTAACTACTTATGTCTATTGGTTGTATCATAATGGATTCAAAAAGTGCATAACATGATATTTGTGTGCTAGAGCATCTTCTTGCTTTTTGTTTTCTTGTGACTCAATTTATGTGTTGCATATATTTTAACCTTGGCATTATATACCCATGTGGCATAACATCCATTATAATATCAAATAAAGTTTGATAAACTCAAATTAAATATAACACATCATAATAATACACCATTATTTATCATGTCATCCATATTCATATATGTTTTCCCTGATGGAAGAAAATTTGAAATAAATTTACTTGGCTAGAATGCAATATTTTTTATTTTTATTTTAAGTTATAATAAATACCTCCCTTGGGAGATTATTTTACAAAGAGGATTTCTTGGACCATCCAAAAGGGTTTTTTGTGGTCTTAGTGTGTATACTACTCTTCATCTCTTTTTCCAATATCCTTTCACCTTAACCATCTATATTGTATGGTGTAAAATATAGAATAAGCTAATGATCCATGCTTCTCCATTGGTTGAATTTTAAGTTATCATGGGGCATCCACATAGAAAAAAATATATTTGGTTTTTTCTTGGGATGTAGGACATATTTTAATTCTCTAGCAACCTTGGTTAGAGAGAAATACAATGATTATTTAGGATCATTAGAATCTTCTCATTCAAGTTTTGGAAGAAGATAAATATTTCAATTTAGGAAACTATTACTAATAAAATTTTCCCTTGAAGATGTCATTTTCCCTCTTGAATCTTAATTTTATAGTAGTCTTAATTTTTTCCTTGAACTTATTTATTTTTGAGAGTTGTTTCAATGAAAATGTCAAAAAAAGTGAACATAAACGATCAGTGTGCTCCCCCTCTAGGTTTAATGAAAATCAAGTCTAATGGTTCTTCTAGGGGTAATCCAAGAATTTAAAATTTTTGAAGAGTGGGTAGATATAATCATGGTTCTATTGATTTCTTCTTTTCTACATCTGTGGGATACTATACAAGAAATCAAATGGAGACTCACGCTATCATTGCTATTATGACTTAAGGATGCCAATTTGGATGGAATTAATTTATTTGTGAGATGCATTCTATAATCATGGCTACTCTTTTGAGTAGAAGAAATTATAATGATCTTTCTTGGTATTTGTTTTCTATTATAAAGTAGATTTAGTGTCTAGTTCCTAAATGTGAAACTATTTCTTTTCTTCATATATGTATGGAATAGAATAATATTTTTCACTATTTGGCTAAATGGGGTTCTAATAATATTGATAAATACAATGTTAAGGACTAGGGGTAATTACCCTTAGCTAAAACCCAAGAGTTTATCTATTTTTTCATCATGATCAACATTCATTTCTTCTTTATGACTCTCGTTGTGATTTTTTTTCCTAATTTTCTCATGAATTGTTTTCTTTGAGGGGTTGGTGGTATTTTTTGAAGCCCCCTTTGATTTTTATTCTATTAGCCAGGTTATTGATAGCTATGAAATCTAAAAGTATTTTATGTTGGCTATTTCTTTTTTTCTGAATATATTTTTCTCCTTATTCCTAAAAAAATAGAGAAAAAGAATTATATGATTAAAAATTAAAGAATTATGAGAAATAGTGCCTATTAATATGTTCTCTTATTTTCATCGCTTTGTAATTTTGTTTTATTTTATTCTCTTCACAAAGTCTCCAAAAAAAATATTTTATACATATAAATTTTTGAAATGAATACTCTACCATTCTTCCATTATGTACTATTACCCCCACTACAACCATTCTTCCATCCCATAGTGTTACTCTTAATTCCACCTCATTTTTGCACCTTGGTTTTAAATTAATGATGGGATCTTCTAGTGTATGACTTACCCATTGGATTTGTGGCACATTTTTTTCAATGCATGATAAAAAAATGTGACCCTATACACATTTGATTTCCTTGACTACTACATTCTTGAATTATTTGTATGAGGATAAGCTTTTGGATAAATTTTTTTTAGAAAATTAAATGATTATCTCCTTAAATAGGTTTTTGCATTACCTTATGGGTCTATTCATTCATATTTATAATATGACTAAGGTGTTATTAATTTAACTCAAAGTTAGTGTGGTTCATAAGGTTACTATTTTTGCTCTATTTGAGTCTTCCTAAGGACATAATGAACAAGTCAATTGTTGCAATATGATATTACTACTAATGTTTGAAATTGCATCATCCATTACATGATTTGTAAGTTTGAAATATATTTTTGAGGGATTTATTTAGCTAATCATTGATATTGGCTACCTCAATACATTCACATATTTTATGCATCTTTATGCATATTTCAAAATAGCTACTATATTCCTTAACCTAATAGATTATCTATACAATTTGGTAGACCATGGATGCAACATTTGAAAGTGGTATGCTCAGTTGTATACCAATGTATAAAGCATCTACATGAAAGTAGATTGGCCATAATTTTATGTAATTCGTACAAAGTAGTTAAAATATATAATCGCTTTACATGTGAACTCCACAAAAATATCTATGTGAATTTGAAATAGATCTTCATGAGGTATATCAAAATAATTATTCACAAAAAGAGAACAAAGTAGAAAAATAATTAAAATACAAGTTACATTGTTCATCCCACTAAAGACAAAATAAAGCCAATAATAAAATTTAGACTTGTTAAGAACGACTCTAGGAAAATTCATTGCCAACAATTCACCAATGAAAAATTGACTGTGGTAGAAAATTCACCGAAGGAAAATTCATTGCCAAGTAAAATTCAAGGCGAGAAATTCACGCAACAAGAAATTAATATTTAAAAAAAATATTAATGCGGTTAATTTTCTTGCCATCTGAAATGCTAATGGTGAATTTTACTTGGCAGTTAATTTTCCTTCGATTAATTTTCCACCACGGTGAACTGCTAGCGGTGAATACTTAATGGGTTTGAATGATAAATATGGTGATGCAACTAATATGAAATGCTTTTATACCATCATATTAAAGAAAGAAAAATATAATGATGCAAATTTACATGAAATACTTGTATAGAACTACCACCAAAAAAGCATGAAAAAACATGTGATACCAATTGATATTGTGTGTAAAAAGTAGAAAATATTATAATAAAGAAGCATTTATGTAATAGAAACAAAAAGAAAATAAATTAAACAAATATTATAAACAAAGAAGAAGATGAATGTGAAGGAAGAAAGTCAAAATTGAGCATCCTCGATGAGAACCCTTTGATCTTATAAAGCATTCACATGGTAAACGATTACTTGGAATTGAAGGGTGAAATGAAAAATCTCAAAGGAAAAACATCTAAGTATGAGGCTTTACTCTCTTGTTGAAAAATATTGATTTAATATCTTCCTTAAAAGAGGAAGTCATTATGTTCTGATCAACAACTCTTGAAATCAATTATAAATATTCAACTAGTGTCATTGGTCAATAAAATAAGGTCAAATTATTAGTTTTAACAATTACAACACTAACCATGTAACAATACACACTAACTCGCAGTATAAGCCCAGATTAAGTCTCTCTAATGCATATGACGAACCATCAGAATAGAAAAGATATTAAAAATGTAAACAAATAAATAAATAAATCTGAACAAGGCTGTTTATCGACATATTGAAAACCATTAATCAAATATTCTCTGAAAAAAAAATGGAAAAGGAAATCATTATGTACCTGATCAATGACTCTTGGAATCAACCGTGAAAGTTCAACTTGGTCTGGCTAATTATCATGTGATAGTTGCAATATAATGAGTGTATTACAGTTAGTGATTTAAACTAGAGTCTTGTTTAAAACATCATGTTTTTGAATATTTTATATTAATTCAAAACTAGACAATCTGAGCTTTGTAAATCCACAGTAACGATCAAATATTTTTCACTGTTTCCATAAAAAATGCGGAACTTTTTATTCCTTTTTCAAGATTCGATGGTTTGCCAGGCATCTAAAAACTACATAGTATTCTATGTTTTGAAGTAAGTATAATTTATTTAGATTGATAAAAGAGAATAGAAGGGAATTCAAACGAAATAACCTTTTTCTCTGGGTGTACATATTGCAGAGAAAGTAGATTCGTGAAGATCACATTGGGAGCCTTGTCCTGAAATTGTCAGCCAGCCTTACTATGTCGAGTTAACACGGGAGACGTATCATTTTGATCTTACTGAAAGCTTTCCCATTTTCATCTTACTAAAAGCTGGTGTGAAATGTTGCTGGTAGAGATGAGCTAACACTGGTACGTGAAATTTGGACACATCGGTTGAATGTTTCACTACAATCCGCTATTCTTGAGCTGCTCTTCCTTCACATAAGACAACATGGATTTGATATGTGTACTGCTATGGAGGAGAATAGTCCATAGTGCACAGTTATCGATTTTTATCGGCGTAATATAGATATATTATGCAATAAAATAACTAAACTAGTTTATTTTAATTTGGCAGAAGAGAATAGTAGCGAACTCATCGGAAGTAATCATTTTCTCTGGGTGTACATATTGCAGAGAAAGTAGATTCGTGAAGATCACATTGGGAGCCATGCCCTGAAAAATTCAGACAGTCTTACTATGTCCGGTTAACATGGAAAGCGTATCATTTGATCTTACCAAAAGCTAACAATGGTACGTGAAAACCCGGCCCCCCAACTGCCTTTCATCTCAACTTTTCACCAAATTTGGCCGCATCCGTTGAATGCTTCGCTACAATCGGCGTATCTTGAGCTGCTCTTCCCTCGCAAAAGACAACATGTATTTGATTCGTTTCTCCAATGGAAGAGGATTGTAGAGTGAATACTTATCCTTACTCATCCTTTCTTATATTTTGTATTATTTTGTAATGTGTGATTTTCTATATAATTTAGTTTTTTATAATTATTATTATATTATTTTGTAATGTATTTGTCTTTTATAATAAACATTATAAAATGATATATATTATAAATTAAAATACTATATTATATTTGTTTATAATATTTTTTTACAGTTTAATACTTAAAGTGTCATCTATATGTTATATGTTATATGTTATAATATAGCAAGTCAAATTATATGATTTAATAAATTTTACATACGGTCTAAAATTGAAAAAATATCAAATAGACCATCAAATTCTATCACTTAACATTTGTCTTCAACTACTATATTCTCTCCCAGATGCCCCCTCTTTAATTCCTTGTATGCATGTACAAATCCCTACCATTTGGACTTATCCTTCGTCTATTGTCTCATCACTGCATGTCACTACATGCAGCTGCTAGTTAAATCTGAATTTCATGTTGTGATATATAATATTTTTTGGTTCAAAATTATCATGATTATATTTATATGTTGAATATGATTACAACTAGCAATCACACCTTAGTGTGCGATAGGTATGTCATCTCAATGGAGAAGTGATAGCTTCAAATAAACTATGCATCCAATTACAGGGATCCAAACATGATTGAAATAAAGTCTCTAAATTAGGAAGATAATCAAGCTCCATTCTTATGTTTGTAATAAGGAGAGAGGGAGAGAGAGAGGGAGAGGTAGGTGTTGGCATTTTTTACTGCAAACCACACGTGTTTCCTAGAAGCTCCTATGAACTTGCCACAATCAATAATGAAAGACTAGGAACAATATGGCCAACTTAACGAGAATAGCAATAAGGCTAATTCTCCTACACTTCAGACTTTGTAAAATCCAAGAGGGTATTCCCTAACATGTGCTCTTAACATATAGCATTTAAATGATTCACTTGCATAGGGGTAAGCAATAGATAGATCCCCAATTATTGCTAATGGATGGAATCCTTCAAGAAATTGGCTATTCCTCGAAAAGATTCAGGTCCAATTAACAAAGAATAGTAAACTCAACTTGGAGTACTTTGATAGAAATTTTTTTATTAAAATATCATGAGGCCATAACAAAAAACATGCGAGAATAAAACACAATCAGAATTCCAGTGCCATATCCCAACTATAGACATGCAAAATACACTCATACATCTAATCATGCTTTATTGAACATCATTCTATCTATTAATTAAATAAACCAATTTAATTAATTCACTAAAGTTTTCTTCCTAATTAATTAAATCAAATTAATTAATTAACTTCCTAAATTTAAATCATACGTATTTAATTAAATTCATTTTCCTCTAATTTGATTTAAAGAAAATACGAAAATTTAAATCAAATCTCATATCACCTAACCTCCTATTAGATTAATCAAATCTTGATTAATTTAATCCTAATCACTTGAATCCTCTAGATTCATCCAATTGCACAATAAATCATTTAAATTGATTTATTAAAACCCCTATTTTTCTTGACAAGGCATATTCCCAAGGAATATGCCCTCATTAACTCCCCTGTTTGACTTTTTTGTCCAAACACAATTCCCCTCAAAACCCTCAACCATATTCATTTATTGTCATTTTCAAATTTGAAATGGGCACATTGGCCAAAACTTGCACAATCATGAGCCAATCCCGTTGTGACAAGTGACTCTCTCATTTGTTGGGTTTTAGTCCCACATTGCTTAATCTTGGCTTCTCCTCTCTCAATATTTCCTATAAATTCAATGTCTTCTCTCTGATCTTTTCATGTACATTTGAAGCATTCTCACTATAGGCAACTTGAGTTCACATTGTCTCTCATTGTCTATCATCTCATTAGCTTGGCAAGGATTCGGAAAGGGCTCTTTCACATTTTCAAGGAGCACCAATCCATCATAGAATAGGTTAAGGTTGACATCAAGGTTGACTTTGGAATCAAGCGAAAACGATGGCGAATGGAGTGGAGTTGGAATTCTTTTTGAAATCAAGATTTGGAAAAATATTTTTTTAATCCTTGTAGTTACAATCTAGAGCTTCCATTTTCTACTCTCGTTTTCTATTTTAAACCAACTCACTTTTTGATTTGGGATTAAAATCAATCAATAATTTGATCTTTTCAAAGTTCATTAAAAAGAACCTTAGACATTTACTAGATTTCGATTTGGGTTAAAATTGGACAAAGAAAACTTCACATCTCATTTTGGTGCTTTAAAATGAATCAAAACCACTACTTTTGAGGTCTAAAATGAACAAGTGTTTTTCATGTTTTGCAATCTTTTTCACAAATTAATATCATTTAAAAGGCGTATGCGCTTCACGGTTATCTTGAGAATCAAAATTCTTTTGGTGATATTAGTTTGTTTAAAATATTGCATTCACACTTTGATTTGGGATCTAAAATTGAACAAAACATCTTGCAAGTGTGGGTAAACTTATTGTGAGTGTTCTCCCTTTGTTTCTAAACAAAGGTTGATCAAACTACGAATATGTTTACTTGCTTTTGTTTATCTTAGAGGGTCTTCCTTGTGGGAAAAAGTACTCACCCAAGGGAATGACCCAACCGGTAACACACTAAAGCCAAGTGTATTTCTAGCCGGGATATAAAAGTTGGTACTGGAACAAAAGCCAATATCACGCGGTTGGCTCCGATGAGAAGGGAAGCAATGGTCTATCACCACATGGGTCATCCTCCATGAATGGAAAGTCTGAATTAAAACCCTTGTTTAGAAGGCCAAATCCTTATATATTTTTTTGGTGCAAAAGGTCATGTCTTTTGAAGCTGCCCTACGTTATACATGCAGTTTTATTGTAGAGATTAAAATTATGCCATGGGAGATTCATGGGCATTGATGCTTGATTGATCCGAGAAATGTGTGTCATGGAGGGGAGTTAGTGTGGTCAAGCATCTAGTCATCCACACAGAATATGGACAGTTGGATTCGTCCAAGTGGGAATCCAACAAAATATTGTCCCTTCATCCTAGGGTTGTACATGTGCTTGGAAATGAAAAATACATTGCTTGGTTCTCAAAAAAATTGAAAAAAAAACATTCACAAAGAGCTTCAAATTTCAAACCCCTTGGAGGAAACAAATATGCTTGACAAATTCAAGTACTCTTGCTTTCCCTAGGGATCATATCCCTAGAGGTTTCTAAGTGCTTGGATTTTATCATCATTTTTTTTCACAGAGGTCAACCTAGGAAAATTTTGCCCTAATTTCCTTGATTTCCACATAATGGACCTTGTGGGATGAAAAAGAAAGTGAGACATTAGACATGCAGTTTGAAATATAATCAAGCAAGTGCTTTTGGTAAAAAGAATTCACTAAGGTAAGATAAAAGAAAAATTGGACCTCATATGTGTTGCCTCAAATGATTTCCTGAAAGGTCAAAATCCCAAAACCAAGAGTAAAAAGGATAAGTCTAAAAGCCCACGAACAATGTCTTGAAATGCTCCTTGAAGTCAGAGAAAGACTAGTGTACAACTTCTATAAGAAGGCTTCAAGAAATAACCTAACTTTTTATGCATTCTACTATCAGCAGAATTCTAAGTTTTTTGAAAGATTTGCTTTCCTCACATAGGAAGTGTGGCATTTTCTTCAATATCGAGGTTTTGTAAAAAAGAGTTGTGTCTAGGTCAAGGTCTAGGATCAAAGTCTTAACTCTCATCCATCTTTCCATCAATCAAATCTCATCCCATCAACAAAATTTTGGAAACTTTGGAAAATCATTCATGCTAAACTTAAAGGCTAAATCAGCATCACTCTATTTTGGCTTAACACACCTAGCCAAATAGTCTCATCCTTTGAAAAAATTTACCTTTAGGATAATGCAACTTCCTGAGGTCTACTAGTTCATGATCACTTTGGTTGGCTTCACACACTTAGCCAATCCATTCTCTTATGCGAATTTTCCCTAGGATAACACAATTTCCTAGGATTTACAAGTTTCACCACAATCTTGTTTGACTTGATACACCTAGTCAAACCATCACAATCAATCCAAGCCCTAAATTTTAGCATAAAACTCTAAAAATTTCATCAAAAGTTTCACTCATTCACTTCATTCATTTATCTCATCATCAGCACCCCCTTTTGGATCCTGTTCTTTTCCCAGTTCTTCTCTTTTGGGACTAAAGATTAAGATCAGACAATCCCTATTTTTATGGTTCAAAAAAGATCACAACACAAGAGGAACATGGAAAAAATCAATGAAATATCAACTTCTAGTGATTTAGATCAAGTAACCATCAAAGTAAACCTTGCGGGATCAATCAATCCCCCAAACAACTCTTCTCTACCATCACAAAATCCTCAAGAAGGCTATGAAGAGGACATCATCAATGAAGACTTGGGAATGAAATAAAGGGAAATAAGTGAAATGATTCAAAATCCAGAGAATCATAGAATTGTCAATGCCATGCTTAAACTTAACTAGGTTCTCTATACTTATGCACGTTAATGAAAGGAGGGGTCCAATTCCCTTCCAACCTTGTTGTAGGAACTAGTATGGAAAGGCCTCTGACAAGCATGCCCCCAATGTCAACTCTAGATATTACTCAAGAAATTCCCCAAACCATATCAACAATCGCACTAACCTTACCAATTGTGAACAAGGGAAGTGCAATGTTTCATGAGTTACAACATTGCCTTGTAAACAACAAAGAGGTAAGTGTCAGTTTCACACCAGAAAAATCTGTTCTAGTGAATCCATCACACCCGTACGTCCCACTCACCTTCCATAATCATGCAGAATCATCCTCATTTCGTGCAACACTAGCCTATCCATTAGACATACAAACTTCTCTATCACAAGGAGAAGGTGGTTTGTTTAGAACAACAGCAGTCACTTCCAGGGGAGCATATAACCACTCCCCCCATTACCATTCACATCCGTATCACCTGTAGGGTTGGGTCTTCCCCCACTACCCCTCACCATTTTATCAAATCAGGGCAATCTGAGCATCACATTGAATCATTTTCTTTTTCTGATAGCATCACAACAATAATGGGCAGGCGCTCAAGCCACCATGTTCAACGCATCAATCAGTCCTCAAATCTCCCAAATTATGCCTTCTCAAGGACCGAGCATCTCAACCACACCACCAACGACCCAAATCCCAACCACCAACACCACCAACCCGCCCGTCGCAATGGTTGGCATCATTCCCAATCCACCACCAATCCCACCAAAAGCTAGCAGGGCAAATTCATTCATCACCATGATCCAAGCCATCCAAAAAGATAATCATCAGAGAGTACTGAAATAAAACCAACTAGCTACCCAACAAGCTGCACAAGCCCAACAAGTCGTACAAGCTGCACAAGCGACTCAAGCGACCCAACAAGCACAAGCTCAAGCCCAGGCCCAACACGAGGCTCAACAGGTGCAAACACAATACCAAACACAACTGCAAGCAATCCATCAAAAAGCATACCAACAAGCCCTGCAAGAATTTTAGGCACAACAACAAGCTAAACTACAAGCTTTGTTGGTGCAACAATAGCTCAACCAACAACAAGCTTTGTTGGTTCACCATCAGCTCGACCAACAACAAGATTTATTGGCACAACAATAGGTCAACGAACAACAAACTTTGTTGGCGCAATAGCAACTAGACCAGTAATAGGCTTTATGGGAACAACAACAGATGGACCAACAACAAGCTTTGTTGGAAGAACAACAACAAGATCAATGACAAGCATTGTTGACACAAATGCAAGCATACCAATAGGCCTTGAATGCATAATAGAGCTTGCAACAAACTCCCACCAGTACTCCTTTGACAAATCAAACACCCCAAACAC